>CANSZD010002395.1:0-429424 GCA_947648045.1 Beta corolliflora
GTATACACTTGATGTAAACGAGTATTCCTTACACCTTCCCTAAAACGTTTAGGGAGGGCCGGGTCTTCGCTAATTTCGGGGTTTTAATGATGTTCTTTTTTAATGCAAAAAGCTCATGCATCCAAAGAAAGATCCCCAACTACTTTTATCGCGGACTTACCATAATCCTCGAGTGAATACTGGCAAACCCGATGTCATGGGGTTCTAGAGGTCTCTTGAAGGCCACGTCAACCTTAAGGAAGCATCAGGCTGGGAAAGTTGGAAATGGTAGAAGTATCCTCAGACAAGGGGAGAAATGGTGCTAGGTTAGATTCTCGTTATGAAGGATGATGTCTCGCCACGTGTACTGCTAGATTAAAAGTTGCAGATCTATTTCTCCAAATGGTAATAGTTGGGACAGCAGGAAAGCGCGTTAGGACTACTTTACCCCCTCCAAAGGCTCGCATAAATTTTAGGCATGGAACTCCCAAGAATTCCAAAGACGATATGAGCTATATTGGCCTTATACCAAAACATGACAATTCTTTCCACTAAAATCGGGATAGGCTCTTGTTCTTCAAGAACATCAAATGAAATTTACAAAGATGACAACTCCATTGCATTTCCGTTTCTTTCGCATTACTTATTTAACATCATACAAAATGGAAGCTCCTAATATGGGAAGCTTTGGCATAATAGTCTCACGACTTTGGAAAATCTCTTACGTCGGGACAGGTGATGACTTCTTGTCCTATATGTTTGCATGATCCGAATCTCGTCAACTCCTTTTCCTAGGAATGCCCTCCTGCGTTGGAAGCGTGGTCTAATAATCATCATTTGTTGATCCCCGATATTACTATCGCTTCCACTTCCTTTGAGCTCCGGTTTGCTTGACATATCGATCCTCGCATTCTGAGCTTGAAGGAATCAATAGTTCACTTTTGAGCGGATTCATGACAATTATTTGGGCTATCGGACAACACGTAATGACCTGTGTTTTCCGTCTGTTACGGCTAACGAGAGGTACTTCAACAAATATAGATGAAGAGCAAAAAAAGCATCTAGTATTCTCCTAGGATTCTCGAGGGACCCTCCTGGGGTTCCCCGAGGGAATGGAGGCCCCTCCCCGGGTTCTTATTCTTTTGGTCACTTTCCAAGTCAGGATGGATCCTGAGGTACTCTTTCGGATCGATGGTTCATGGATGAAGAATTCTCAAAGAGGTGCAGCAGGCTTTGATTGCCTACTTCCCGAGACGCATAATTCAACTAGCCATGCTCAACGTTTTAGCTTCTCGCACTTCACACCGAAGCTAGAGCATGCTTCCTTGCTCTTACCCGGGCTCGTAATAATGATATTACACGTATCTTGCTCTACTTGACTCGGCAAACCTCGTCCGTCCATGCAATCCTTCAAACACGAGACATTATGATCCAACATACAATAGGTGAAATTCGTAATCACACGGCCGGAGGTTTTTGCACGGTGTCATATTGTCAAGGTTCACAGGGATGATGTGGCTCCTGCTCATGCGTTAGCAACAACGTGTCCCGCAGCTTCTAGTTTTCCGTTTCTTTCTTGTTAATTTGTTTTAGCCGTCAAGCTGTCTCATTGTCAAAAAAAAAAAAAAAAAACTTCTTCAATAATCACCTCTCTTTCGGAGGTATTTACATTACAAGTTTAAGTTTTGGCGTTATTGGTAATTTGTTATGTTGAGACTCATTGCACCCGGTCTTTTTTTTTTTTTTTTTGGCTTTTCTAGCTCATAGAAGAATGAATTCTCTGCGGCTGCGGCCCCGCATGGCGCCACCTATGTTAGCCCAACATGCCCCAAACCCCCTATTCAAATTTTTGCTCCACCAAGATTTGAACTTCTCTCCCATATGGAGAGTTAGAATCATCATCGGCCAGGTCCCTGGTGTGCACCCCGGTCTTATGGTGTGGCCAATACATACTTCAAGTATTTTGTGTCTATTACGCTGGTGTTGTTTCATTTTAGTATCATGTCCATAAGTGTCATTATTTGAAACTTTGATGTTTCTTTTTCAAGTTTTGTGTTAAGGTGTTTGTTTTTATACGCGTCCTTTTTAAGTATTTTGTGTCATTTCGAAAAGGTGTTAGTGTCAACTTTCAGAGGTTCAATGTCTTTATTATAGTTCCATGTCATTTTATGAGAAATTTATAATGCGTTCTTTGATCACTTGTCAAGCATTATGTATCATTTGTATATGGGTCTAGGGTCATTTCTCAAGCATTTTATATGGTTTTTATAAGTGTCTTTTTTCAAAACTTTGATGTCTTTTTCAAGTACTCATTTATTACTTGTTGGAAAAAATATAAAAATGTTGATATTTTCGTTGAACAAATCCAACAACATCTATATATACATGGGTTTTTGAAGAAAGCACATGGTCAATCAAATTGTGTTGATTAAAATAGAATGAAGCGAGGGAGATTAATTATAAATATGTTATGAATCATTTTCAAATATCATGTATAATTTTTTAATGTGATGGTTTATTTTTTCAAATTTTGTATCTGCAAAATTTGGAAAGTGTTAAAGTATTTCGTGTGGGGCCGAGTTTTTGTCATGTTGACAACAAAAAAGGGTTGAATATCTGTCAACATAAACCTAACCAACCTATTAAATGGTTTGTAAACTAAAAAATCTAACTCACCCAATTTATATTAAACATCAATAACTTGTTAAGTCATGCATTTTAAAATTATTGTATCTGTAAATAAAGTTGAACAACAAGTTCACCACAAAAAGTAGGTATAATTACAAAATATCAATTGAATAATTACGGTCCATCTTTGAAATACTTAGTATATCTTGATCCCATTTTCTCAACAACTGATAATATTTTTTCAAATATAGACATCAACTCTCATGTAATAAGACCGTCCCATGTATGAGATGGCTTAACTATTTCATACTTTCCTTTAACTATTTCATTCTAAATTTTAACTATTTCAGTTCCAAAGTTTTGACTACTTTCCTTTTATACTTTCTTTTAACTATTTCATACAAAACTCTTAACTATTTGCCGCGGTATGGTCTTATATAAGATTTTGTATTATGCAAAAATCGATTTACATGTCTTGAGTTAAGGAAAAAAATGAGAACACATCACATGGAAATGAGGAATCAGGGGAAACACATATGTCCGTTTGGTAAAATTTCACGATGCCAAAAAGGAACAAGTTTAACCACCGAGCATGAATGTGGCATTGGTAATACCTTATAATACTGAATAAAATTAGTGAAACCACAAGCCACTGCAATAACATTTGTCTAAACTCTAAACCATATAGTACTGGGGTGAGTCTATTTCCTAATACTAAAATGAATTTGCACCAAAATTTCAGTTCAGTTTAGTTCAGTTCAGTTCAGTTCAGTTCAATTCCTAAATGATAATCATTACTATTAATTAGTTATAATTTAATTCGATTCAGTCGGTTCGATTCACGATTCGTTCGGTTCGTTCGGTCAGTAGTTTTATGCCGAAGAGAACAGGCCCTAAAACTCAAAGCATCAAACAACAATTCCTTTCTTTATAATCTCAAGATTCTATAAGGTTAAACTCTAATCTTCGATCTCTCTTGAGAGAAGCCGAAAAGGGTATCCTAACTTTCCTCGTGTACCAAAAAAAAAACTCAGATCTTCGGAAAAGAAAAAGAAAAAATTGAAAAAGAAAGAACTGAAATCACAAGGGAGATAGTCGGATAGCGAGGAGGGGGATCCAACCAATGGGCCTGAAGTTGAGACATCAGTGTGGAAAGTTGAAAATCTGGGTCACAATCCAAAAGCCCATTAAACATAGGTACAATTAAGATGCGCAACATGGGTTTGTGATGGATGTCAGCATGTGACCTCTAGTCCACTTGATTAATGTTTTATTTACTTTTTTTGGGCTATCTATTTGTGCTCAGCAAAGAAAACAGATGTAGGATAACCCTTATGTATATATATTTATTTAGTAATTTCATTAGTTATATATATAAATATAATGTGCGTATTTATTTTATCATATGGTTAGTAATTCTATAAATTTAAGTAGTCTGTGATTTTATTTTAAGCGTTAAATATATTTTGGACCGACCAATGTAACGAAATTGCAAGTCCATTCTATACACCATATGGTCCGAAATTTTGGGTGTAAAAGCATTGGATGAGCGTCTCCATTTCAGCTTTGTAACCACCAAGAGTTGAGGAGTCAAGACTCAAGACTTCATAAACCCCCCCATCAATTGCCACCATTAACCCCCATTAACCCACCTTAATCCACCCTTAAACTCTTTGCTTAGTGAGGTGAATAATCTCATTACTTTCTGCACTTTAACCCCCTCCAAAAGCTGGAAACAATGAGGAAAAAACGTGCTTCACAACTCTTCTTCTTCTCTCTTTCGCATTTTCGGCCATTTTTGCACACCCATTTTGTTTGCATCGTATCTCCTTCGTATCTTATCGGAATTGGGCGTGTGAGTAGTCGAAATTCATCTACTCGGAGAGATCTTGCTCTTGATGTCATCAGTTTTTGAAGATACTGGAACAATTGGTCGCAGTTTGCGTTTCAAGCCGACGAGTCATCCGGTTTTCTTGGAGTTTTCGGGAGCAATGTTATTCTCTTCTTTCTCCGCCGTTCTAGTATTATTTTCCACCTAAAATCAAGGTAACTAACAGCGATCTTAGTACGATTATAATCCGTTTGGGTTTTATTTAGTTTTAATGGGTAATTAGTTTGGGTTAGTATCATGCTAGAAGTATGGGTAAGGAAAATAATATATATGATATTGTGGTTATCTTCTTGAAATTTCCTGATTTTATGATTGTTAGTTACTATGATTTATGTTGTGTTGTTGGAGTGTTTATGCTAAGCCATGTTTAAAAGTGGTGTATTGTTGGAGTGTTTATGCTAAGCCATGTTTAAAAGTGGTGTGTTGTTGTGTTGCATTGGAGAGATGAATGAGTAGTTTATTGGTGTTGGCTTCTGTTTCGATGTAATATTGTTGTTTAGTTGTTGTTGTGGTTAATGCGTGAGAATGATGATGATTGCTCTCTGTAATACCATTGTCGTTCTTGCGACAGACTTGGGAGTATGTATATAGTTTCATTCCCTGTAATCCTCCCTTCTCTTGTGTGTTGATGATTTCATAATGTATGCAACAAGCTTTAGTTATTGTTGTTGTTCAACGGGTTATGTATTGTAACTTTAATAGTTTTTGTTTCTTTCTTTCTTTTTCCTTTTGTTTTATGGTATTATATGGGTTACTTAGTTTCATTTATTTTATTTTATTCTATTTATTCAAATATTATTAGTGGCAGCTTCATCTAATTTAAGCTTATTATTTTCCAATTTTGGTGTAAAATGTGTTGTATGCATAGGAGGTATTATGTTTTGGTGTTATGGAATGTATTGCATTCAATATGTTTGTGCTTTGTCTGAGGCTATATATATTTCTTGTGATAAATTTATATGTTTATAAATAGTTAAGTCATGATTTATGTTTTACAAAGATAGTTATATTATACTGGGTATAGTTCGTAAGTTGTTGCTTTGGCTATATCTTCGTAAAATATATATGAATAAATTCATTATTTTATAATGTTTTGGTTTGTTTGTATCACATTGAGAGTATAATAATGTTGTACTTTTATAAATCAATATCAAAGTTGGCGATGTTACAGTACTCGAGGGAGAATAATATTGTCTTTAGTACCGTTTCGCCAAGAGTTATGTACCGGGGGTATTATAACTAACGTTGTAATTAACCTTGTACCCAAACTCAGACAACGAGTGTGTAGTAGTTGGAGTATTTGACTATACTGCGTTTTTGGTGTATAAGTATGTTTTAATGTTGGTTTATTCTTTTTAGTTGGGTGAAATGATTTTTATTAGTATTATAACTACACTATTACTTTGAGAAGAATAAATATCGTTGAAATGAGACTTCTGGATTGCGATCCTAGTTTCGCCGATTTTAGGTGTAAGCCCCGAAGGGCATCCTTATTATTTATATTTGATGAATAAATTATTGTATTTATTTGTAGAACTATTTTATTGAGATTAAGATATCCGGTGGGATAGATGTAGTCCCCTAGTGAAGAACATGCCAACCACCTAGGTTGCGATTTAGGGGTAGTACCTCGGTTAATTATTGTCGTCCGAAAGGTAGGGAAGTACCTGAGTTGGGTACTATCTTGCATCGGGAGTTTGGCCATTCTTAGACACAGACAGTAGGGAACGTAGTCCCATAGGCTGTCTGGAGATTTCGATGTGACAAACCTTAGGAAGTGGGTTGCGATCCACTGGCGCGTTCTGCAATTTCTCAAAACCTATTATATTATTTTGTTTAATTATTTTGGAGGCTTATGCTATGGATCTTGTATGCTTATCTTAAGTTCATTATTGTTGATTTTCTTTATTTAAGCATGTTAAACTCGTTAGTCGTTGTTGGGGTTATTATTTGGTTCAATTTGATATTTTATGTTGATTGAGACTTATTTATTAATGCTTGATAACTCCTATGTGGATCCTAATTGAGCTGGGAGAGCTATTAATTACTCCCCACTGATTGTGGATATTTGTTGAATCAGTAGTACAGAATTAACGATTTGCGTCGGATCTGGGACTCTCATATGCGTCGGACATCGGTCCGACGGCACAGGTCTCGACGTAGATGAGAAAGACATGATCTGCGTCGGATGAGTACACGACGTAGATTATAGTCTATTTGCGTCGGACACTAAGCAACGTCCGACGCACATGATCCTGCAAGTAGTACCCAACATGTACAGAATGGTAAGCATCTGCGTCGGATGCTTGGCAAAGTGCGACGCAGATGAGAGCCATTTGCGTCGCACATTACCAACATGCGACGCAAATGATGTTTTGTAAAAAAAAAAAAAAACGAGTACCAAAGCATGATTGCTTTGGTTAGTACTGCATTCGAGGATTGAACCTAGCAACAAAGTGATTTCTTCCTGTACCCAATTCACTGCTTCAGTTGAAGTTTTTGTTCTCAAATTCCAATTAATTAGTTTTATCGAAGATTTATATATATGCCATTATGAATATAGCACAATATAATGAAATCAGAGAAAAAAAAAGTAAAAATCTCTACAGTTCCATATCTAAAAAGAATGAAATACAAGAAGCAAATCTGAATAAAAAACACAAGGGATTGAACCACAAATAATTGAACCAGAATCTGTACAAAATTAAAAATTAAAAAATGAAATTAAAAAATTAAAAATCAGATCTTACATACAAAAAACGAAAACACCAAGGGACATACAAAATAAATCGCCAAAAATTTCAGATCTAAATAAACACGAAATTAAAAAATTGAACCTAAAAAAAACAAAATCAGATCTACAAAATAAATATATTTAAACATTCATAATAAATATATTTTAACATAGAACTATTTCTTTTTGTTGGAACCAATTGTGTTGATGAATTGCCTTCCAATCCTCTCTCTCCTGATTTCTCCAAAGAAGCAGACGAAGCAGACGAAGTAGACGAAGCAGGCGAATTGAAGCTTTGTGTGTGAACTTGAGAAATTGAGGGAAATTTTGTATACTGAAGATTATTTGATTAACCCGAAACTCGCATAAAAAAACCCAGATGTAATGAGAGCTGTAAATGCAGAGAAAAGAAGTAGCCCATAAATACTATTTGGGAGAGAGAGAGAGTGGGGTGGGGGGATTTGAAGAGAACCCACATAATTCAATTTGGGAGAGAGAAAGTGGAGTGGGGGGGGACTTATTAAACAACTGTGAATGAAATTAAATGAAAGGGTAGGTAGGGTTTGAAAGAAGCAGGCGACTTATGAAACGCTATGTGCGTCGCATGGACCATAAGGTCCGACGCACATATGTGATATGTTTACAAAGCGGGCCTCGAAGCTATGTGCGTCGCATGGACTCTAAGGTCCGACGCACATCGTATTACAAAAACTAGGCCCTAAATCATGATTTGCGTCGAACATTGATAAGGGTCCGATGCATATGAATTTTTTGCGTCGAATGCGGGACACATCCGACGCATATAATGATGCTTCTGCGTCGTTTTATCTGTTGTGCGACGCAATTCAGGAGACGCAAATCAACTTTTTTCTACTAGTGATATTTTTGCAGGTTATGTTGATGGTAATCTTCTTTGGTTTTGGGCTCGGGTTGAGATGTGAGCATTAAAATGTTGGATGTTTTAGGCCTAGACTTTTAGTTAGTTGAAGAGTTAGTTTTCTCTTTTGGCTATTAATCTAATAAATTTAATTTATTTATACTATTTATTTATGTTGGTTTTATCACTTAGTTATTTAAACGCATTTCTTGTAGTAGTGACATTCCCAGAAGACGATGTTTCCGCCATCGTCCTATAATACTATTATTATTTCTTTCTTTTCCCGCTTTGAAATTTTGGGGTGTTACAGTTGGTATCAGGGCAAAACGCTCCTAAACTATGAAAAAGAGTTGCTAATAATGATTTTTTAGAATTATTAGTTAGCCATAGGAGTTAAAATTTATTTAGAATTAAGTTCAGTAATTTCATTATAATGAGAGTGTGATGGGTAAAGTAAGTAAATGGAAAGCTTATGGGAATATGGTGTGCTCTCATGCTTATGAAGCATATGTTATATGTATAGTTACTTGTATTATTGGTGGAATTAGTCTACCAAGTTTGCAAATCTTATTTGCAGGGCATCTTATATGTAATTTATTTTCTCTTTTATCAGAGTTGCACAGCGAAAGCGACGTAATTTATAACCCTCAAGTTATAGGTTGAGTTGCGACGTAATTTAAATCTTAAACTTTTTTGAGTCGATATTAAGTCATAATGGGTGATTCCTTTGACTTATGTCAATTTGATAAGTTGACACAATTTGACTATTTTGATTTAATTTCCTTTTTGAGTTGATATTAAATTTATATTGGGTGATTTCAGTAAACTTTAATGTCGATTTGATAAGTTGGCTTTCAAATAGTGTTTTGTTGATACCAGGTTGCAATGGGTGGTTCCATGCACATTTGTGTCGACTTGGCAAATTTTATAATTGTTGTTTATAATCTATTACTTTATCGCCTATTTTATTATTAGTGTTTCGTCGTTGTGAAATTTATTTTAATGTATCAATTTCTTTTGCGAACTTTAAATTTCATATATATGTTTAGGAGGACGTACGCTCTTATAACATATGTCATTACTTGAGTTCGTAAGTGCTATTTTAATAAAGCAGTTAGCTACTCTTTATTAAAGTGTTCTTATCTCTTTAAGTGGAGAAGAAGCCTGTGTGGTTATCTCTATTTAAATTGGTTTGGCTATCAATTTACGAACTTTTGCTTCTTCGTTTCTTTTCTAAAAATATTTATGTACGATCGGATTTATTCTTTTATAATTTTACATAAATATTTATTCTCGCTTCTTTTGCAAAATTACCTATAGTTTATTGTGCAAGCGTTTTTACCTTAAACTTTCTACTTGTCTTTGGTTCTTTCACATTTTAGAAATGATGGATGTTATCATGCTTCTTTACTATACAACTCTTTTTGGTCTTTCAAAATAAAATGTATATTTTTTTGAGTTATTAAATTTTATACCCGCAAGTTGTGTAGCTCTTAAACTAAGATCCACTGATTTGTGTTTTTCTTAATGTTCCTTATCTAGAGTATTTTCTTTTGATCTCTTGGTTGTTTTGAAGTTTCGAGGACGAAACTCTTTTAAGGGGGAGTGATTGTAACACCCCGTAATTTTCACTCTTTATTTTTGGTGTTGTTTACATTAAAATGATATTTTCCGTTAAAATAAAATAATTTATTATTAAAAACTATTTTGAAAGTGTATAATTATTTAATTATTGTATTATGTTGTTGTGATTATTAATTTAAAGTGTATATATATTTATTTAGTAATTTCATTAGTTATATATATAAATATAATGTGCGTATTTATTTTATCATATGGTTAGCAATTCTATAAATTTAAGTAGTGTGTGATTTTATTTTAAGCGTTCAATATATTTTGGACCGACCAACGTAACGAAATTGCAAGCCCATTCTATACACCATATGGTCCGAAATTTTGGGTGTAAAAGCATTGGATGAGCGTCTCCATTTCAGCTTTGTAACCACCAAGAGTTGAGGAGTCAAGACTTCATAAACCCTCCATTAATTGCCACCATTTATCCCCATTAACCCACCTTAATGCACCCTTAAACTCTTTGCTTAGAGGTGAATAATCCCATTACTTTCTGCACTTTAACCCCCTCCAAAAGCTGGAAATAATCAGGAAAAACGTGCTTCACAACTCTTCTTCTTCTCTCTTTCGCATTTTCGGCCATTTTTGCACACCCATTTTGTTTGCATCGTATCTCCTTCGTTTCTTATCGGAATTGGGCGTGTGAGTAGTCGGAATTCATCTACTCAGAGAGATCTTGCTCATCGGGTCATCAGTTTTTGAAGATACTAGAAGACGCAGTTTGCGTTTCAAGCGAGACGAGTCATCCGGGTTTTTGAGTATTCGGGAGCAATGTTATTCTCTTCTTTCTCCACCGTTCTAGTATTATTTTCCACCTAAAATCAAGGTAACTAACGGCGATCTTAGTACAATTATAATCCGTTTGGGTTTTATTTAGTTTTAATGGGTAATTAGTTTGGGTTAGTATCATGCTAGAAGTATGGGTATAGGGAAAATTATATATATGATATTGTGGTTATCTTCTTGAAATTTCCTGATTTTATGATTGTTAGTTACTATGATTTATGTTGTGTTGTTGGAGTGTTTATGCTAAGCCATGTTTTAAAGTGGTGTGTTGTTGTGTTGCATTGGAGAGATGAGTGAGTAGTTTATTGGTGTAGGCTTCGTTTCGATGTAATATTGTTGTTTAGTTGTTGTTGTGGTTCATGCGTGAGAATGATGATGATTGCTCTCGCAATACCGTTGTCGTTCTTGCGACAGACTTGGGAGTATGTATATAGTTTCATTCCCTGTAATCCTCCCTTCTCTTGTGTGTTGATGATTTCATAATGTATGCAGCAAGCTTTATTTATTGTTGTTGTTGTTCAACTGGTTATGTATTGTAACTTTAATTGTTTTTTATTCTTTCTTTCTTTCTTTTTTCCTTTTGTTTTATGGTATTATAATTACTATTACTTTGAGAAGAATAAATATCGTTGAAATGAGACTTCTGGATTGCGATCCTAGTTTCTGCTGATTTTAGGCGTAAGCCCTGAAGGGCATCCTTATTATCTATATTTGATGAATAAATGGTTGAATAAATTATTATATTTATTTGTAGAACTATTTTATTGAGATTAAGATATCCGGTGGGATAGATGTAGTCCCCGGTAAAGAACATGCCAACCACATAGGTTGCGATTTAGGGGTATTACCTGGGTTAATTGTTGTCGTCCGAGAGGTTGGGAAGTACTGAGCTGGGTACTATCTTTCATCGGGAGTTTGGCCATTCTTAGACACAGACAGTAGGGAATGTAGGCCTGTAGGCTGTCTGGAGATGTCGATCTGACAAACCTTAGAAAGTGGGTTGCGATCCACTGGCGCGTTCTGCAATTTCTCAAAACCTATTATATATTACTTTATTTAATTATTTTGGAGGCTTATGCTATGGATCTTGTATGCTTATCTTAAGTTCATTATTGTCGATTTACTTTATTTAAGCATGTTAAACTGTTAGCTGTTGTTGGAGTTGATATTTGGTTCAGTTTGATATTTTATGTTGATTGATACTTATTTTTTAATGCTTGATAACTCCTATGTGGATCCTAATTGAGTTGGGAGAGCTGTTAGTTACTCCCCACTGATTGTGGATATTTGTTGTATATTTTTGCAGGTTATGTTGATGGTAATCTTCTTTGGTTTTGGGCTCGGGTTGAGATATGAGCATTAAAATGTTAGATGTTTTAGGCCTAGACTTTTAGCTAGTTGAAGAGTTAGTTTTCTCTTTTGATTATTAATCTAATTAATTTAATTTATTTATATTATTTATTTATGTTTGTTTTATCACTTAGTTATTTAAATGCATTTCTTGTAGTAGTGACATTCCCAGAAGACGATGTTTCCGCCATCGTCCTATAATACTATTATTATTTCTTTCTTTTCTAGCTTTGAAATTTTGGGGTGTTACAAACTTTCTCTTTTATCGAAAATTTAACAACTTTATTTTCATTTGTTATAAAATTTTAAAGGACACCGGGGCTCTCGTTTGTCATCTGTATGATATATTCTGCTCTTGTTTAGTTCTCTTGTTGCGTAAAGAATAAACCCTTTTAACTCCTACATAATTTGTGACTAATAGGTCAAATAGACCATTTTAAAGCGCTTAAGTCAAAGTGATGTATAAAATTCTAGATGTTGTCTTGATTAAATTTTGAGGTTTGATTTACACAACTTTGTTGTTGTTATTAATTAGGAAAAATTGACAAGAGCGGTCCTAACTATGGGCGGTCCGCCATAAAAGGTCCCAACTATGGACTATTCCATAGCAGGCCCAACTATTGCATGTATTTGACACATGGTGCGCGGGCGCGGATGTGTCGTCGTTGTGTGCACCGCACCCGGCCAAAGATAAAATTTCTCCTACTCTCTTCTACACTAAGGTAGTATAGTGGAAGTAGGGGTCGTATCCACAGGGAAACAGGGACGAGCTTAGTATTCAGCGTGATTCAATACCTAGATTAAGCTAAGGGCCGAGAAACCTAATAATAATTACAAAGGGGGGTTTCGAGTAGATTTACTAACAAACTACAACTAACTAGCATATAAACAAAATGAGAAATCAATATGGGAAGATCTTGAATTCGATTAACATCCACTTCAATTCATTATCGATCCTCGAACCTCCACTCTAATTATTTCCATAATTATCTATTGTCGAGAATTACTCTCGTGTTCTCCTTATTCTTAGTTGAATAGCACGATCAGCGTGACTATAAAACCCTAACTAAAGGATAACCTAGTCCGATCTCGCGTCTAAGTTCAATCCAATAGCAAAGAATAAACACAGAGAACCAATAGACCTGCTAATGTCATACACGCGATAAACATTCAACAGTTGATTCAATTTCCCTAAGAAATAACCAAGATGATCAGCATCTAAATTACTCCCTAGTTTGCTACCAATTGATAAAAGAATAAAACAATCCGATTCTATTCTTAAATCTAGCATTAGATTAATTACACAATCAAACTAGTAACGTTCCTAGCTTAATCATGCAACAATCATGGAAAGCAAGCATAGAAATTAAACCATAATCAAGGAAAAGAGAAAGAGAGGAAAGATCTCACAATAATGCTTGAAGCTCCATATTAATCTCGTTCAAGAACGGTTCAAGCTACAATCGGCATAGCAATAGCCAATTCCATAATTGAAATCTCTAAAAACTAAACTAGGAATTGAAAACTAAAACAAAGAAATGAAAAACAAACAAAAGAGAAATGAAGAACAAAGAGGAACGAAGAAGGAAAGATGAAAAGAGAATCAAGAAGAAGGAAGGATGAGGAGAGGAGCTCTCCCCTCCAACTTGCCACTCCAAGATCTACATTTCAGCTCTCCTCTTCGTGCTCCACTTCGTCTCCCCAAAAATTAGGTTTTAGGAGCTTTTAAACCCCGCACAAAATCGTGGCCCCAAACCGTCAAAAGCGTCGCGAGTCGCGACACTGATCGCGAGTCGCGAAGTGGACTCTGCCATCCCGCATAATTTGGCTGGGCAAGAGCATCGCGAGCCGCGACAGGCATCGCGAGTCGCGAGGTGCAGGGGGTCGCGAGGTGCGACAGTCCTCGCGAGTCGCGAGCCTGTGCTGGGCATGCGTGCTGGCTGTGCGAGCTGGGCGCTGCTTTGACGAGCGAGGCTGCTGGGCGATGCTTGCGATGCGGCTGGATGGGCGAGGCTGCTGGGCAGGCTTCGCGAGCTTGCGATGCTTGCGCTGGCTTGGCGATGATGCTTGGGCTTGGCGATGATGCTTGGGCTTGCGGTGGAGTTTGATGCTTGCGGTGATGCTTGGGCTTGCGGTGATGCTTGGGCTTTGCTCGGCTCAAATGCACTTCACCTTGGAAGCTCGGAATACATGACATTAACACAACTTATCTCGCAAAAACTCCGAACTTCCGCTAAGAGTTAAATAAAACACGAATGTTAACAATTACAATCAAACCCTTAGCAAAGTGCACCCAAAGTAACGTAAATACTACGTATAACTTGAGCGTATCAAATACCCCCACACTTGAACTTTACTCGACCTCGAGTAAACTCAAAATGAGTATCACCAAATAAATCATCACCCAAGCTAACGACACCAACCTACACTCCCCATCAACTACATCATCATCATCACATCTTAACAACATCCGCTCAAAAACCTAAACGTAAGGGACGATGATTCCCCCACACTTAGATTCGAGCTCACCTGAAAAATACAAAGACGCGACAACAATAATCACCAAACGATAACCAAAATGTGAGCTCAAATCCTGAAGGATCTCAAAGGAATTGAACTCACTCCAACGCCACAATCCAAATGACAACTCGCCTAAAACCTCAAAAGATAAACTACTACTACTATTACAACCAACCTATATAAGCAAGCCATGGAACAAAGACAAAAAGGGATAAATTCCATGCTTACTCCCAAAAACAATCAACCAAAAGAAAGTGAAAGCCAAAACAAATCTCCGGCAAATGAGTCTTCAAAATACATAATTCTCTCTTAATCTCTCATTTTGCCTAGGAGCCCTTTCGGGTTTTCATCCTAGCTTCACACATTTCTTTTTTCATCTCACCATCTTACCCGCTCAATATAAGCCACTTTTTTGCATAGGTTGCCCTTTCGGGTTTTCAACCTATCCGGGCCCCCAATTTTTGCCCGAGTCGCCCGCCCTTGCGGGTTTTCAACTCAGCGGGATTCATTTTCATTGTTTTTTTTTTTATATTTTTTCATTTTCAATTTTTTTTTTCATTTTTTTTTTCAAATTGAAATAAATACAACATAAATACAACATAGATACATGAGAATGAGAATACCCTCCCCCCTACTTAAACTACACATTGTCCTCAATGTGACGACAATTAGAAGAAAAAGTAAACTGAAAAATGGGGGGAGAAAATCGAAAATCGGGTAAATCGAAGATCGAATGCTCAAAACTCATGACATACAATCCGTCAAACTCAAATTTCTTAACAACACCATCTCAAATCTCTGAAATCAACTCACAACCCTCTCCCTCAAATCACTCAAACAAATGGCAAATTCAAAAGTTTTAAATTTTTGAGATTTGCACCTAGCTCAAAAGATCGAAAAGATACAACAATCTCACTCCTCTAGTGTTACCAACTCCTAGCTATTGAACTCCTCCCAACGGGTTTTCTTTTGTGGACTTGGGCTCAAAGTGGATTAAGATTTGTTGTGGTTCTTTTGAGTGGGTGGGTGGTGGGTGGAAGAAAATTTGATGCGGTGGTGGAAATTTGATGAGAAATAAAGGAAAGAAAGAAAATAAAAAGGGTCTCGGGTTGCCTCCCGAGAAGCGCTGTTGTTTAAAGTCGTTAGCTCGACTTAATACCTTAAGCTCAATCATTAGGTTGTGCTCCATGTGTGACAATGGTGGTTCCATGTCAATCTCCACTTCAAATACCTGCAAAATTGATTGAGAAGGACTCTTGCAATGCATTGTTAGTGCCTAGCTTACTACATCATGGTTGAGCATATAACATCAGATTATATCCAAAACCTAGCATTAAGTCAACAACAAACATCAACTAGTAGTACTCCTAGCTAATCCAAGTCATGACCATTAATATCAATAATTAAAGCTAGACAATAACCAAACAATAAGCCGTCAAAAGCTTCAATCAATCATTCCCAAGATAGTTTAAGCAACAAGTTCCATGCTTCTTGTCCAAAATACGAAAGTGAAATACATAGAGCTCAATGGAAGATGAAAACTAGAAACTCAAACAAAAAGGGAATTCTTTATATGAGTGGCCAATCAAAAACAAAGAGCACAAGCAATACCATCCAAAAATCACGCTAAATACAAACAAGTAACACCGTTTCCCCGGCAACGGCGCCAAAATTTGGTGCGCGGGCGCGGATGTGTCGTCGTTGTGTGCACCGCACCCGGCCAAAGATAAAATTTCTCCTACTCTCTTCTACACTAAGGTAGTATAGTGGAAGTAGGGGTCGTATCCACAGGGAAACAGGGACGAGCTTAGTATTCAGCGTGATTCAATACCTAGATTAAGCTAAGGGCCGAGAAACCTAATAATAATTACAAAGGGGGGTTTCGAGTAGATTTACTAACAAACTACAACTAACTAGCATATAAACAAAATGAGAAATCAATATGGGAAGATCTTGAATTCGATTAACATCCACTTCAATTCATTATCGATCCTCGAACCTCCACTCTAATTATTTCCATAATTATCTATTGTCGAGAATTACTCTCGTGTTCTCCTTATTCTTAGTTGAATAGCACGATCAGCGTGACTATAAAACCCTAACTAAAGGATAACCTAGTCCGATCTCGCGTCTAAGTTCAATCCAATAGCAACCAATAAACACGAGAGAACCAATAGACCCGCTAATGTCATACACGCGATAAACATTCAACAGTTGATTCAATTTCCCTAAGAAATAACCAAGATGATCAGCATCTAAATTACTCCCTAGTTTGCTACCAATTGATAAAAGAATAAAACAATCCGATTCTATTCTTAAATCTAGCATTAGATTAATTACACAATCAAACTAGTAACGTTCCTAGCTTAATCATGCAACAATCATGGAAAGCAAGCATAGAAATTAAACCATAATCAAGGAAAAGAGAAAGAGAGGAAAGATCTCACAATAATGCTTGAAGCTCCATATTAATCTCGTTCAAGAACGGTTCAAGCTACAATCGGCATAGCAATAGCCAATTCCATAATTGAAATCTCTAAAAACTAAACTAGGAATTGAAAACTAAAACAAAGAAATGAAAAACAAACAAAAGAGAAATGAAGAACAAAGAGGAACGAAGAAGGAAAGATGAAAAGAGAATCAAGAAGAAGGAAGGATGAGGAGAGGAGCTCTCCCCTCCAACTTGCCACTCCAAGATCTACATTTCAGCTCTCCTCTTCGTGCTCCACTTCGTCTCCCCAAAAATTAGGTTTTAGGAGCTTTTAAACCCCACACAAAATCGTGGCCCCAAACCCGTCAAAAGCGTCGCGAGTCGCGACACCGATCGCGAGTCGCGAAGTGGACTCGCCATCCCGCATAATTTGGCCGGGCAAGAGCATCGCGAGCCGCGACGGGCATCGCGAGTCGCGAGGTGCGGGGGTCGCGAGGTGCGGGGATCCTCGCGAGTCGCGAGCCCGTGGCTCGGGCATGCGTCTGGGCCGTGCGAGCCGGGCGCCGCTTTGACGAGCGAGGCTGCTGGGCGATGCTTGCGATGCGGCTGGATGGGCGAGGCCGCCGGGCGAGCTTCGCGAGCTTGCGATGCTTGCGCTGGCTTGGCGATGATGCTTGGGCTTGGCGATGATGCTTGGGCTTGCGGTGGAGTTTGATGCTTGCGGTGATGCTTGGGCTTGCGGTGATGCTTGGGCTTTGCTCGGCTCAAATGCACTTCACCTTGGAAGCTCGGAATACATGACATTAACACAACTTATCTCGCAAAACTCCGAACTTCCGCTAAGAGTTAAATAAAACACGAATGTTAACAATTACAATCAAACCCTTAGCAAAGTGCACCCAAAGTAACGTAAATACTACGTATAACTTGAGCGTATCAACACACGTGGCCCTTGTTGACTAGCAACCGATTTTACCGGTTAAAAATTTCTTAAAATATTTTTTTTGCCTTTTTTGCCTCTTCTTCCTCCTAATTCTCTCACCTCCCTTCTTCTTCCCGTCTCACCCTCCTCTCCCTCCCCTATTCTTCAAACCTCCTACACGGTAAACAGACCACGTCCATCACCACCTTCATCTCCACTTTTTTCCTTATCCATAATTCTCTCTCTTCCTTGCACCAAATTGTCAAAACCTAAAAAAAACCCATTTCAATTGTTAGATTTTACAACCTGAAAAATCAAATCTTCAGGAAATTGGGTGAACCCAATGCAACGAAATTATGATTGGAGAGAAGTAATGCAATAGAACTCAACATCCTCTTCAAACCTGATGCAATAGGTTTTTGGATTACATCACCATTAACAAGCAATCTGGTACTTGATCCATCAACAAGCAAACCTGATGCTTCTAACAACTAAATAAACTCTATATCCAAAATAATAATACAAGTCAGTAAAAAAACCAATCAAATTCCAAAAATCAGCAACGAAATCAAAATCAACCCTGTAATATTAAGGAGAAAAATAAAGAATGAAGATTGTAATTGTAGCAGAGACATGTTTGACGACAATTGGGCTACTCCCATGCTGGATTTTTTCAAAGACGGCAATTACAATTTTTTTAATGAAGATTTGAATAACAATAATATTATCATTGCTGCTACTCCAAAACTTACTGTGTTTAGAAGATGTATCATTGCTACTTCCTGATCTGACGCCATTAATGGACCCTCAAGGCTTAAGCAACTGGGTTTTGTCTGAAAATCGTCGAGGAAGTGGAGTCGCATTTGGATTGGAGAATGGAGAGTTGGAGGTGCGCGAGAGGAGGGGAAGAAGGAGAAGAAGAAAATGGAAATTGCAGAAGAAGAATTTGGAGATTTCAGAAGAGGAAATTGCAGAGGAAATTGCAGAAAGAAGGAGAAGAAGAAAATGGAAGAACAGGGGAATATGGGGTTTTTATTGACAAAACACGTGCAGCAACAGTAACAATCACGTGATAGGTTCGACCGGTTTCTACCGGTGAGTAACCTGGAAGGACCACATGTGTCAAATACATGCAATAGTTGGGCCTGCTATGAAATAGTTCATAGTTGGGATCTTTTATGCCGGACCGGCCATAGTTGGGCCCGCTCGTAGCTCTAAATAACAGTCAAAATCATTTGTGAAATTCTTGAAAAGAATTAAATATGAGAAAATAATGAAAGGAGAAAGTTCATGTTGTATTCTATGTTTTGATGATGCCAAATACTTAGGTTATAATATAGTTTTTATTTTGCGAAAATTATAAAATACCAAAAATAATGTAATGTTTAATTTTGCATTTATATCTTGTGGAGAAAGATTAATTATTTAATCTAAGTCAAGATATTATTTTATACACTTTGAATTTTTATCATATGGTATGTTTAATATTCTAGTAACTTAGAATCTTTGAATAAAAGATTCTCCAAGTTATTAGATATTTTGATGTTGTTGTTAGTGCTTGAAAATTGGTTGAAAAGTGCGTGGCATATTTTGTGGAACAACTTCCATGAAGCTAGCTAACTATTCCAACAAACTCGCTGGAGATATTCCCACTAACGGATAGTGGAAGTTGGTTTATTGTCGTTGCAATGAATGTGGAAGGAGTGCAACGAAAATTGAGCCATTATCTCTACATCAATTCAAGCGAACATCATGGAGATCATGGAGCATTACATTTCCAGTAGAAGAAGCTAAATACAACAGCTATATAAGAGGAAGATTATTCGAAGAAAAAAAAGGGAGAACTTTCGAGCATAGAAAGAAGATCTATACTTAGAAAGTTTTCTAGTGATTTTCTCTTATATTCAACATACTTATCACTGTAATATTCATACACTAGTGGAAAAAAACGCAAGGGCTGCGGTGCAAGGGTTGCGTTTTTTTAAAAACGCAGTCCTTAATAGTGAAGGGATGCGGTTAGCCCAAAAACCACAGCCCTTCACCCACCCGTAAAAACATTTCAATGGGCTTTTAAATATTTTGGAAGCGCGGGCTTTTAATCCATCTATATACTCAGCGGTACCGCTCCATCTCTCCTCTCTCACAAATCTCACTCCTAAAACCTAGCCTCCCTCGTCTGTCGTCGAACTCTCTCTTCCCTCCACTCATTCCCTTCCTCCTCCATCACCATCACCAGCGAATTTGCCCCACTCCTCGCGATAATTTCGACATCACTCCTATTCCACTCTCTCTTTCCCAACAACATCAACAATGGTGGCCGCAAGTTTCGGAGTCAGTTTCGTCCCTTTCAACCCCGACGGCTGGGGCCCACCCGAATCCACCACCACAACAACAACTCCAACACCTTCCTCCATAGTCCCCGTCAACGTCCCCATCAACAACAAGAGCTCGAATTGCAGAAGCCGCGACGACGACGAGCTTCGAAGTTCGAAGGAGATCTGAGGAACGACGACCAGTCCAGTCGCGACGGGACGCCTCACGCCAGTCACGACACTGCCAGTCGCGGCGGGACGCCTCACGCCAGTCATGGCATGGCCAGTCGCCAGTCATACTTTTCGTCGCCTCATTGCGTCGATTTGTTCGACTCTCTTCTGAAAACCTTTGAATTTGTTCCAAGTATTGATATTTTTCTGGAATTTGCTCATTATCTTTTTCTGTTGTTGTTTTTCATCGTGTTTCATCAATTTCTACACGTTTGTTTTTGTGCGATTGATTATTAGTTCGCTTTCTGAAATTCGATGCTATATTGAATTCAATTCTTCGCTGCAAATGCAATTGTGTTAATCATTAGTGATGTTCTTGCGGTATTTGTTGATAGTCTCTTTTTATAGTATTTAATTAATTTCTATTCGTTTGTTTTGCGTTGATTATATGTTTGTTTCGCTCGTACTATCGGAATACGATATTGATATTTAGGAGTAAAAAGATGCATAAAAAAAATTTTATTTTTATTTTTTTGGGTCAAAAGGGCTGCGGTTATGGTCAAAACCGCAGCCCTTTGTACAAAGAGGGGTTGCGGTTTAGGCTCAAAAACGCAGCCCTTCCAATATGGAAGGGCAGCGTTTTTTTAGCCTAAACCGCAGCCCTTGGTAGTGAAGGGTTGCGGTAAAAACGCAGCCCTTTGGGCTGTTTTAACCGCAGCCCATCCGTTTTTCTCCACTAGTGATAGTGTTTGGGTGAGAGAAAATTGAGAGAATATCCTTGTAATCAAGAGAGAGAAAGAAAGAGAGAAAAGAGAAGACTTTGAGTGAAGTCAAAGTGAGTGTCATCAATTCAGGGGAAACTGGGTGACTGGGAACAAGTTCCTAGGGGAACAGAGAAGATCCGTTAATAGGTTGTAAAAGATAGAATCTTTTGGCCTATTATAGAAAAGAGAGTTTGAGTCAAAATCCCTCGTGGTCAAGGTTTTTCTTCCTATTAGGCCTAGGAAGTTTTCCTTGTAAAAATCTTGTGTGTTTGTTTCTTTCTACTTTTAGTTTGTTTTTAATGCCACAATACATTTTGAAAATTTTCCCTCAACTACAATTCACCCCCCTCTTGTAGTTGGTCTAGTGTTCATACTAGAATAACAATTGGTATCAGAGCCTAGTACCTCCAGAATTAGCTAACACTGAGGAGATTGTACCTGGAAAAATGAACACTACGGGAGAAAAGCTTGATGAAGGGTATTCAACTCAACGCCCACCTATGTTCAATGGAAAACATGATCCATACTAGAAGAATCGTATGGAAATATTTATCAAAGCAGAGAATTACCAAGTATGGAAGGTAATTGAAATTGGTGACTTTAAAGTCACAAAGAAGAACGACAAAGGGGAAATGATTCCTAAACCCCTTGCTGAGTTTGACAAAGAAGACTTCGACAAAATGGAGATGAACAACATGGCCAAGAAGCTACTCCATTGTGGCCTTGGTCCCCATGAACACAACCGAGTCATGGGATGCAGGACTGCAAAGCAAATGTGGGAACTCCTTCAAATCACTCATGAAGGAACAAGCGAAGTGAAACGATCAAAGATCGATATGCTCATGCATAAGTACGAATTGTTTCACATGAAACAAAAGGAGCCTATTCAAGACATGCTCACTCGCTTTTCAAACATCATAAATGAACTTGAATATCTGGGAAAGATAATCTCTCCAGAGGAACAGGTTCGTAAGGTACTAAGGAGTCTACCACAAGATGAGAAATGGATGGCTAAGACAACGGCACTGTTGAAAACCAAGGACTTCACAACGTTCAACGTTGAACAACTTGCTGGTTCCTTGATGACCCATGAGTTACATCTAGAAACTCATGAAACTGAATTATTAAAGCCTAAGGCTCTGGCTCTCAGGTCAGAGGAACAAGAAGATTCAGAAACTGATGATGAAGAAGCTGCGATGATTGTAAGAAGATTCAAGAAATTCTTCAACAAGAATTACAAAGGAAAGGTCACAAAGAAACAAACGAAGCTAAGTTGTCATAAGTGTGGAGGCCTTGATCATTTCATCAAGGAGTGTCCTCAATGGGAAAACGAGAAAGCAAAAGGGAAATACAAGGAGAAGGGCAAGGAACAACAAAAGTCCTTTTCGAGAAATGATATGAAGAGAGCCATGGTTGTAGCATGGGGAGAGTATGACTTAGAGGAGGAGCAGCAACAAACTGAGGAAGAAATTGCCCATCTATGTCTCATGCCGAATATCGAGGATAAAGTGGAATCTTCAACCCCAAGGTAAGTTTTAATGTCATTGAAGAGGAACTTACAGAACTTAATAAAAGCCAATTAATAAAACTTTTATTAGAAACCTTAGATGACCACAAGGAAGTATGCGCAAAAAGAGATCAATTAACTAATGCCTTGAAAGTCACTAAGAACCATTCTAATTGGCTTAACACATTAAAATGTGATACTGAAAAAAGATTCTTTGAACTTTTTGACAAGAGTAGAGCTTATCAAGATGCATTTGAAAAAGTCAAAAACGAGAATTATCTTTTGAATTTGGAATTGGCAGAATTGAAATTGTTTGTTCCTGAAGGAACAGTCTCTTCAATAAATACCAGAAGCATTGCTGAAAATTTGAAAAACAATTATGAAAATGTTGTTCAAGAAAATCTGGTATTAAGGAAGAAACTGGAGCCCTCAAGGGACAAGCTTCTTGACCCAATCTCTTGGATACAAAAGTATCAAAACAAAGGAAGAGATGGTCTCGGTTTCAATCACAAGAAAAAGGACAAAAAGAAAAAATATGTTGACCTGCCAAGTAGCAAGATATGTTCATACTGTGGGACCAGTGGTCACATAGTGTCTGACTGTTCCACCAAAGAAGAACGTATTGAGAGGAACACGTACCTAGTAAAACAAGTTTGGAAAATTAAGAAAGACTCAAGTCCAACAAAGGAACCCAAGCTAGACTGGGTTCCTACCACTAACTAGCTTGCTATGGTACAGGCTGAAGTGAGGGGGAACAATTTGTGGTACCTCGATAGCGGTTGTTCTAAGCACATGACAGGAGATAGATCCAAATTTCTCTCACTTTCAGTCTATAATGGAGGAACTGTGACCTTTGGAGACAATCTTACAGGTAATATAGTTGATGTTGGTAAGATAGGTAAATCTCAGTCACATTCCATAGATAATGTATTTTTGGTCGAGGGTTTAAAGTATAGTTTACTTAGTATATCTCAGTTTTGCGATAAGGGAAATAATGTGAAGTTTACTAATGAGTCTTGTATAGTCAGCAATGAAAGTACAGGAACCAAGATCCTTGAGGGAACGAGGAAAGGGAACACCTACATGGTCGACCTGAACCTTGTTCCTAGAAATAATCTCACATGCTTAAGTGTGATCGAAGCTGATCCTCTTCTATGGCACAAACGTTGCGGTCATGCAAGCCTGTCCCTACTGCATAAACTAAGTGGGAAGGACTTGGTAGTTGGTTTACCAACAATTAAGTCTTTGAACCACGGTGTTTGTGATTCATGTGTTAAAGGCAAGCAAGTGAGATCCTCATTCAAATCTAAGAAAATGGTAAGCACACAAAGTCCATTAGAACTTCTTCACATGGACTTATGTGGCCCTGTACGCATCCAAAGCCGATCTGGTAAGAGATTTGTATTAGTCATAGTAGATGATTTTTCAAGATACACATGAGTTATTTTTATTCATAGTAAGGATGAGACGTTTGATGAATTTCTAACCTTTGCTAAAAAGATTCAAATAACAAGTGGTTTTAAATTAAAGCATTTAAGATCTGACCATGGTAAGGAGTTTGAAAACTCCAAGTTTGATGAATTTTGCAGCAATGAAGGTTTAGATCATAACTTTCCACCTCCAAGAACACCACAATAGAATGGTGTAATTGAAAGGAAGAACCGAACCCTTCAGGATATGGCAAGAACAATGATTATTGCAAGTCTGTCTTTCGAAGAATTTTTGGGTGAAGTAGTGAATACGGCTTGCTACATCATCAATCGTGTCATGCTCAGACCAATCACTTTGAAGACACCTTACGAGCTCCTTAGAGGAAGAAAACCCAATATCGCTTACTTTCGTGTTTTTGGATGTAAATGCTTTGTACATAATAATGGAAAGGACAACTTAGAAAAGTTCAATGCTAGAAGTGATGAGGCTATTTTTCTAGGATATGCCTTAAGTAGTAAGGCTTATCGTGTTTACAATAAACGAACAATGTGTGTTGAGGAAAACGTCCATGTTATATTTGATGAGACTAACTCCTTGCAAGAACAGAGTTATAATGATAACTTTGAAATAGATTTGACTCGTCCTGATGAGTTAAATCATTGTGATGAGGAACTAACCCCTGCAGGAAAAGAGAAGAAGCAAGTTCCTGATCCAAATAACCCTGTTCCTGATCCTTACGAGGAACCTGCAACAGGAGGAACTCAGGAAGATCAAGGAGCTCCTGAACCTGAAGAAGATCAAGTGAATCAATCACCTCAAGAAACTCAAGAAGCAAGTAGGAGATTTGATCCAAAACCTTAGAAACACCAAAATTCTCATCCTTTAGAATTAATAATAAGTGACATTGAAAAGGGAACTCAAACGAGATCCCAAATGAAGAATTTTTGTGCTTTTCACGCTTTCTTATCTATGACAGAACCTAAGGATCATATGAAAGCACTTAAATAGGCTGATTGGATCAATGCTATGCAAGAGGAGCTAAGTGAGTTCCAGAGGAACAAGGTCTGGCACCTGGAGACTAAACCAAAGAACCAGAAAGTTATTGGACTTAAATGGGTCTTCAGGAACAAACTTGATGAGCATGGAACAGTGGTAAGGAACAAGGCCAGACTTGTAGCCAAAGGTTATAATCAACAAGAAGGTATTGATTTCGATGAAACCTTTCTGTTGCTAGGATAGAAGCAATTAGAATTTTGATTGCCTTTGCTGCCTTTATGGGATTTAAGTTGTACCAAATGGACGTCAAATGTGCATTTTTAAATGGTTTTTTAATTGAAGACGTCTATGTGGAACAACCTCTTGGATTCGAAATTCCTGAACTTCCAAATCAAGTCTATAAGCTTGATAAAGCTCTTTATGGGTTGAAACAAGCTTCTAGATCTTGGTATGAAAGGTTGTCAAAATTCTTACTTTCACATGATTTCATAAGAGGTAAAGTTGATAGAACCTTGTTCCTATGATCAAAAGGAACATACATATTAGTGGTCCAGATTTATGCTGATGATATAATATTTGGTGCTACTAATGATCTTCTGTGTAAGGAGTTTGTTGATCTTATGAGTAGTGAGTTCGAAATGAATATGATGGGAGAGTTGAACTTCTTTTTGGGATTGCAAATTAAGCAAACTGAAAGATGAACAATGATCCATCAACAAAAATATATGACAAGGAACTGCTTAAGAAATATGGACTGGAACAATAAAAAACCAACCACACTCCCATAGGAACAGGAACAAGGTTAGATGAAGATTCAAATGGTAAGTGTGTAAACGAGAAGCAATATCGAGGTATGATTGGTTCATTACTTTACTTAACAAAGAAGTAGACCCGATATTTCTTTTAGTGTTGGTTTATGTGCTCGATTCTAATCAAATCCCAAAGAATCTCACTTAACAGCAGTTAAGAGAATTCTAAGGTTTTTGAAGGGAAGCGATGACTTATGTTTGTTCTATCCTCGAAGTGATGTTTTTGACCTAGTAAGCTATTCGGATGCGGATTATGCTAGAGACTTGGTTAATCGCAAGAGCACGTCAGGCATTGTCCAGTACCTAGGAACAAGCTTGGTCTCATGGAGCTCAAAGAAGCAAAATACGGTAGCCTTGTCCACGGCAGAGGCAGAGTATGTAGCTGATGCTTCGCATCTTTGTTCCCGTGTCCTTTGGATCAAGCAACAAGTAAGAGACTTTGGCATTAAGTTCAAGTGTGTTCCTATCTATTGTGATAATACTAGTGCAATTTGTATTTCTAAGGATCCAGTTCATCATTCAAGGGTCAAGCATATTCACATTAGGCATAATTTCCTTAAGGATAATGTAGAAAAAGGTCTTGTTAAAGTCGAATTTTGTCGAACAGAAAATCAAATAGCTGACATATTGACTAAACCACTTCCTAGAGAAAAATTTGAGAAAATTCGCTTAGAGCTAGGGATGATTAGAATTCATTAAGTGTGCTACTTCAAATAAAACCCTTAGTTACAAGATTTACACTAAGTGGCCAAAGAACATTTTGTGAATTTACTCATACATTACACAATCATTGTAAGGACTCACATTAGTCTTCATAATACTCCCCTTATTGTCCATACATTGTTGTTGAGCAAAACTTGATGAGACATGTGTAAATAAAGCTTGTACATGAAAAATGCATGAGTTCTTTATTCCTTTCTTTTATTTCTTTTCCCTCGTAAATTTTTTTTTCCTTATAAATATTTATAATCCTTGTAAATATTTATTCCACTTTTATTTTTCTATTTTTAGTTTCATCTGTTAGTTTCTCTCATCGTTAATTTTCCACAAAAATATCTCACTCTGATACAATGCAACGCATCACATAAGTCTAAGTTCAAAGCCAAAGTTAAAAAATATACAATGGATTAAGAGGAGAGTTAAAAGCCGTCATTAATTCCTTCACAAAACCCCATAAATCTACCGCCACATAAAAACCCTGTCAAACCATCTCTCTTTACACGGCAAGTTTTACTTTTCACCCAAAACCATCAACTCTCAATACTACTCATCTTCTTCATTCTTCTCCAAGCTTCATCAATTGCCCCAAAACGAAAAAATTCTGAAGATACCAAAACCCATCAAAATTTCCCTGCTGAAAAATCTTCACCTTTGGTGGAATACGAAGAGAGTGATCACGAATCTTCCAATTCAAATCAAGAAACCTAGAATTCTTGTGAGCAATCCTCTGGACATGAAGAAATCTCTCCAAAGAAAGAAGAGGAAGTCAGCGAAGAAGAAACAGAGCAAGAAAAGATCATCAATGTGCCGATAAAACGGGGTAAGAAATCAAAATCCTCCAAATACATGATTGGATTTTGTGTTGATCTTGCATGGTGCAAGAAAGTAAAATGGGTAGAGTTTCTTGACCTAGTTAAATTTCAAAAATGGTCTAAAATTCTTTGTTCTGATGAGGGTCTGTTTGAGGCTGAAATGGGTGAGTTTTGGTTCAAAATTTGAAAATTCTGATGGTCTGTGTATGAATGTGGTAAATGGGCAATTGGTGAAATTTACTAAAAAAACCCTAGGAGATTGGCTTGATGTACCAACTGATGGGTACAAGGCTTATATTAAGGGAAAGGGTCAATTGAATATTAATGGAATTTCAAATGACAAAGTCTTGTCATTTTTTGGTGGAAAGTCTATCGATTTCTCTCTTGACCAAAAAAGACCTTTCACCTTTTCACAAATTCCTGTTTCATCTTGTTTGGCGCTTTATTTTGTCCCATACTTCAAAAAGAACCCAAGCAAACCTTATGGACTTGTCCCTTATGTACTGCCTTGCCAACAACATCAAGATTAACTTTCCTTCCCTCATGATTACTCATTTGGCCCATTGCATTACCCACAATAACCGAGTTGGCTATGGTAGTATTCTTACTACTATTTTCAAAAAGATCAATGTTAAACTCTCTTCTAGCCCATCCTTTGAACTTGAACCTGAAAACTATCTGACCAAAGATACACTTGGTAGGCTGAGTTTGAAGGTGATGGGTGGTAAAGTGGTGTTTGATGTTGAAGAGCCTAAGGTTAAGAGTGAGGTTGGGGTTAAGAGAAAACCTGTTGAGGAAGTAAGTGCTGGGGGAGCCAAGTCAGTGCGGAAGAGTAGAAGGTTAGCAGATACCAAGTCCCCAAGGACCAAGGATGATGATGATGTTGTCATGATTGACTTGGAGGAGGATCCAGTTCCTAATGATCTACTTCCAAAGCAGTCGATTTTCCCTTGCTCTCTATTGTCGATCTTGCTGGTCTGCTCAAATAAATTCAAGGGTCCCTGTCTCTTCTCCATTCAAGGGTCCAGGGGTTGGAAGCTCGGATTGCTCGCATATATGTTCAACAGAGCACCTTCTTGCTGCTGTGAAGAAAGGTGAAACGGTTGTTCGTGAGAAGATTGACTCCGTTGTTTCCACCTATGTCATCCGTCCCAAGCCCTGATCCTGCCCTTTATCACTCTTCCCTAAATCTATTAAACAATATAACTGTTGGTTTTTGTAACTAAACATTGGTGCTCGTTGCTACTGTTGGTTTTTTATATGTTAATCACATCGGTTTATTTTGATTTATTTTTTTTCTTTCTTTCTTATTCCTCTTATATTTGCTTTCCTTCTTCTTTTCATCTCTTGAACTCTGCTATTGCTCATATCTTGCTTGTTTGCATCTGTTTTGTCCCTCTATGCTCAATTTACATGTTGGATGGCTAGTATTATTAGATGAATGTTTGAGCTACTAAGCCTTGACATTGTTGTATATGATGTACTCTTAGAGTCCTGCTGGGTACTTAGTTGTTTTTGATGATGACAAAAGGGGGAAATAGAGCAGCACATAAAATTCAATTCTAGTCTTCTTAGTTTCTAGGTGATGATTTTTGGATTTTTCTGATTTCTGTTTGTGCTAGTTAGATTAGTCTTAGTTTTTATATGTTTGTGCTAATTCGATTAGTATTAGTTTTATGTTTTAATCTTTTGCTATTTTTTTTAAACTCATTAGCTTTTGATTCTTTTGCTATAATTAGTTTTCTTTTTCTTTCTTTTATAAATATTTGTTTATTTAAAATTTTATACTTTTATATGCCTTATATTTGCCATCATAAAAAAGGGGGAATATTGTTGTATTCCATGTTTTGATGATGCCAAATACTTAGGTTATAATATAGTTTTTATTTTGCGAAAAATATAAAAATACCAAAAATAATGTAATGTTTAATTTTGCATTTATATCTTGTGGAGAAAGATTAATTATTTAATCTAAGTCAAGATATTATTTTATACACTTTGAATTTTTATCATATGGTATGTTTAATATTCTAGTAACTTAGAATCTTTGAATAAAAGATTCTCCAAGTTATTAGATATTTTGATGTTGTTGTTAGTGCTTGAAAATAGGTTGAAAAGCGTGGCATATTTTGTGGAACAACTTCCATGAAGCAAGCTAACTGTTCCAACAAATTCGATGGAGATATTCCCACTAACGGATAGTGGAAGTTGGTTTATTGCCGTTGCAATGAATGTGGAAGGAGTGCAGCGAAAATTGAGCCATTATCTCTACATCAATTCAAGCGAACATCAAGGAGATCATGGAGCATTACATTTCCAGTAGAAGAAGCTAAATACATCAGCTATATAAGAGGAAGATTATTCGAAGAAGAAAAAGGGAGAACTTTCGAGCATAAAAAGAAGATCTATACTTAGAAAGTTTTCTAGTGATTTTCTCTTATATTCAACATACTTATCATTGTAATATTCATAGAGTTTGGGTGAGAGAAAATTGAGAGAATATCCTTGTAATCAAGAGAGAGAAAGAAAGAGAGAAAAGAGAAGACTTTGAGTGAAGTCAAAGTCAGTGTCATCAGTTCAGGGGGAACTGGGTGACTGGGAACAAGTTCCTAGAGGAACAGAGAAGGTCCGTTAATAGGTTGTAAAAGATAGAGTTTTTTGGCCTATTATAGTAAAGAGAGTTTGAGTCAAAATCCCTCGTGGTCAAGGTTTTTCTTCCTATTGGGCCTAGGAAGTTTTCCTTGTAAAAATCTTGTGTGTTTGTCTCTTTCTACTTTTAGTTTGTTTTTAATTCCGCAATACATTTTGAAAATTTTCCCTCAACTACAATTCATCCCCCCTCTTGTAGTTGGTCTAGTGTTCATACTAGAATAATAGTTCAAATTCTATTTATGTTCTCTTGCTCTGTACAAAAGAGAATTCTCTTAGGTAGCGTTTGGGAACCCAAATTTCATTTCAATTTTAGTATTTCAATTGTAGAAATTGAAATCATGCATTTGAATTCCAATTCCTCAAACTCGTTTGGGAAATATGGGAATTGAATTCCAAATCCAATTCCTCAAACTCGTTTGGGAAACATGGGAATTGAATTTTAATTTAGGAGTGGGGTACAGTGGGGTCGCCGGCGGAGGGGGAGGGAGGGAGGGAATAATGGGGAACTTAGAGGAGAGAGAAATTGAAATGACAGGGGGAGGGGGTGGGATTTATACCATGTGTTTTTAACTTGGGTTGGAATAGTATTGGAATTGGCCCAATTCCAAATCTAATTCCATTGAGTAACCAAACAAGTGAATTGGGAAAATGAAATGATGGTTACCAAACAGACCCTAATACTATAACAAACTTAAACAACATGCCTAGTTGACTGGTCTTTAACAAAGTATGACCACTTCAACAATAATCTCTCTTAACAAACTCCTCAACAGCTCAACTAACTTCCCGCTAACTCAAATTGCATCCTTAACAACCTTACAAGCGGAATACTATTCTAGGCTTCTAGCCCATGAAAGTTTAAAGTTTTAAAAACAAATTTCTTGTAAAGAAATGGTTATTTTTTGACATTTTTAACAATGATTTTACCAACTTAATTGCGGAATAAGAGTTTGGCTTCCTTCTTTCGACGGAAGGAGGTTGAGAGTAGCAAGTATGCTTTAACCTAACTACATGTCTCGAGTTCGAGTTAAAGTTCAAGTCCTAAAATGTAGCATCGTTAGTAAGGAGAACTCTTCCATATATAAAACCCAACTCGCTTGAAGAATTAGTGAAAGTCTAATAAGCTCCAACATTCGAATGGTTTACCTGAATATGAGCTTGTGATATCTCTATTTGATCATTTCTATAATCTAGTGAGTAGTAGTGACCACTAAGGTTGGTGGACCACTAATACTTATGAATTATGATACGCATTTGCTAGTTATATAGGTTATGTCGTTTAGTCGTTATAATTTTCAGAAACTAGTGTAGTGCTGGCCGTCAAACTTGTCCTTTTAACATTGCCAAACCTCACAGCAAATCTTCATAAATTTGAGAAGAAAAAAAAAACTCAATTCTTACCATTTCGATATTACACCAATATTCATGTCATCGTGTGCAAGTTATACTCGAATCTACTTTCTTGCTCCAGATTAATAGACAGAATAAAACAATTCCAAATAGGCATATATAATCTTGGATATATCATGCATATAGTGCATAATTGTAAGACACTCTAGGGCGTTTGGTTAGGGGTCGCGGGAAAGGGAAGGGAATTAGTTGATTTCATTCCCTTAAATCTTGTTTGGATTGGGGGTTTTGTTTCTCCTCTTTTCCCCTCCATTATCCCAAATCCCTCTATTTTGATTCCCCACTACCCCCTCCACTTAGAAATGGGGGAATGGAAAACCTCGACCATCACATTTGACCACCCAACCCTATCAACAACCACCTCCACCACCCCACTTCTATCACCCCACCCCACCACCGTCAACCCGACCCTACCCCACCTCCACCACCACACCCACCCGCACCACCGCTCTAACCACAACCACCTCCAACAACCACAACCGCACGTCCGCACCCACAAAACCACCAGGCACTGGACCCACCCTAACCCCCAGACAACCGGCCCGGACCGCCGATGTCCCACCCCAACCCCGACAACCAGCCCGGACCGCCGATGTCCCACCCCACCACCCACAACCAACACAAATTTCAACCCCAAACCCGCCGTGAAAAAAACAGCCACCCGAAAAAAAAAAATCCCACCACCCGGTTAGCCACCCCCACCCCCTTGAAAACCACCAAACCCACTCGAAAAAACCTCATCCACCCACAACCGCCGCGAAAGAGGGAAGGGAGGAAGAACACGGCGCCAAACTTGACAAAGAACCCCGCACAACCCAACTCTAATAATTGATTATGGCTTTGGATGGTCAAATTCGGCCATAAAAACTTCGGATCTTAAGTTTTTAAGGTCGAATTTGACCTTTAAAACCTCAAATATAGCCTTTAATGGTGGTAGAGAAGGAAAACAAGGAAGGGGGGGGATTGTGACAAGGGCGGCGGTGAGGTGGCGGTGAGGTGGGGAGTGTTGGGCGGTGTTGATAGGCGGTAGTAAGAGGGGAGGCGTTATGGGTGGCAGTGAGAGGTGCGGCGGCGGTGAGTGGTGGTGGTGGTGGTGGTACTTGGGAGAGAGAGGGGAAGAATGTAAGGAAAAATAGTGGGGGGAGGAAGATGAGTTTTCAAACCAAACAACATTCTTTAAGAAAGGGTTTTCTTTTCCTTTCTCCTTATTTCTCTTTCTTAAACCCTTTCCCTTTCCCCTTCATGAACCAAACGCCCCCTAAAATGCTTGATCAACTTTTCATACACAAATTTCATTTCGTTTGTTTAAGATGTTGATCACGAAACTAATATCATATTTATTTTTAGTTAGTTTCTTCTTTAATAAGTTCAACTTCTTGGTTGTTGTTCAAAATGATAAAAATTTTAATTTTAAGAGGAGGGTGCCAAACCCTTTATGACAAAGCAGTCCAATAAACAAAAGTCTTAGCTTGGTTACAGAAATGGCACTAATCATGTGTAATGTGGGCGACTATATAGGGTTCAAATGTTCTTTTTGGTTATTGCCTAAGGGTTCTAATAATCTAATTACATATTGAGGATCTCCAGTTACTACTTTTTACATTAGTATTTACTATATACTACTACTATATGCTTTTCATTGTTGGTTTTTGAACTCTTTCATTTACATATCTTGATTTGTGTATATATTATTCAGTTAGTAATTGTATAAATATTAAGAAGAAATATCTACTTTTCCGCTTTCCATATTTCATCGAAATCTCAATTTTTCTTTTTGCATCACAAATCCTGTAGAATATTTGAGTGACCCCCTGCTTGACTCAATGTTTTGAAATTGAAATGGTAACCATGCTATACGTGGATTTTCGCTCTTTAATCAAGCCTTTTTTTCATTTTAGGTACATGAAACCTTTTGACTTGCCTTTTCTTATATTGGAATGCTTTGAATTTGTAGTCTAGCACTCCGAAGAACTCAATACAAGGGTCTCGCTGCCCGCTCATCAAGTCGGGGTCTAGGGCGAAGCGCCCTGGTTTCAGGGTTCGGGGACCCGAAATTTATGGTACAATATATGGGGTTCACTCTTCCGTTTCCTATTTTGAGTCCTATTTTGACCTATATCGTTTAGGTTTATAAGAAGGGTACCATATGAACCTTTTAATTTACTTGTGCCTCCATATTTTGTATTCTTATTCTCTCCTTAAAGATAATGGTTGCTTGTTCTTTATTTCTTTGTTGTTTATTTGCGTCTATTACAACACATTAATGAGGATCTGTAGGCACTTGTGACAAAATCCCATATTATTCTTCAAGGCTTATCATCATTCAAGATTGTTCTTTTAGTATCTCTTGTATTGGACAACAATGGACGTTGTTAAGACAAATAAGATCTTTTTAGTCAATTACACGGGCTCTCTAACAATCTCGATTGCTTAGTGGCAAGACTGTGTAAGTGTCGGCCTCTTTCTTTTCCCTAATTACGATGCGGTTCACACTAAGTTGCGTTGTTAAAGTAATACCAAACTCTAATCTTTGTGATAAACCTTGAAGAAAACATGTTATGTAGTGCGAAAACTAAAAGATCAATCCAATCATGGAGATTATTGGAAGGGAGAAATTCATGTGACATGTTGTTGGTTAGCATTATGAAGTATGGACCTATTGTATTTGTGGAGCACAAATAGTGAGATTTGCATCAACAGTCAAAGGTGGTTTTCATTGCTGTCTCAAAGTCATGTCTTTTGGTTCAAAAAGTAGTAAAACATACAACATAACTTCCTTTACTCTATATTCCTTTTAGCAACCTGAACAAAAGCTTCTCACTTCAGTTGCAATTTTTGTCCAGCTACTACTACTACTACTACTACTTTTCCTGCTGAAACACACACCAGATTCTAAAGATTTCTTTTTATTTTTTATTTTTTGATATAGGTGCCTAAGCTCAATTAAATTTGTGGAACCAAAAAAAAAAAGAATAGAGAAATGAGGCTAATTGTGATGATTAGGTGTGAACCAATTTATGTTTTTGACAACTTACTGTGTTTTACTAGAACCCTCCACTAAGTTCCAAACATAAATAATTAATTTTCTGACCATTTTTAGTTAGATACTGTTCCCAGTGCCAGTTAACCTCAAGGAGTTAGAATTGCACATTCATTTGAAAGTACCAAATAAACACCACTTATACTTTGATGGAGGAAAACCATGTATTATCCCTAAATCTACCAATATTTAACTAGGGGAGGTAGTTAGCTGGATTTGACAACTTCATTTAAGAGTTGAAAGCAGGAGCAATGTAACTTAAGCTGTCATATTATTAGCAAAAAGATACAGAAGTTGAATGAAAATTCTTTGCTATTGGATCCTGATATAGCTCAATTACTTCCCAATAGTTTAATTATTTTATATTGCCTCTTCTTACTGCCGTTTATATATAAAACCACTAGTTCTCGACCACTTATAGGTTGTGTGTTGTCAGTTGAGCATTTTGGACAAATGACACTACAGACCAACACATGTCATTTAAGCATATTTTGACTTCACTCATGAGCACGAAGCACCTATAAAGTTTCCACGAATTGTTCATCCAAATACTACTCCCCCATTAAGCATACTTAAGTGTAGACTGTAGAGTATTTTAGCATACGAGTTTTTTAGATTGAAAGCGCACATTATTGATGTAGGTAGTATATCAAATCCTCTGATGTGTATATGAGGTAGCCAATTATGCAATTTCAAGCACCTTCCTTTCTCTCAATGAATAGTGAAAATCTACCAAAAGCCAAAATTCACTATGAAGTTGATACTTGATATGAAACAAATTTCTTTTATCAACATTTGGTAATAAGTTCAGAAAGCACAATGGAGTAAAACAAAACAATAGGAGATTAGGAGATACTATAGTCCAATCACATTGACCCAAATTTGGTGGGGAGCTAAGGAATCACAAGTCAAATAACCTAAGCTATGTCAAAATAAATACTTATCCCCTGCAAAAAAAAGTTGGTTTGTCCTTTGCTTGCTTCTTGGTCTTCACACTTGTTATAAGCTAATTGGCTAAAACCTTATTCTATGTGGTCCCTTCCCCCAACTATAAAACTAGAAATTGATGCAGGTAAATATCAGATTGCTAAGAATAACGACACATCAAATATCAATTGCCCCACTCCCTCTCTTTTATTCACCTTTCTTTCTTTATCTATCTTCCCATCCCCCAAACTAACATCCTTTATTTTTTTTTTTTTTTTTTTGGAGGTAGAAGTTAGTTTTCATTACTATGTTATTATTCCTGAGATCAGCATATATAATGTGTCCCACAATATGAATTTCTAAGCAAAGGAAAAACAGTACATATGGTTTGATAATAACGCAGTCAGGTGAAATGGTGGTGGTGGGTGGCCATATCTTCAAGAGAGCTTCACAAATTTGACACAATAACAATAAAAATGCTTTTAGATTTGTCAACTTTGATTGCCAATGATTCCACTTCCCAATCATTCCTAATCATCTTTTAAATCAGGAAAATAAAATTAGCCTAACCACTAATTTATATCTATGTACTCTTCTCCAATCATCTATAGGCCATCCGTGGGATTAAGAAAAACCTTTCTTTGTAATTGAATTTCTAAATGTTATACATAATCAATACTGCTTACTAACCCTTCAAATTAGACCAAAAAAGATTGCCAAATGCAAAATAGAGTATATAAGTTAAATGTTTGCATATATATGTTGTTTTGCACATAGTAGTGATACATCCATCTCAAAGTTGGACAAGTTTTTATCCATCCTAGCTCCATACACAAATAGTGTTTTTTATTGTTACCTTAATGCTAATTGATAAATTTATTCACTCTCCTATAATATTATTATTATGTGAGAGGAGGTATACGAAATAACTCTCATCTCTAAGATGAGATTATCATAACCTGTTATATAGAGGGCATTATCTAAAGAAGGAATAATGTTAAGCTAAAGCTTTTTAAAAGTGAAACTTGTCACTTAAAAATGTACCCCTAATAAGATATGATTAGCATATTACTATTTTAAAGTACTCAAATGACATGACAATTAATTTTAGACGGAGAAAGGGAGTATATATTTTATATAAACACCCCATAGGCATACTCTATTTTTCTTAGAAGGTTTGTTTGTCTTGCAAGCATTCTAGGACAATCATCAAGTGTTTACACCCAACTAAAGGGGGAAATAAAAACCAAATTCCCAGAAAAAGCAAGAATTTTAAATAATTTGTCTGTTTGTTCACCCAACCAAGCATGTGTCAAGTGATTAGTATACAACTTACAATATAATATAAAAATGAAAGGAACTAATCAGATTTTTGCACCAAAGACACCAAATCTAAGGAATTCTCTGAGGACAGGACATGAATGTCAGGGCTTATGGATGAAATGAGAAATCTCATTAGAATAAAAAGAATTCAGTTATCAGTTCAATAATGATTCAAAGCAATAATTTAATGAGATAAATTAGATTAATATTAAGAAAAAAAAAAGAAGCACCAAAGAATGTACTACAAGAAAGATAGTAGAAGCAGATTTTCTATATATCTTGAGAATAAAGTAAATTGGAAATGAGAAAGACATGAAGTTGAAAAGCTAGCAGTGTGCAACAAAATTCTGCTTCTTCTTTTGCTTCCTATAAGCAAAGCAGCCAATGGAACAGTTACCTCAGACTGAGAAAAGAGAGAGAAAATAAAAGTTGGTCCTTAAACAAGAAATACTAGTAATAATTCCAGCATATACTAAAAAATTTATCTTCCTCCAATTAATCCAACCAAACTGTCTGTACTCTGTACACTCATCTGCATTCTCATGGAACTCATATGACCCACCTTCAGAATATTATCCTTTTCTTTTGTTTGTTTTCTTTTTAACTTTTTGGGACCCATGAAATATATTTCCACATTTCTCACAAAGCAAACTTTCATGCCATTAAAACTTCCAACCTACCATGCCACAAACTGTGAATTCCCACTGCCCTCTTCCTCCATTGGTGCAGGAAGGTTAAGATCAATCAATGGAGGCTGCTTCGGCTCGGGTTCCGGTGGCGGGGCTCGCTCGATTCTTGACTTGGCCGCCTGCAGGTTTAGTACACCGGCGTTACCTCCAATCATATGGGACCTCTTGTGACCCCCTAATGCTTGGCCTGACTTGAACACCTTAGGACAATATGGACATTTGTGACCCTTGACTTTCTTTGATTTGGTATTACCCATAATCTTGGTAGTTGAAGCTGCCAAATTCTTGGGATTGCAATTACTCTCAAGTTGTTGCTGCTGCTTAGCTGAAATTATGCTAGTGTCTAAGCTATTCTCACCATTTTTCCTATGACTTATAATGTGACCTCCTAAAGCTTGATGAGTCTTGAATGTTTTGTTGCACACACAACACTCATATTTGCTCCCTTTCTTATTATTATTGTTGTTGTTGTTGTTGTTACTAAAACGATAATAATCCTGCTTCATCATCATCTTCTTGCTGGAATTTTCATCTGATTCAGGACTATCATCTCTGAAATCACCCACCTGTTGCTTAATTCTTCTCTTTCTAGAATCATTATCGTAATCATAAAATGATTCAGCTATGACTCTAGATCCAAACTCGCTCTTAGGCTTCTTAAATCCATAATTTCTTACAAACCCATCAACAGAATCATCAGATTCAAGCTCCTTAGCACCATTCTCAAAATACCCAGAATCAGAATTGTCAATTTCTTGATGATTGACAACATTATTAATCTGTTGTTGAGCAACAACAACAACTTGCTTAATCTTCTTCTTATTAGTGTTGATTAAACAGAAATCTTTCCTCTTCCCACCAATCCCTACATGATTAGAGGAGGATCCTCCCTCTAATATGACAGAATTATTATCAGATGATTCAGCTGTGAAATTGAAGCAACTCTTATTATGACCTGAAGAGTCCCTAGATAGCATCATTAAACAAATAGCAACTTCTTCTTGCTCATGCTGATCAATTTCAGAGTGATTAGATGATGACCCGCCTCCGCCGCAACCATAACTACTAAAACCACCACCACCAGTAGGAGGAGGAGGAGATAGAGAATCAACAGTAGTTAGAGACTTGTACCTTGACAAGGAAGACCTTGTTTGGCGCTTGGGATGGTTGTTGTTGTTGTTGTTGTTGTTGTTGTTGCTGTTGTTGTTGTCAGAATGACTCTCCATTGTTAAAATCAACTGATCTTTGCTATCACTTGACCATGAATTATCATCTTCTTCTTTAAAGTGTCTTTCTTTCTCAGAATGACTGCTCATATGCCCACATAATGCTTTCAAGGAATGAAACCCTTTCCCACATTGTTTGCATACCCTTTCCTGCTGTGGTTGTTGCTGAAAAACATGAGGTTGTTGTTTTGCTGTGTTGTTGTTGTTAAGTTTTGAATTAACCAATCTCCATGTTTTCTTAGGATTCTCTCTTAACCCATACCCAGAATTCTTTCCTTCATTCCCATGATTCTCTCTCTGATCATCATCATCATCATCGTCATCATCATCATCATCATCATTATCATCGTCATCATCTTCATCTTCATCATCTTGAAAGTTGTAAGCTTTTTTGGTAATGGGAATGGGAATGAGTTTGTTTTTGTTTGCATTAGCAATTACATGAGACCTCATATGACCTCCTAAGGACTTCCCACTTGGGTATCTCTTGTTGCAGAGCTTACACACATGTTTGAACTCTTCTTGATCTTTCTTTTCCTCCATTTTTTGTCTTCTTTCACAAACAAAATCAGTTGAGATTTGAGAAGAAAACAAACTTGTGAGAAAAAAAATAACAAGAAGCAGAATTAGTGGGAGTTAAAAAGGAAAGAATTGATGTAAAAAATGGAAAGTTTTTGGCTACATTTGATTGGTGAAACAGAGGAAAAAGAGAGAAAGAAAGAAAAAAGGAGTAGATCAAATAAAAGAAGGGAAGTCTGAGAGTTGTAGGGAGCTCAAATCTGGTAAAATGGGGTGGAACGGATCACGAAGTTTCATGCTTATTGACAGGTGATCAGGAGAGAGAAATAAGAGAGAATCAAAGTGCAGAGATGTGACAGTTTTATACAACAAGTACAAGATCCGACCCATCAAAAAGTAGCCACATCTATTCCATTTCCCTTGGGCTTGGAATCGGTATCGGATTTTCTATTTCCCTTTCCTTTTCCCTTAGCTTATCAAAGTACTAGCCTGATATGCACGCTATATGTGTGAAGTCGAAAGATGAATGATAACTGCTTTGCAATTTGTTTTTCCCCTTTTTTATTTTTAATTCTAAACTAATAGAGTGTTAGGTGTTGTAATTTTCTTTTCTAGTTAAAGGTATATTGTGGAATGTGGATCTTAAAAATCTTCAGAGTCCCATATATAATGGAGATATATCGAAGAATTACAACGAATTAATAACACTAAATCACTAATCGACGCATGATTTTGTCATAAAATTTTAAACTAATTTTTCATTTTAAGAAATATATTGAATATTTATTGTTAGCCTTTAGGACTATATATTATAAAATCGATTCAGATTATATATTTATGAATTAATAATAATATGAAGGAGAAAAGTGAGAGGTGTTTGAAGAGATGGGTCATAGTATTATTCGGGTAAAAGCTAAATGATGGTTGATGAATAGGTCCACTGGAACTAGTAGTATTAAAGCACAACCATGAGTCTCTCTCTAGAATAGGAAGTATTTTCATTTGCATGGAAGCAAATATTAGTGAGAGAAACCAAACAGAAAAAGATTGAAAAGAGGTTGCCACGTGGTAATTGTTGAGGGACTTTCGATTTTTCGGTTGAAAGGTCAGGATTTTTTTTCTTTTTCCCATCTTTGGAGGATCACAAGGATTGTGAGAAATTGTACTATAAAAGAACCAAATTTAATAAATATTTTTTTTTATCTTTTATTTTAAAGAGAGAAGGCGATGTGATTGTAAGTTTGTAACTTGTACTAGTAAGCTATTCTAATTTCTACTAATTTGTAATCGCATATTCGCAATTTCGCATATATATATTGAGCTCTAATTTGTACCAAGCTCTTCCCTAGTCTTTTCTATTAGAAGGGTGAAAAATTGTAAGAAAATAAAATATATATTTTCATGTTTTAGCCATTACAAAATAAATATTATGATAATGTACTTATAATATATTACTGAGCTTAAGATGAATAGAATATGAAACATATCCAAATATCTAATACCTCCTCCATAACCCATCTCCAATGCGTATTTTGATCATTAATAAATATTTAAACGAATTTAACAAACTTCTAAATATATTTTTCATATATATTTTTTAAATTAAGTCAAAAAATTTGACATCCTTTTCCACATAAAGAATAAATTTTATACCAAAGGAAATTTTCCTTCGACGTAACACTAGTCTTTGTACAAAATTTTAGGAGAGAGTATGCCGGTTATTTCTTTTGTTATATCATTGTAAAAGTAAATGTGGTAGTATGTTGTATCTAGTGTATTTTATTTTAAAAGGAGATAATAAGGACCATTACTGGAGAAAATTAATAAAAATTTGGTAGGTCATTGTTGTATTGAGCAGTGTTTGCAATTATTTTAAATCGTCCAACTATATAAAGTGTTCCAATTTTTTTTACGAACGGAAGGGTAATTACAATATTAAGAATATTTTTTAGAAAGTTGAAAAAGTAATAGTGTTGAAGTACTCAGATACCTTAGTTTTAGCTCAAACAAAAAGTGGTAGTTATATGAAGAGTGCAGCTATTGTAAAATTATGGTGGACTATCTCACTATGTGCTTTAAATGAGTCATTTTGTAATTTAAAAATGGTCACTTTAAATAACGGATCATTTTGTACTTTAAAGGAGTCAATTCTACTATAAGTTACTTCCATTCCTTTAGGACAACAAGCTTACCCCTCAATTTACCATAATTTATTGTAAAATAATTTTATATGAGATTTTATACTGCAATACATGTAGTGTTTTGTTTTTTTTATTTAACTTTCATAATAGAGAGGGGTGGACCCAAGTCTTCACCCGTTATTTGCTTCCGAATTTTCACCCACTTGAAGTAGGGGTAGGGGGAGGGGGCCGGGGGGGGTTGTGCCTCATTCCGTGTAAACCTTTTATTGCAATTTACTGCACATTCGTAACTGTTGTGATAATTACTTTATTACGTATGTTAAATGTTAAATCCTAATTCTTCGAGAATAGCATATATTATATTAAATGTGATCTAATCTTAGTTCCATTATCGACTCGTATGAGTATCAACATTAATAACTCCAAGATATTGAACAACTTACAGAAGTATCTGTAACACTCCCAAATTTCTCTCTTTTTGGAAAACTTATTTTAATATAAAACTCCTTGAGAAACTTGAGAGTATTACCGCCACGTGATAACGTTAAAGGCTTTAATACTAACTACTAACTGAACTTTAAACTAATGCAGCAGAATAACTGAAATAACTTCTCTTTATTGATATAAACTTTATTGTACAACTATAACAATGGAAATAAAGAAAATAAAATAACAACTCCTTGACTAATTATGATTCTTCACTAGCTCCCCGTATGAAGTATGCATCATATCAACCTCGTAAATTTCGCTTCGCCAAAATAAGGGTCATCACGAGGACAAAGCCATAAAACAAAACAAAACAAAAATAAAAGCGTGTCAAAAAAATACCGAGTACATGTATATGCGAGAATATTAAACACTTTATTTAATTAAACATTTGAAATATTTAATTTCGAAAACCCTTCCTTGGATACTTGTAATACTTATATAATATAGAGTATATAACTTTAATAAAAATCCTTTTTCCTTGCCTAGGTACCTTCCTAAAGTGTGCGCACACCCCCAAGCTTAGTATTCCTTAATGAGTCTATGACGAGGGGAACTACCTTGTCCACATGACTTATACAAAAAGTACATGGGTAAATAATATAATGACTACCGTTCTTGCTAATAAATAACAAGCCGTTGTCTGGGTAAATAATAATAGATACCGTTCTTGTTAATAAATAACAAGCCGTTGCCTCTTTATAATTGCGATCATAAAAAATCATATAACTTATAAAAATCCTTTGGAAATAATCCTCCTTTAAAAAGAATAGTAATACTTATAAACTTAGCCATATAAAGTCATAAATAAATAACTTATTCATGAAATCATCTTGGAAAACTTTAATTATACATGGGAAAATAATAACTTTTATAATATTAACAAAGCACAACAACAAATAACATTGCACTAGAAACCATATAATTTGGAAAGTATGACAATCTTAAGAGTAGTAAACTGGCGCAACCAAACTATAGCTTATGAAAATCAAAGTGACGTTATAATAACTTTAAAAGCATATTACCATTGTAAACTACTAAAGTTTAAGCATCATCATAGAAAACTCATTAAGTTTCATAATAAAACTCATAAAGACGTATTTTTCAATCCAAAATATCAATCCTAAAAACATGATACTACCGTATGCAAAACAATATTTAAAGATCTACATATACACGCACCTTAAAATTAAAAGACTACTAATGGAGAAAGAGAAAGGGTAGGCTAAGAGGGAGAGAGAGAGTTTAAACTTGAGAAAAGAGATGTATTTCTCAAATTTGGTGTGAAGAATATGAGGAGCGGAGGCCCCTATTTATACTAGTTGGACAAGTAGAGTCGTACTAGAACTCGGATACTAAAAGATGTATTTAACGAAAAAGATAAACTAATCTATCTAAGATCTAACAAATTTTTATGATCATCCAACTAAGAATCGGAAAAGATATAAATTATCCACAATACATAATTCTAGAAGGTTAATCTATAAAATAACAACTAGGATTAAAAAGAAAACAACCCAACATCAATGTGAAGCCGGTTGCACTATGCGCCGAAACTTTTTTTTTTCTTTCTTAAATTCTTTTAAATATTTTTGTTTTAAACAAAACACTTGGATTTAAAAACTAATAAACATAGGCCCAACATTCAATTTGGGCTAGGATTTATTTAAAATACCCATAATTTAATATAAAAGGCTACTTTAATAACTTTTCTAATAAATAATAAGTCTTTTTAGTAAATAAAACCTTTTTAAAATTATGAATAATAAGTTAATAAAAATACGGAGTATTACAGACTACCCCCCTTAAAAGAAGTTTCGTCCTCGAAACTTGAAGCAAGCAAGTAAGAAATAAAGCAAGTAATTCACATATACCACAAAAAATTTCTATAAAAGTTAGTTGGCTCACTTAATAAGTCAAAATTAGGTCAACCATAGCATTTTAAGTTAAAAGCGCAAAACTCTATCGCATTCTACCCCTCTTAAAAGGAGTTACGCCCCCGTAACTCGCTAAGACTTAAAACTTAACTTAAAAATTATTTACCAACTTTGTAATACAAACAATATAAGAGTCATTGCTGGAAATGGAATAACAAAATTACTAGATAGATAATACTTTCGAAAATATCTTTTTAGCTTTGAAAATTAACCTCTTTCTCAAGGTATTAATAATAGAAATATTTGCCTTCAATAATAGATCAACATAATAAAGAAAATATTTAACTAAGTAAAAAAAAGGTAGTTTATGACAAACTAAAAAGTTTATAAAATTTGAATAGGAAAATTTTCCAAAATTAATAAAGAACTAATATTGATACTAAAACAAGTGTTGCTGAAAAACAACTTGAGGTGAATGCTAATATATTAAAAAAAATATTATAATATAGTGAGTAAAAGAAAATTATAAAACTTTTTGTAAGCTTTACTTGAAAATGCCATAATCAAACATGCCTTTCTTTTATAAAAAAAAATTTGCTTTCTCCTCAAAAAGCTTCACAAAACTCATGAAGAACTCATAATGAATACCAACAAAATAACGTCGATCATACTTTATTACAAATCAAATTAAATCATTTCATATGCTAAACTTGTAAGTATAACAACACAATATATACTTGAAGAAAATAGTCATCCTTACTTAGGTCCTCAAAACTAAAACTCCTCGAAATTCATCTTACAATTTTCCTTAAAGTGCCATAATCAATATTCTCTCAAAACAGACAATAGTTAACTAGGACTTTAGACAATAAATAAACAACATTGCTTGAAATTCATATAATATTCATTTCAATAAAATTAACTCCTTCACATAATATATACTCAATGCTTAAATCCATTAGACAAAAATACGACTACTATTTCCAAAACCAATTACCTTGATTGACTAATTTCTTCCCTTTTCTCCTTTATTAAACTTCCGATTTTTTTTCCAAAAAGTATATTTCTTCCATTATTAAAGTCACTTGACTCCTTTGATAATTGATATACCCAATCCTTTATAACTCATTGTAACAACAATAATACATTACTATTCAATCAAGAGTTCAAGACTACTTCCAAAAATAATACTCCCTCTTGACACCCAATAATACCCCAAAATCAACTTAGCATGACGTTTGGAAAGCTCTAGTATCTTACTTCCACCTTTTAAAACAAAAAGGATCTAAAGGAACCTATTAAAAATTCAAATATGGTCTTTCGTACTTTCTTTGCTTTACTATAACAACGATAACTCCTTTAAATATATTTGTAATTCAACATAGGGTAAAATTCCTTAATTAAATCAAACTTCAAATATGGTATCTCATATACCTATAAGGTCCTCATAATATCCCTTATTTTGTCACCTTTTTAAGGTTATATATATATATATCGAAGCTAACATAGTGTTGGCTATATCCATAAACATAGTATATAACTTATCTAAATCTTAATAATTCCTCCAAACGAGTATAAATCATTGATCTCCTACTTCTTGTTTCCACAAATCATAACTTTTCCCTTCCTTACTCATGTCACTAAATATTAAAGGTCATCCAACTGTATAAAACTTCAAATGACTAATTTCACAATTCTTAGCACATAACATAAGGTATTGTCTTCTTCATTCCTATTAAAAAAAATTAACATAACTACTAAACTTCTTTCCTTCAAAGGAATAAACAAGAACAATCTTCACCCTTAATGAATCTAAAATTAGTCAACTAGGCTTACTTTGAAGTCATAGGTTCTTGTAACACTTATAAATCAACAAAACAAACATATAAATCACTTTGCATGAATTAGATCACATGCATACATGTCATATAAGACGTTAAATAACCAAATTCATCTCGTAGAAAATATCCGTGCCAAAAAAAAAATGCCTCAAAATACAGTAATATCACAACTTGCAAGTAGCTTCTTAATAATATGCCATGAAAGACTGAATAATAACTCAATTCTTATAAAAATATAATAAACTCTTTCTTTTGCTTATGAAAAATACAAAGATTTTTCATATCAACTTGACAATAAGTCACACTTCCTTGAGATATATATAAAAAAAAATCATATTTCTAATATAACAATAAATAACTAAATAATTCATCTTTAAAAAAAGAATTCAAAGTCTATCATCTTATTCTACTTATGCACATAAAATGCTAAAACTTTTCTTGCCAAAATTATTTTTTCAACCTTTTGTTTTTCCAAATATGTTTTATAATGAGTACTTGATTCATGACAAAGAATAGTCGGGCCAATGAATTTCCCGGGAAAGAGTTGGTTACACGCAACGTTGGTGAGAGCCCAAGCCTTTCCTTGCCAGAAACATTGCCAACCCAACTTATCAAAATCAATCGTTTTTCCTCAAATAATAAAATAGATTTTTATGCATTTTTAATATAAATATGAAAAGAATGCGAAACTCTCTAACCTATATGCCCATCCTTAAGTCTACCCATTAATTTTAGATTCCAGTTTTATATCCCAAGGCTTTTAAACTGATACCACTTTGTAACACCCCCAAATTTCTCTCTTTTTGGAAAACTTATTTTAATATAAAACTCCTTGAGAAACTTGAGAGTATTACCGCCACGTGATAACGTTAAAGGCTTTAATACTAACTACTAACTGAACTTTAAACTAATGCAGCGGAATAACTGAAATAACTTCTCTTTATTGATATAAACTTTATTGTACAACTATAACAATGGAAATAAAGAAAATAAAATAATAACTCCTTGACTAATTATGATTCCTCACTAGCTCCCCCATATGAAGTATGCATCATATCAACCTGTAAATTCTGCTCGCCAAAATAGGGTCATCACAGGGACAAAGCCATAAAACAAAACAAAACAAAAATAAAAGCGTGTCAGTAAAAATACTGAGTACATGTATATGCGGAATATTAAACACTTTATTTAATTAAACATTTGAAATATTTAATTTCGAAAACCCTTCCTTGGATACTTGTAATACTTATATAATATAGAGTATATAACTTTAATAAAAAATCCTTTTTCCTTGCCTAGGTACCTTTCCTAAAGTGTGCACACCCCCCAAGCTTAGTATTCCTTAATGAGTCTATGATGAGGGGAACTACCTTGTCCACATGACTTATACAAAAAGTACATGGGTAAATAATATAATGACTACCGTTCTTGCTAATAAATAACAAGCCGTTGTCTGGGTAAATAATAATAGCTACCGTTCTTGTTAATAAATAACAAGCCGTTGCCTCTTTATAATTGCGATCATAAAAGATCATATAACTTATAAAAATCCTTTGGAAATAATCCTCCTTTAAAAAGAATAGTAATACTTATAAACTTAGCCATATAAAGTCATAAATAAATAACTTATTCATGAAATCATCTTGGAAAACTTTAATTATACATGGGAAAATAATAACTTTTATAATATTAACAAAGCACAACAACAAATAACATTGCACTAGAAACCATATAATTTGGAAAGTATGACAATCTTAAGAGTAGTAAACTGGCGCAACCAAACTATAGCTTATGAAAATCAAAGTGACGTTATAATAACTTTAAAAGCATATTACCATTGTAAACTACTAAAGTTTAAGCATCATCATAGAAAACTCATTAAGCTTCATTATAAAACTCATAAAGACGTATTTTTCAATCCAAAATATCAATCCTAAAAAACATGATACTACCGTATGCAAAACAATATTTAAAGATCTACATATACACGCACCTTAAAATTAAAAGACTACTAATGGAGAAAGAGAAAGGGTAGGCTAAGAGGGAGAGAAAGAGTTTAAACTTGAGAAAAAAGATGTATTTCTCAAATTTGGTGTGAAGAATATGAGGAGCGGAGGCCCCTATTTATACTAGTTGGACAAGTAGAGTCGTACTAGAACTCGGATACTAAAAGATGTATTTAACGAAAAAGATAAACTAATCTATCTAAGATCTAACAAATTTTTATGATCATCCAACTAAGAATCGGAAAAGATATAAATTATCCACAATACATAATTCTAGAAGGTTAATCTATAAAATAACAACTAAGATTAAAAAGAAAACAACCCAACATCAATGTGAAGCCGGCTGCACTATGCGCCGAAACTTTTTTTTTCTTTTTTTTTTTCTTCTTAAATTCTTTTAAATATTTTTGTTTTAAACAAAACACTTGGATTTAAAAACTAGTAAACATAGGCCCAACATTCAATTTGGGCTAGGATTTATTTAAAATACCCATAATTTAATATAAAAGGCTACTTTAATAACTTTTCTAATAAATAATAAGTCTTTTTAGTAAATAAAACCTTTTTAAAATTATGAATAATAAGTTAATAAAAATACGGAGTATTACAGTATCAATATGATTATATACGAATCAAACTTGTTTGATGTAGCTGGTTGATGATTCACCTTATAACACTAGCCTCGTATGCACACAATACGTGCGACAACATATTAGTATTAATACTGATATCCGAAATCGTAAAAAACATTAATATTGTATAATGTGAAAAATAACAATGTACTTCGTACTTACAATTTATTTTTATAAAACATAGGATTGAAAATGGAGATAAAAGAAGTTGATCTATGCTTACTTTTTTGTCATCAAGCTTAACTATTTCGCTTGAATAACATCTTGACTATGACAATTGTTCGAAAATAAAAAGATGAATTATACTCTTTTTTTCTCGGTAATCTTATGATTTTTTAATTTATGTACTTTGTAATTGTTATTGAATATTTAGATAAAAGAAAACTTTGTATTTTTGGCTTTACAATTGTTGGAAAATTTCTTTGTTATGTTAGTTTTCTCATCGTAAGTAATCTTTTAATACCAATTTTAAACTTTTTAATGTTTTTTTTAGGGAAATTTTTTTTATGTTAGTTCTCTCTTTTTACAACTTTCCTTATTATGCATAATTGTAAATCAGGAAATGAATGATAAATTTTGAATAGGTCTGTTCCAAATTAGGGGTATATAAGTCTTTTCATAGGGGACACCATAGCTCCCCTGGACTTATATAATAGAGATTGGTCAAATCCTTCGAACTACGGTACTCGGGAGTAGGGATTTCCCTTAGCTTTCCTCTTTACTCTCAAGTGTCTAGCCCGCAAATGCTAAACCAAGACACTCTCACAAATAAGGTCTAGATAAGTTCAAATAAGCAAAAATAAGTTGAAAAGAATAGGAACAAATTGTTATTAAAATTCAGATTCAGATCATACGATCCTACGATTTTATGATCCTGAATTACCTCACCGATCCGATCCTACGTAGTTACTTAATTTTGTATGATCTTTCGATCCTATCATCTACAAAAATCCACATGGTAGGATCTTAATACGATTCCACGATCCTACGATTCTGCCACCCGATCCTATCATTAAAAAATATAAAGTAATTTCACTTATTAGATTTCTCCTATTAAATTTTGGTTGTGCGTTACTTCAATCTTAGAGCATTAAGCTGCTATCACCATTTGCGAATGGAAAAATGTCATTATTAAGATGTGAAAATTCTTAATATATTATGAGTTTTGCACCATATTGTAGCATAATTATCTCAATTTTACCCAGTTTGTAGGATCTTACGATCCAACGATCCGATCCTCGCGATTCGATCCTACTAGCCATTGCGATCCAATGTAGGATCCCAATCCTAATAACATTGGAAACAATTATGTAGGAGAGAAGTAGTGTTGTGTGTAGTAATTAGTAAAGGAAGGAAATGTAGAGGAGAGATATAACGTTGTGTGGATAAAGTAAGAAAAAGTGGGTTGTGACATCAAACTATAATGAAAAAGGAAAAGTGTAACCATTAAAAAGAAACGAACATAAATGAAAAATAACAAATAAATAAGAAGGGAGGAAATATATAATACCTATATGAATAAGGTAGGGTTCTTCGTAACTTTAATATGTATATACATTTATTTAGTAAGATTGATTTTTATCAACAAAAATCAACTCTAAACAGGAAAGTCGGTAATTACGTACATATGAGAAAAACCCAAAAGAATTAGCAAAACTAAGTTTTCATCAATATAAACAAGTTTGCATCAACAAAAAGGTTTGTTTTGACTAGTAATTTCTAATTGATATAACATTCATATCCATCATCAATTATATAATTTAATTCAATAAAATTGAAGAGAAAACAATAATATGAACTATGAAGGTAAAGAGAGACTCTTGTTTCTTAACTGTTAGGACTTAGGAACAAAACCCTTTAATAAAGTATCTACATAAACTCCCTAAATACCCGCAAAACACCTTCGCCATTTTCTCCTTTGGTCGCTAATGCCTAATAGTAGGGGGTGAAAATTCGACGTACGGTTTGTATTTGGGCCTAATCCAATTCGATCCGAACAAAATTTGGATTTTAATTTTCCAATCCAAATCCAAACCAATTGGAGTTTGAATCCAATCCAATCCAATCCGAATTTCCAGACACTACATTGGATCCGATCCGAATTATCCAATTTTTTAAAACTCCATTTTTTCGATGACATAAATGGGCGCGAGTATAAAAATAAAATGTTTGATAATAGAAGTAATTGCATAACAATCGTAAAAATTCATTAATAAACTAATAACTAATTATTCATTACAAATTCATAATTCATTACCCCTACAAAAATAATTCATAATTCGTTACAACTGAAGGTTCAACAACAGCATAACAACATGTTCAACTACATAGTAGGTAGCAGCAAATTAGGGATTTTACTTTTAAGGGAAGGGAAGGGCTGCCATACCATTTGGGTTTTTTTTTTTAAAAAAAAAACAGTTAAGCTGGATCATAAATAAACAATATAGGACCTATTTACTATTCAGTTATTTTGGATTTTTGGATCCAAGCACCCTCAATCCAATCCAATCCGAAAATCTGTTTTGAAAAAAACTCAATCTGAATCCAATCCAAATATAATTTGAGCCCAATCTGAATTATTAATTCGGATTGGATTGGATTGCACTTTTTATCCGAATAACTTTCACCCATATCTAATAGTTCCTTTGATATGAACGATTTTCCTTCTAGGCTGTAGCCTCATTTTCTAAGAAGTTCATTTCCAAAGATTAGGGACGAATTCAAACTACGGCACAATAAAGTTTAAATTGGAGTCAACACATATGCATGCATGAAGACGATGTCAAGTAGCAAAGACAATTACTTCCAAATTCCAATAGAATGAAAACCAAATCACCAATGTCTTTAAAACTGTATACTCAATCAACGTACCAACTTGACCCCATTAGTAGCTTTTTCACGGATTGGTGTATTCCCACGAATCATCATCACATGTTTCCTGATTATTTCTTTCCTCGGAACTTTTCTTAACCAACTTTCATCCTTCCTGGCGAGTCTAACGGAAATAATCAGACGTCATTTCAAACATAGAAACTTCAAATGCAGCCCTTCATTTTCGAGCTTATTGTTAGACTAGAGTAATTTTCAAACTCTATTTACACGGTAAAACCTTTCCCAACGAATGGGCTTACGGAAGGAATGGGAATCAGAAACAGGCATTTTCATTCTCCTTGTAATAAACTATATATTGATTAGACTCTGCCATGCACCGAGACCGAGTCATTAGTACTTCTTGTAGATATTTTATCTACCAAGGAAAATTTAAGTTATTACATAAAAGAAAAAAAATCCTGACGGTTTTAGAACTTGAGAAAGAATATGTTTAAGTTGTTGGAACATTTATAACACGAATGTGTTCATGATTCATATATGAAGGTATGGAAAAAAAAATTGGGCTCGAAGTTTTTTCGGGGGTATAACTCTAATGAACAAGTGTTGTAACTCTACTCCAATCGTGTGGTTGAGATTCATTCTCATTTATTATGTAAGGAAGCATTCTCATGCGATCCTGTCCCCTATATATATATTATGCTAGGTGCTCAGAGCGTGAGACGTAATAGTAGACTCGTAAGTCGTAAGAGTAAATGCCAACATATGTAGTGGGTCTGGCACAACAGCAACAACAATGTCGAATGCAACAGGCCCACACATATGCAAATTTATTAAGGGCCACAAAGCAGCGACAAACCTTAATGATTATGCTTGAAAATTATGGAAGAATGTATGAGTGACACGTTAAAAAATTTGCCATAAAATGTTGAAACAAGATAGAGGTGATTAATATAGACCCGATTTGCGGGCTCTGCCCGGCCTGACCCAAAATTATTGATATGATTGCACGTCCAAGTTGAAGAGCAACCAAGGAAATCCGAGCAAAGGTTCTAATTTGAAGAAGTAATGAAGTCCAAAATTTATGTTCTAAGTCACTGGATATGATAATTAAAATAATCACTCCTGAATATTTTAATTAACTCTTAATCTCACTTACACCACTCCTGGAATAAAGTAGATTAAACACTAAGTAAATAATCACTCCTGAAAATTACTCAATGGTCGAAAGTAATTGATCACACAATTAAATTCAATAACAAAGTTTTAGGTAAATCTCACATGCCTTGAATGATAGCATGGAACTATTATTTATAATAGAAATAACTTGTCCTCCAAGGACCAAGCAAGGCCGAAAATCAGCCATAAGAATTAAGGAAACATTCCTTAATTCCTTACATCTTAATCCCTTGATTCTAGGAGAGAATAAAGGAGTAAATAAGGAAACCACAAATCAGCCCCATAATCCCCCTTCACACGCCTATCAACTTAAGGAAACAAAGAAATAAGGCAACTCAAGGAATATTACAACTCAATGACAACTTGCAACCTTGGAACACAAGGTTCCTACTTCACACGCCTAAATGGAACGAAATAAGGCAACCGAATTTCGCCCTTTATTTGTTGAATTTGAAAGACTTAATTAAAATAACTAAGACTCTAGAAATGGTGTCATCTTCATGCTTCATCCATGGACTCATCGTCCCACTTGAGAAATGACACAAATGAGGAGTTTGAATTTAACTTGAACCCGAACACTTCAAGGACTAAACAAATCGGATCATTTGGAGCTTGACCTTCTTGACCTTGACCTTGACTTGTATCATTCTCCCCCTCTTCAAAAGAATTTGTCCTCAAATTTTCATCATCTAAATAAGGACTAAGATCACCAACATTGAAGGTTGCACTCACACCTCCATAATCACTTGGAAGCTCGATCTTATAAGCACTTTCATTAATCACATCAATAACTTTGAATGGACCATCAGCTCTAGGCATAAGCTTGTTCTTCCTTCTACTTGGAAACCGTTCTTTCCTCAAATGAATCCAAACCAAATCGCCAAACTGAAATTTCGGTTGTCTTCTATGCTTGTTGGCTCGTTCTTTGTATTGAGTATTCATCTTCTCAATTCGTGCTTTCACTTGCTCACAAGTCTTCTTAAAGGCTTCCAACCTCTTCTTTGAATCAACATGAATTTCGATTTAGTTAGTGACACAAAATCAATAGGAAGGAAAGGATTGATACCATAGACCACCTCAAATGGAGACTTAGAAGTAGTAGAAGAATGAGCTCGATTATAAGCAAACTCGGCGTGAGCTAGCTTTATATCCCAATCCTTTTGTGTCTTACTCACCAAGCCACGTAACAAAGCTCCAAGAGTTCTATTAGTTACTTCGGTTTGGCCATCGGTTTGAGGATGATGACTTGTGCTAAAAGAGTAACTTAGTCCCCACCATCTTCCATAAGCTCCTCCAAAAATGACTAAGGAACTTTGTATCACGATCACTAACAATACTTCTAGGAATACCATGCAATCGAATAATCTCTTTGAAGTACAAATCCGCCACATGCAAAGCATCATCAGTTTTATGCATAGGAACAAAGTGAGCCATCTTCGAAAATCGATCCACCACCACCATAATGGCGTCCTTCCCCCTTTGAGTTCTTGGTAATCCAACAATGAAATCCATACTCACACTATCCCAAGGTGTATCGAGTACGGGTAATGGAGTATAAAGGCCTTTATGGAAGGTACTCTTCGACCTTTGACAAGTAGCACACTTACTAACCACCATATGAACATCTCTCATCATGTTAGGCCAATAAAAACTTTCATTCAAAGTGTCTAATGTCTTTTGAACACCAAAATGACCAGCCACCCCTCCACTATGAACTTCTCTCACAAGCAACTCCCTCACGCCACTCTTAGGAATGCAAAGCTTGTTTCCTTTAAACAAAAATCCCTCTTGTAACACAAACAAACCACTAGGATTCCTAAAGAACTCACGGAAATCATCATCATTCTTATACAAATCCTTTAAGTGCTCAAACCCCAACACCCTTGCATCAACCATGGCCAAAAGATAGGAACGCCTAGAAAGGGCATCCGCAACAATGTTACTTTTACCTTCCTTGTACTTGGACGAAAATGTGAAGGCTTGTAGGAATTCAACCCACTTAACATGTCTATGGTTGAGCTTTTGCTGTCCATGGATGTATTTGAGTGCTTCATGATCCGAATGAAGAATGAAAGGCTTGGGCCTCAAGTAATGAGACCAATGATCCAAGGCTCTCACAATTGCATAGAATTCACGATCATAGTTGGAGTAATTGAGTTTGGCGCCACTCGACTTCTCACTAAAGTAGGCAATGGGCCTCCTTTCTTGAAGCAAAACCGCCCCAACTCCAAGTCCACTAGCATCACACTCAACTTCGAACAACTTGTTGAAATCCGATAAAGCAAGGATAGGAGCGTTGCAAAGTAACTCCTTGACTTCATCAAACGCCTTTTGAGCATGAGAGTTCCATGAAAACTCCCCTTTCTTCATCAAATCCGTGATTGGTGCCATGATAGTTGAGAAATTTCGGATGAATCTTCTATAAAAGGAAGCTAGACCATGAAAGCTTCGAAATTCATGAGCACTTGTAGGCGCCAACCATGAAGACATGGCCTTGACTTTTTCCGGATCCACATGAACTCCATCCCTAGACACAATGTAACCAAGAAAAGCAATACTAGGAACAAGAAAATCACACTTTTCCATTTTTCCATACAACTTTTGCTCTCTTAATTTTTCAAATAAAACTCTCAAGTGAAGTAAATGAGACTCAACACTAGTACTATATACAAGAATATCATCTAAATAGACAACAATAAACTTGTTAAGAAAGGGACGTAGTACCTCATTCATAAGTCTCATAAATGAACTAGGAGCATTGCAAAGACCAAAGGGCATCACCATCCACTCATATAGACCTTGTTTGGTCTTGAAAGCAGTTTTCCACTCATCTCCTTCCCGAATTCTCATTTGATGATAACCACTCCTCAAATCAATCTTCGAAAAATCGAAGCTCCATGTAGCTCATCAAGCATGTCCTCCAATCTAGGCATAGGAAAACGATACTTGATTGTTATGTTGTTGATGGCCGTACTATCAATGCACATCCTCCAAGTACCATCTTTCTTTGGAACAAGTAAGGCGGGAACGGCACATGGACTCATGCTTTCTCTCACATAGCCTCGGCCAATCAACTCTTCAATTTGCTTTTGTAGCTCCTTAGAAGCTACGGGATCACATCTATATGCCGGCTTATTTGGCAAAGGTGCGCCTGGCACAAGATCAATAGCATGCTCAATGCCTCTCAATGGCGGTAATCCTTGAGGCAATTCCTCCGGAAATACATCACAAAACTCGTCCAATAGTGCTGCAAGTTTCGGATTACTAGACGAAACACCGTTAGTCAAAACAAGTTTAACATATAAAGCATAACAATTTCCTTCCAACTCTACCTCTTTCTCGAATTCTTTGGCCGAAAGAAACAAGTTTTGTTTCGTTTCAACCACCTTCTTGGGTGCCATGGAACTAGGAGACAAAGGAACCAACCGAATCCTTTTTGAACCCATCAAAACCGTATACACATTAGTTTCACCTTCATGAACAACTTTTCGGTCATATTGCCAAGGTCTACCAAGAAGAAGATGACAAGCACTCATGGGTAGAACATCACCCCACAACTCATCTTTGTAACCTCCAATAGAAAATGTCACAAGAGCTTGCTTTTTCACTAACAAACCCGTTTTGTCATCCAACCAACTCAACTTATAAGGATGTGGATGGTCTCTAACAATCAAATTCAACTTAGAAACCACATTAGAAGCAACCACATTCGTACATGAACCACTGTCAATAATCACATTACATGTAAACTCACCAATTCGACATCTAGTATGAAACAAGTTTTCTCTTTGATCATGGTTAGGAGAATGATCAACATGCAAAGTTCTCCTAATAACCCCAAGCATCCTAGACTCATCTTCGGCATATGCAATCTCATTATCATCACTTTCACATTCTTCCTCCTTTTCACACACAATGTTATACGTTCTTTCTTCCTCCTCTATTTCCATGTATTGTCTCATCGTTAAAGTCTTCCTAGATGGACAATTACTAGCAATGTGACCCCTCCCTTGACACTTAAAACACTTTCGAGTCTCCTCCCATTTTTCTTTAGGAATCACCAATTTAGGACCGGTCTCCCTTTTGTTCCCCCTTAGAAGGATTATCTTTTTTCTCAAAGGTTTTAGAAGAGTTAGAAGAAGAAGAAGGGACGAAAGAAGAAGAAGAACTGGTTTTATTATGGCCGAATTTTCCCCCATATGGTTTCTTTTCCTCTAATTCATGCCTTTCAAATTTTAAAGCCAATCGACACACATCATCAAAAGTACTATAATTCGACACATCAACCTTTCTAGCAATAGATTTATTAAGTCCATTAACAAACCTAGCAATTTTCTCTTGTTCGACCTCCTCAACATCACAAATCAAACACAACTTGTCAAATTCAACCATATAATCATGCACACTCGACACATCTTGAGTCAAAGAATTCTTTCTCATGTATTGTCGTTGAATAAAATCACTTGGAACAAACTTCTCATGCATTTTCCTTTTAAGCTTAGTCCAACTTTTAAGCTTAGGTTTCCCAAGTCTCGCCCTTTTTGCCTTTAGACTTTCTAACCAAATTCCAAAGCATACTTAGTTAGTCTAATGGTGGCAATTTTAAAACGTTTCTCATCATCAAACCCCTTATAATCACAAATTTTCTCAAGTTGACGAATCCATTCAAGTAAATCCTCAGGACTAGAATCACCAGTAAAGTCATCTAGTTTAATCCCCCTATCATTATCATAAGTTGGTTTAACAATTTTAACTTCTTCAACATCAGATTCATAGTCAATGTGATTAGGGTCGTTTTTATTGTTCACTTTACCCGCAAGAATGTTATGAGCTACTGTTAATCTTTCCCTTTTTTCCTTTTCCTCATTTTGAGTGTTAAAGAGTTTCTCAATAAGGGCTTTTAGTTCAGCCAATTCCGACATTATTACTCAATTAAGATGCTACGTCACAGAAGAAATAGCAAGCCACAACCACACACAAATCCCCAACAAAGGATCGACAAAGTAGAAGCACTTACTAATGAAAGAAGAATCCCTTCTATCCTCACCCTCCTGGAAAAATCTGATACCAACTGATATGATTGCACGTCCAAGTTGAAGAGCAACCAAGGAAATCCGAGCAAAGGTTCTAATTTGAAGAAGTAATGAAGTCCGAAATTTATGTTCTAAGTCACTGGATATGATAATTAAAATAATCACTCCTGAATATTTTAATTAACTCTTAATCTCACTTACACCACTCCTGGAATAAAGTAGATTAAACACTAAGTAAATAATCACTCCTGAAAATTACTCAATGGTCGAAAGTAATTGATCACACAATTAAATTCAATAACAAAGTTTTAGGTAAATCTCACATGCCTTGAATGATAGCATGGAACTATTATTTATAATAGAAATAACTTGTCCTCCAAGGACCAAGCAAGGCCGAAAATCAGCCATAAGAATTAAGGAAACATTCCTTAATTCCTTACATCTTAATCCCTTGATTCTAGGAGAGAATAAAGGAGTAAATAAGGAAACCACAAATCAGCCCCATAATCCCCCTTCACACGCCTATCAACTTAAGGAAACAAAGAAATAAGGCAACTCAAGGAATATTACAACTCAATGACAACTTGCAATCTTGGAACACAAGGTTCCTACTTCACACGCCTAAATGGAACGAAATAAGGCAACTGAATTTCGCCCTTTATTTGCTGAATTTGAAAGACTTAATTAAAATAACTAAGACTCTAGAAATGGTGTCATCTTCATGCTTCATCCATGGACTCATCGTCCCACTTGAGAAATGACACAAATGAGGAGTTTGAATTTAACTTGAACCCGAACACTTCAAGGACTAAACAAATCGGATCATTTGGAGCTTGACCTTCTTGACCTTGACCTTGACTTGTATCAATTATGATCCAAGCATTAGACTGATGAACAACCCCCCTCAAGCTTAGATGAAGCATTATCCTTAATGTTTGAACATGATAATCAAAGGCATGAAGGGTGGAAAAGGAAAAGCAACAACATCAATAAGCCAAATAAATCTCTCCCCAACACAATTGTAATTTTGATGAATGTGACAATAGGAGAGTTTTAAAGAGATGGAGAATAAAGAACGAAGGAAAAAGACTACCTGATGTGAGGTAGGTGGAAAATGGGTTCGAAACAAGGGATATAAGGAAAAAGACTACTTGTTTAGTCATATCAAACGATAAGCATATCTATATATATATATATATATCTAAAACCCAAGACAAATAAATGACATGCTTTGCTTTTATAATATATAAGAAAAAACATATTCATGTGGGGTGTTGTTTGATTCGTCTCATTGCGTACATTAGGAAAATCAAACTTTTATAATTTTTACTAATATGTAATTAAAGATATTAACGATACAAAACGTGCATTGGCAAACATGCATTGGAGAAATAGGAAGTCTATTAAGGGATAGAGGGAGTATTTATGGGATTGTGCGGGATTACCAATGTAATTTTTTGACAATATATCTCGCATTATCTATTAATAAAAAATTTAAAAAGTTGAAAGTTTGAAAATCTTCATTTAGATGAATTTAATAATATACTTCCTCCGTTATTTATTAGTTGCAATAACCAAATTAATTGAAAGACACTTTTAGGAGGATGATAATCAATGTAAACAAATAAATTATTCACTTCTTCCTTATTTTTATAAGCCGCATATGATATTTAAAGACGAACTCCATTTGTTAATTACGCTTAGTTCATATTGATAAAAATCGCTCCCTCCTTCCCATATTAATTTTAATAGTTTGACCAACATACTTGTCAATGCAAAATCTTAACTATGAACATCTCCAACTATCTAGTAAAAATTATGGAAAGTTGATACGCCGAATATATACAATGAGATAAATCTTTGAACATCTTAGCTATTAGCATTATTGTTTATATTATAGTTAAACATTATGGTCATAGTGAGGTATGTGAATAATGTAAAAGTGAATTGTTGCAATTAATACTCCATCCGTCCCTAAATAGAGTGCCAATTTCTTTTGGGCACAAGTATTAAGAAGAAATCATATGTAGGACCTTAGTTGTATTAAATCAGAATTAAATATAGAAATTGGTACACTTTTTATGAATTGTTTATTAAGGAGAGAGAATGTGGGCCATATGGGAAAGTGGGTGATATTATAAAAGTTGAAAGCAAAATAATATTTTAATTGGTGGACCCATACCAAATAAGGAAATGGAAAATCTATTTGGGACAAACATAAATGGAAAAATGGACACTCTATCTAGGGATGGATGGAGTATATAATCATATATAATATTAAAGGAAGAAAACTTCCGTCCTATGTGGCGAGCCATTAGCCTTCCTCTGCTCTCCTTCACCCTCAATTTTCCAGCCTTCTCTTTGCTTAAGCCACGTGGCACAAATGTTCTTCTGATATTTAGCAATTCTAATCACCCTTTATCCTTCACCGAGTGCATTGTGCAACAGATAAGGTAATAAAATCAATTACAATAACTAAGGGAATCAATCAAGCATCTATCAATTAAGGAAACAAATCAAATCTTATTATAAGTTATAAGTTATAACCGGTCATTATAATTCAACCAATATTAAAAATAAAATAACGCTTAATTTAACCAATAGATGAACGGTAAACAGCAGCAACAATACTTGGTCCGACAACCGGAGAGTCGAGAAACGCCAATAAAATTAGGAGGGGTTTATACAGTTATGTTGTACGTAAAAATTTCAATCATTTATTTTTCTTTATGATTTTGTAAACATTTTGCATTGTTCTGCCAGTTTTTTAAGCTGTAACTTGAGGATCTATGTTGATTTTCCTTGCTAATCTCTTGAGTTAAGAGATATCATCTTTATCTGTTAGCCAATTTGAAATTGAAACAGTAGAGTGTACATAAGTTTGGAGGCCAAGAGTGGTGGTAAGATGGTCCTAATTCGAAAGACTTGACCGAGCTCAGTTATTGACCCGATAAACTCCCCGTCCTTCCTTTGTCCGTGCCTACGAGCTCTCGATCTTAAGATGTTGGAATTAAGAGGCATGTGCATAACCAACTTGCCATGCCTCACGAGTCACGGCTCATAAAAATTGAAACCACTGGTGCACAAATACAAAAGCTAAACTTGCTGAAAACATAATATGATAAATGCTTTCTATCAGCTAATATAAAGCCTTTTGAATTCGCCATCTTTGCCCTGGATGTTGTATAAACTATAAAGTGTACAAGATCACAACAAGATTGTAACTGATTTCCCTTATCCAAATGAGGACTCAAAACTAACTTTCATTCGCTTGATAATTTATTTTGTACTAACTTGATGAGTTAATGGTTTTTGGACTTTCAGGCAGTCCTCTGCATATACACAAAGCAGTAAGCGAGAACAAACCATGTTTTGCAGATGACTTGCTCATCTTTGGTAAGGGAGGGGGGGTTGGCTTAAATCTGTATATTTGTTATTGCTTCAAGGAGTTCAGCTTTTTTCTGAAAGTATTGGCCTCTTTGCTAATTATTTGAAGTCTACTCTACACTATTGTGGGAAGGATAATGCAGAGGTTAAGAGAATCATGTGCTTCTGGGTTTGTAATTGTAGAGATGGGAAAGGAGTATTTATTGGTTTTTTAGGAGAGAAAACTTGGTATTATTATTCTTCAACTTCTAATCAGATAACTAAACATAGGTTAGAGCTTTAATTTTGACACCAAATCATAGATTTGGCAACTCCTTAATGTGACACCTACAAAGCATATCAACCATAAAATTGCTAATCATAAATTTTATTTACAGGTCGATTTTTCTCTCTTTTTTGGTGCCTATAAACATTCGTTTGAATATATATACATTATTGCGTGAAAGGTGAAGTGTATTATCAAGAGCATAAAAAATTATAAAGTCGTATACTATAAATAACATTAGCAAAGAACATAAAACATTCCTTCAATCTTGCAGGAATTGTACAATATAAAAAAGAAAGATAGAGCAACTTTTATTTATCTAATCGACCTAAGCATAAAACATCACCCACTCAATTTCATCCAGTTTTGCTCACAACTATACATTATGTTAGTGACAACAAATTACTCAATTTTAAAACCATTAACATAGTATTTGATTTTAACTCTCAATCTATTTTCAAGCAGTGAACATGAAGAAATATTATTCATCGTCAAAATCTATTATTATTTTTATAAGAACCGTTTTGCATGACAAACCAAGAACACTTAATAGCAAGTAAAAACAATTAATCTGCACTCATATATGTTTCGAAGTATGAAGATTTTAAACTAATAAACAAATTGAAGGATGTTTTTGTTTACATTTATAGATAGGTTTTGAATATATAGATATACTAAAAGCTAAGATATAAAATATATAAAACGAATGGATAAATAGGTGACAAATGGGACATAGCACCACCCAAATCTAATCCAATGTGTCACCATTTCCATCCACCAAACCACCACCGACTTTTCATCTATTTACTATGGACTTCCATCAATTTTAGAAATTTGGGTGAAATAGATAATTGAATATCCACTTAAATTGAGTAATTGACCATCCTTATCAACACCATGATTTTGGGAAAAATATCGTAATATAAAAATGTTATCTTACTTTTTATCAACTTTTAACATAACCATTAACTATAAATATGCACTGAATTGATTTGAAATATAAATATATTGATTAAACAAAAGATTTCCCATGTTATTTGCACGGATCTAGAAGCTAGGAAACTCTTTAGATCTCAATGAGAAGAAAAAACAACTACTACTAAGTTAAATAAAGTTAACATGTGTTTAGAATATGTCCTTTTTGAAATTATGCTAGATCAAAGAAGAAAGAAAATTAGCTAACTCTTTAAATATCAATGAATAGATGTCAGGATTATAGCATAATCAAGATCAATTTCATCATCAATGGGCATAATCACCTAGAAACTAATATATAACCAATATAACCAGGTTTATTTCCATTACACGAAATTTTCAAATCTATAGAAATCGGTTGATTATTTTATTGAAGAATTTAAGAAATTTTATTAATCATACTATATAAGTTTAAACAATAGTAGAACAAACTTGATGTGCTATTAAATATTATACTTAGACCATGATATTTATAGTGGGACTAAAAAGTGGCAACATCTACAAAAAAACAAAGAATAAAAACGTTTATAGTCACAGATAGGGTTGTGTTTATTCATTAGATATTCCTGTGAAACTTTTTTTTTTGACGGAAAGTGACAATATTGAACATTAGCATACAATAGTTATAAAATATCAAGGTATGTGAAATAAACAATACTCTCTCCATTTTTTTTAGATGTAACATTGGACTTTTCACATTTGTCGAGGCACAACTTTGACCGATAATATCTCTAATTATATAAAAAAGTGAAAATTATAAAAAATATATATTTGGAAAGTGTATACCGTGACGAATCAAACAAGATCCCACATGACTATATTTTTCTTATGTATAGATAACAATTAGTGGTCAAAGTGTATTGGATGAATAGTGCCCAAAGTCAATATGTTACATCTGAAAAAAAACCGATGGAGTATATTTGATGCTTTCTAATAAATATAAGTAAGGATAAATAAAAAATAAGAATTGAAATTATTCATTGAAGAATATAATGAATACGAAATAAAAAACCACATAATGTAGGATAACCACAAAAATGAAAAGCCATAAGTTGCTTTAAGTAGAAGGATCATTCCAACCATGGAAGTCTAAATAGTATTATGAGACAAAAGAGAATGAAAAGTGTTTGGATTACTCTAGAACAAAGAGAGTATTAAAAATTAATTTACTTTAATTTTCAACATAACATACAATGATACAAGACTATAAAACAAGTATATAACGAAAATAATATGATGAGACTTTTGTGACAGATCATTGAAGATTTTCATTTATGTGCAATTATTCCCTTAATTGTCAAATCTACTAAATTTTTTACTATAGATAACGCCTGCCAAAGTTCCCCGTGGCCTGGCGGTCCGGTGGGTGGTGACAAGTGGGTTGCCAGGTGCAGTGCAGTGATGGTGTAAGAAAACAAGAGATTGGGGTGAGCGGGAGCGGCAGTAGTTGTATGATTGAGTGTAGTAGTGGTGCGAATTGTGATTTTATCAGAGCTTCTGAGTGAAGCTATAGGCAGATCGACAAATTTTTCAGTCAATCTGTTTTTATTCTAAAATTATGGTTGGTAACGCGCGTGTTCTACCATGATATTAACTACATTAGTCCCTGAACGCACGAGTCATAAATCAGTTTTGAATATTTTTAATACATGATATGACTATAATACTTTGAATCGCGAGCTAATATCACACCACTTTTTCAAAATAAACGTCTTAAAATCTTAAAATTATAAAACAAAAAAATCCCCTGCATTTTGAACGGGTCCAACAACTTTACATGACGAAAATATTTCAATCACCATAATCAATGTGATCATGAGTTATGGATTTCAAATTTAAAAATGCAACTCACGGGTCGTAAGCCATAAGTCATTAGTCATAATTGTGCAACTCACGGGTTGTAAGCCAATTTCACCCTAATCAATGTGATCAATACTAATTATTACAAATAAGTCATATGTCATAATTCAACTCAAGAGTTGTAAGCCAATTTCAAATTATTCTGAATCGAAATAGTTATTCATTGTTAATTAACTTACCCTAAGCAAGGTACGTGTTTTATTTCATTAAACTATATATTGAAAATATTTCCCTAAATTATATTACATCTTTAGTAAAATTTTATTAACATAATATATATTGTACGTTACAATAAGGATATAGCGCGGCTATATTACATTTGTGATCGAGCACTAATTTTTTTTTCCGATATTACATCGTTGGTAAATTAAAGAAAATGATAAATAACATTAGCATAATATATTCTAGATGGTTTATGTTGTACAATATAATTAACAAGGATATAGCATGGGTATCATAAATCATAATGGTGCAACACATGAGTTGTAAGCCAGTTTAATTATAATTGTTTTGAATACAATATCATAATATTTTAAATCAGCAGCTAATAATTTAATTTTACATTTTATATTCTTTCAACTTTATATGCATGTATTCTAATAATGATGCATTTAATAGATTTGGAACAGAAAAAAACTACTTAATAAACTAAAGAATTCCCGTGCATTATGCACGGGTCCAAAAACTAGTAGAGGTAGTATAAGAAGATAATATTATGAAACTATGTTTTATAAGTTTTATTTGTCATATACAAGAAATTTTTGTGGACAAAATTTATTTTGTAAAGTACACGTGCCAAGCAAAAAGAAACCGAGGGAAGTGTCATTCTTGAAGGAAGTTACTATTTACCGCCCTAAAATTATTAATCCCCCTTAATACATATCTCTATGCACCCCTTCCTTACACACCCATAATCTTTTTCTCCTTTCCTTATACAACCAACATATCTTCATATCATCCCACCACCAAACCTGTAACACCCCGTATTTTTATACCCATTTAATGATTATCTGCATTAATTTATTTTAGGAAAATAATTTCAGATTTCTCTTATTAAAAAATTTTTTTTTACTAGCTTTGACTTTACCGTTGAATTGGTTAAAAAAACTGATTCCTAGATTTCCTAGGTTAAAACCTAGCTAACCTTATTATAAAGAAAGAGTAAGAAAAAGAAAACAAAAAAAAAAGTTAGGACCTTGGAGCAGCAGTACTCCACGACACTTTTCATCCTCTTTCTTCTACCTTTTGTTTCAACCAAAGACTTCCATTAAAATTGCAAATATTTATCAACCATCACCACACATTAATCGTCACTCATCCAACTTCAATAGTTCTTGATTTTTTTGTGGTTTCTCAAAGGGGAAAATTTTGGGTTATTTGGACTTGCGGTTTTCGGGTCGAGAATCGGGTCAGGAGGTCGAGACTGTTGGGTCCTTTATAGTGTAACTTCACCCTCATTACTTCACCTTAATCAAGTAAGTTATATATCCTAAGTCTAATTCGTATTTGATTGGTTTTTTCTAAATTTGGGGTTTTGTTAGATTAGGGTTCCTGAATAAATTGAATTGGGGGGAAATTTCGTTATACTAAATTCTGTGCAATTGGTTCATGTGGTTGTTTATTCTAATCTAGTTATCAATTTTTATATTTATGTCATCGTTTATATACAATCGAAATTGTTAAATAAAAGTTGACTTTTACGGAGTTCTTGTATGGGGGTTTTACCTTGCTTTAACAAGTAATTTGTTAGTAATGGCTAATAGTTGTATGAGCATTGGCATCATCAGAATAAAATAAGTCAATTTCATAGCATTTAAATCATCTTTATCTGGCATGACTTGATTTCTTGGTGAAGTTATTTATGAGGTTATGAATTATGAGGGCAGGACTGAATTATAAGGCATGTGATCTTGTGCATGGAGTTTCTCTTTGGCTCATATCTCGCAATGACTTGTCGGTAGAAGTTTCACTAACATGACTACAACTACTACGCTGAAAATGTTTTAGGCAAAATGTAGCGTTAGTACTCCATGGATAAGTGCAGTTATGTGATATTGATAATAGTGTTGTATTTGTATATGTGTTGTGGTGGTTAGTGGTTGTCAGGTTGTCTTCCTAGTATTCTAATTTTGTAAAGGTCGTAGTTTCTAGTTAGTTGTGGTTGTAGCCGAAATGGACGAGGTATAGTTGTAAATAATAACGGCGTCAAGGTGTGGGTATGTTTTAACTAAGCCATGCCATTTATGAGTGAATCATGTGAAATATAGTCAAGTGAGGTGTAGTCAAGTGACTTATACTATATTATATTATATTGTAGATTGCGGGTAAATGAATTTGTTAAAACTTAAAAGCCGTTGTGAGGAAGTGATATGGGGAAACAAGGAAACATATTATTATGTGCTGATGATATATACTTCTCTTCTCATTTTCTTGCTTAATTTATTAGAGTTTAGAAAGTAATAAGATTGAGAACTATTTGAGTGCTCATATTTTTTTTTTCTTTCTGTCCTTTTTCTTTAAGAATTTTTTGGTAAGGGCGAATCATTTTTGGTTTATCTTTGTTTCTATTGTGCCATTAAGATGATGCGTAGACACACGCGTGCTACACTACAAGAAAATCACAAAATAACGACGGCTTATATCGACGGCTAACAAAAACCGTCGGTATATAAAAAAAAGCGGCCGGCTTGAAGCCGTCGTTGATCACCGACGGCGATTGTAGCATATAACAGCGGTTTAGCCGTTTGTCGGTAATAAATTACGACGGCTAAAAGCCGTCGTTGATTTTGTGGAAGTAAAGCGTAAATTTTTGTAGCTTGGGCGACGGTCGGAAACCGTCGTTGATTTCTAAAGGGGGGTTTAATTTAAGTCTTTCGGTCGGGTTTTTTTTTCAACAACAAAAAGGAGGGAATTTGGGCGATTTTGCGGCGACGAAACTCCGTCGACTCCACCTCCACCGCCTCTCCTCCTTCCTCCCGCCCAACGTCGGCGACCCATCTCCACCTCACTTCGCGGCGGTAAGCTTTATTTTCTCTTTTTAAAAAAAAATTTTTGTACTCATCAACCAAACCCTAACAAGTTGGGTTTTTTTTTGGGAGAGAAGTGAACTCGAAGCGACGAACTTGGGCGACGAACTTGCATCGACTCTTGCTTGGGACCTACATTTCGCCGGTGGTAAGCGGTGCTAATTTCTTTTTTTTTTAACAATTTGTGTAGTGATGAAACTAAAACCAAAAAATTGTTCATCCGCACTTTATTTGTTGGATGTGGTCTAGCTATTATACTCATCTTGGGGTTTCAATGGTCATCTCTTTTCTTGATGTATGGTTCTTCTTTGACATCATTGTACTTTTTCTTCCTTATATTTGGCAAGTTTTTATCCCATGAATTCAACTCTCATGGCGGTAAATTATATATGGGGGGGGTTGTGCGGGGGGGTCGGGGAAGGAGGAGGGGCCCAGGGGGTCGGGGAAGGGGGAGGCTGTGCGGGGGGATCGGGGGGGGGGAGGGGGCTGCAGGGGGTCGGGAGGGGGGGCAGTGGGGGTCGGGGAGGGGGAGGGGCGCAGGGGGTCGGGGCTTTGCGGGGGTCGGGGAGGGGGAGGGGGGCAGGGGGTCGGGGAGGGGAGGGGGAGGTCAAGTGAGGGAGGGGGAGGGGCCGTAGGGGGTCGGGGAGGGGAGGGGGAGGTCGGTGAGGGAGGGGGAGGGGCTGCGGGGGTCGGGGAGGGGAGGGGGAGGTCGGTGAGGGAGGGGAGGGGCTTGATATATAGTTAGTTTTGGGTATCTTGCTTCGGAGGATCTTCTTCATTTGTTCCCGCTCGTGTTCCCCATTCGGGTGTAATGTATCATTCGCCGTTATGTTCGGCAATGATGCATTTCCCCATCCTTAATCGAAATTATGAATGGAAAAATTAGGTATACACTCTATTTTCCAAGAATAATAGAAGTTACTTCTTTATGTTGTTCTTCATAATGACCATCTTTAAGACTTATGTTTTTTATAGTTAGTTTAATGTGATTATAAGTTGTTTTGATTGAAAATACACAAAAAAGGAAAGATAGAACCAAATATAGGCTAATATAGGCCATTTTAGGCCATTTGACTTGAAATTGAATGAATACGAGTAGTTTGATGCTAGTTTAAGTTATAAACACCTCAAACATCATATATATAGTTAGTTTAATGTGATTATAAGTTGTTTTGATTGAAAATACACAAAATAGGAAAGATAGAACCAAATATAGGCTAATATAGGCCATTTTAGGCCATTTCACTTGAAATTGAATGAATACGAGTAGTTTGATGCTAGTTTAAGCTATAAACACCTCAAACATCATATATATAGTTAGTTTAATGTGATTATAAGTTGTTTTGATTGAAAATACACAAAAAAAGAAAGATAGAACCAAATATAGGCTAATATAGGCCATTTTAGGCCATTTGACTTGAAATTGAATGAATACGAGTAGTTTGATGCTAGTTTAAGTTATAAACACCTCAAACATCATATATATAGTTAGTTTAATGTGATTGTAAGTTGTTTTGATTGAAAATACACAAAAAAGGAAAGATAGAACCAAATATAGGCTAATATAGGCCATTTTAGGCCATTTCACTTGAAATTGAATGAATACGAGTAGTTTGATGCTAGTTTAAGTTATAAACACCTCAAACATCATATATATAGTTAGTTTAATGTGATTATAAGTTGTTTTGATTGAAAATACACAAAAAAGGAAAGATAGAACCAAATATAGGCTAATATAGGCCATTTTAGGCCATTTCACTTGAAATTGAATGAATACGAGTAGTTTGATGCTAGTTTAAGCTATAAACACCTCAAACATCATATATATAGTTAGTTTAATGTGATTATAAGTTGTTTTGATTGAAAATACACAAAAAAAGAAAGATAGAACCAAATATACGCCATTTTGGCAATTTATATTATTTGAATATGAGTATATTTAATCAAATGCAGGAGACATACAATAAGAAGCTGGATCATTGTGCGACTCAGGGGTCACAGCCGAACCCTGATCTGTTGTATTGGGAGACAGGTTGGGGGGAGGAACAAAGGAAAAGTTCGGGGGGTTGGGTCGGGGAGATCATTTGTACTACTAACTACGCATCGGGCCGAGGAGATGGTGGCTCTTCACAACCATATGAGCCGTCCATTTTTTCTCGGATTGAGGCGCAAGTGGAGGCAAAGGTCACTTTGCACGGATTATTTCATGTAATTATACAAGTATCTATGTAATTATACAAGTATCTATGTAAATTTTAATATATATCAAAATTGCATATTTTTGTAATTGAAAAAATTGAATGCGATGGAGAAACAGCTTTAGCGTGGTATATTTAGATGCATTTGTGCGAGTACAGGTTTAATTATTATTAAGAACAATTGAATTTTAAATAATATTATTTTTGTAACAACATTGACGGTTAAACATTAAATCAACGACGGCTAAGCAATCGCTGTAAGGTTCTCTATGTACCCATGGACACGAAATCAACGACTGCTTTAATAACTTAGCGACGGTTTTTAACAGACGTTATTTGATCGAAATCAACGACGGTTTAGATCGGGACGCGATTCACCGACGGTTTTAAACGGTCGCCGACTCACCGACCGTTTAAAACCGTCGGCGAATCGCGTCTTTAAACGTGCCGCCGATCGGCCATCAACGACGGCTATATTAAACCGTCGCTGACTGTGATGAAACCGTCGTTAAATACATCAACGACGGCTTGACGGTCGTTGATTCTAGTATCAGCGACCATCGTTTTACCGACGGCCTATTAACGACGGTTGGCCGTCGTTGATTAATTAGCGACGGCTTTTAGGGCAATCACCGACGGCTTGTAGCCGTCGTTGATTTTCACTTTTCTTGTAGTGCTAGAAGCTCAAGTTCGAATCGTATGATGCGCGAGATAGCTCAATCCACTCGAGCCTTAACTGATGCTATGGAGAAATTTGCTGAGGCTTAAGCTGCTGCCCTTAATACTCTTGTTACTCCTGTTACTCCTGTTTCTGGCAATGTTAGTTCCAAAGCTGCTGTGATCTCTAAGGCAATTGACCAGAAGAAACCTTCTTATTTTGATGGTAAGGGTGACCCTACCAAGATGGAGAACTGGATTAGAGAGTTTGACATCATCTTTACCACTCTCCAAGTCCCTGATGAGATGAAGGTTGATGCTGCTGCCTATTACCTGGTTGAGGATGCTGATATTTGGTGGACTCACAACAAATTTGATTTGACCACTAAGGTGACTGTGGATGAGGAAGGAGAAGAGCTCATGGAGGAGAGAGAGTTTGGTTGGATCGAGTTCAAGAAAGCGATCCGTGATGAGTTCTTTCCGTCCCATATGAGGAAGAGGAAGAGGACGGAGTTTAATGATCTCGTGCAGGGAGATATGACCGTTCATGAGTTCTATGTGAAATTTCAGGAGTTGACTCGTTTTGCTAAGGGGTTAGTTCCTGATGAGCAAGAGAGAGCGGTGAAATTAGAGGAGAAGTTAGACCCCGATCTTCATTCTAGGATGGGAGCTGGTAAGTATACTACAGTGAAGGAGGTGTGCACTCGTGCTTGTAACGCTGAGAGGATTGAGGAGAAGAGGCAAGCTGCAAAGAAGATGAAATCCACTCCAGCAGGGTCTACTCAGGTGACAGAAAAGGGTGATACATCTGGTTCCACTGGATACAACAAAGGTAGAGGGGGTTTCACTAAAAACCGAAACTTTGGGAATCGTGATTCTGGTGGTAATTACAACAAGGGAGGTTCCAGTCAGCAGTATTCTAAGGACAATCAGAATTCCACTCTTTCCCGTAGCCAGCCCCAAGGTCAGAACCAGAGGACTGATCGGATTTTCTATTGCAAACGTTGTAGTGAGAACCACCCTAGCAAGGATTGTGATGGTAATTTGGTGGAGTGTAATAATTGTGGGAGGAAAAGGCATCGTGCTTACGAATGCTTTACTAACCCAAGATCGAGGAACTTCAGGCCTGAGATGAGTTCGAGGAATGGGGGACAAGCAGATAAGAGACCCCAAAATGGAAACAACACTCGTCCTGCTCCTTCTACTCCAGGGAATGTTGCACACAATCGCAATGGAGGGACTGCAAATGCTACTTAGGCACACAGAGGTGATGTGAGGAGGAACACTTGGCAGGTTCATGTGATGAACCAGACTGAGGCAAACACCAAGGGCAACGTGGTCACCGGTACTTTTTCTATTCATTCGATGTCTGTTTATGTGCTATTTGATTCTGGTGCTTCTCATTCTTTTGTGTCTGAACCTCTTGTGGAAAAGTTAGGGTTAGAGAACTCTAGAACTTGTGATGTAGACATCTCTACTCCTTCTGGTGTGATCATAACTTGTAATAATTTGTATCCCAATGTCCCTATTATGTGTGGTAGTACCACCCTAGTAGCTGATTTGATAGATTTTCCTTTGCATGATTTTGATGTAATTCTAGGGATAAATTGGCTGAGTAAGCATAAAGCCAAGATAGATTGTGAGAAACAAAAGGTGTCTGTAGTTGGTCCTAGTGGAGTCCATGAGTTTTATAGAGGGTCTTCTTTGAAAATCATTTCTGCTTTGACTCTGAAATCCTATTTGAGGAAGGGTTGTCCTATGTACTTGTGCCATGTTCACGACACTCGTAAGGAAGAGCCATGTATTGAAGATGTTCGAATTGCTAATGAGTTTGTTGATGTCTTTCCTGACGATATTCCCGGCATGCCTCCGAGACGCGATGTTGAGTTCAGTGTTGACTTGATGCCTGGAACTGGACCTATTTCTAAGCCTCCTTACAGAATGGCGCCTGCTGAAATGAAAGAACTCAAGACTCAGTTAGAAGAGTTGCTTAATAAGGGATACATTCGGCCTAGTGTATCTCCATGGGGTGCTCCTGTTTTATTTGTGAAAAAGAAGGATGGGAGTCTCCGTCTGTGTATTGATTACAGAGAACTCAACAATGTTACAGTGAAGAACAAGTACCCCTTGCCAAGAATAGATGATTTGTTCGATCAGTTGGTGGGAGCTGGAGTTTTCAAGATATTTTCGGACCACAAGAGTCTGAAATACATCTTCACTTAGAGAGAGCTGAACATGAGACAAAGGAGATGGTTAGAACTGATCAAGGATTATGATATGGAGATTCAGTACCATGAGGGTAAGGCCAATGTTGTTGCAGATGCACTTAGCAGGAAATCTTCTCACTGTTTGCAGACCATGCGTTCGAGGAATCGTATTCTAGAGGAGTTTCGGAATCTTGATGTGGAGATAGTGCAATTAGGAGCTCAGCTTAACTCTCTTATGATTCAGTCCACTTTGTATGATGAGATCAAAAAAGCACAAGTACAGGATAAGTTCTTAAAGGACAAGCAAGCTAATGAGCCTGTCAATTTCACAGTGGTTGAGGATGGTAGCGTGAGATTCAAGGGGAGATGGTGTGTTTCTAATGTTCCTGAGTTGAAGGAAATGATCTTAGAAGAAGCTCATTCAGCGCAATATTTAGTTCATCCTGGAGGGGATAAGATGTACAAGGATCTCAGGCAGACTTTTTGGTGGCCTCATATGAAGACGGATGTTGCTAAGTATGTCTCAAGATGCTTGACTTGTCAGAAGGTCAAGAGTGAGCATAAGAGGCCTCAGGGGATGATTCAACCTTTAGAGGTTCCTGCATGGAAATGGGACTCGATCTCAATGGATTTTGTTTGTGGACTTCCGAGAACACCAAAGGGGAATAATATGATTTGGGTTATTGTGGATCGTCTTACCAAGTCTGCTCATTTGTTCCCATGAAAGATACTTAGAAGCATGAACGATTGGCTACTGCTTATAGAGAGCACGTGATTAGACTTCATGGTGTTCCAAGTGATATTGTTTCAGATAGAGATCGCAGATTCTTGTCTAATTTCTGGCAGAAGCTTCAGGAAGTTCCGGGGACTAAGTTGAAGATGAGTACAACCTTTCACCCTGCTATAGATGACCAAACGGAGCGCACTATTCAAACGCTGGAGGACATGTTGAGGGCTTGTGCCTTAGAGTTCCAGGGCTCTTGGGAGGATAAGCTAGATTTGATAGAGTTCTCATATAATAACAGCTACCATTCTACCATTTAGATGGCACCATTTGAAGCCTTGTATGGTCGGCGTTGTCGTACTCCTTTGTGTTGGAGTGATATAGGCGAGTCTGTTGTGATTGGTCCAGAGATGATTCAGGAGACTGTTGAGCAGGTAAAGCTCATCCAGCAGAAAATGAAGGTAGCACAGGATAGACAGAAGAGCTATGGTGACAAGCATCGTCGCCATGAAGAGTTTCAGGTGGGAGAGAAGGTGTTGCTTAGAGTTTCTCCTATGAAAGGAGTGATGAGATTTGGCAAGAAGGGCAAGTTGAGCCCTAAGTTCATTGGCACGTACGAGATTCTGGAGAGGATAGGAGAGGTGGCTTATAGATTGGCATTGCCGCCAAGCGTTGATCGTGCGCATAACGTGTTCTATGTTTCTCAGTTGCGGCGATACATTAGTGACCCTTCGCATGTGCTACAACCAGAGTCTCTCCAGTTAGATGATAACATGACTTATGAGGAGTTTCCAGTTCAGATTCTAGATCACAGAGTCCGAAAGACTCACAAAGGAGAGACAAAGATTGTGAAGGTGTTGTGGTCAAACCACAACTCGGAGGAGGCTACTTGGGAAGCTGAGGATGCTATGCGTCTTAAGTATCCCCATCTCTTCACCCAAGTAATTTTTAGTTACGAGGACGTAACACTCTTTTTAAAGGGGGTAGAATTCGTACTAATTGCGTGCGTTAGTGTTGAAAGTTATTATAGTAGCAAATGTGATTGAATGTTTTATTTGATTGAATGTTTTTTTTATAAAGCTTTGATCCTTATGATAGTAGAGAGTTTGTGATTTTGATTAATTAAATTTATTTATGAGAATTGTGAAATGCAAGTTGAGGTGTTATACGTCAAGTGATAGTAGTTAGCTAACATATAGAGTTAATGAGTTGTTTTCAGAAACAAGAGTATAAGTTTGATTATTTGAGTAATAATTTAAGTTTCGGGACGAAACTTATTTTAAGGGGGGTAGATTGTAACACCCCGTATTTTTATACCCATTTAGTAATTATCTGCATTAATTTATTTTAGGAAAATAATTTCAGATTTATCTTATTAAAAATATTTTTTTTACTAGCTTTGACTTTACCTTTGAATTGGTTAAAAAAACTAATTCCTAGATTTCCTAGGTTAAAACCTAGCTAACCTTATTATAAAGATAGAGTAAGAAAAAGAAAACAAAAAAAAAAAAAAAGTTAGGACCTTGGAGCAGCAGTTTTCCACGACACTTTTCATCCTCTTTCTTCTACCTTTTGTTTCAACCAAAGACTTCCATTAAAATTGCAAATATTTATCAACCATCACCACACATTAATCGTCACTCATCCAGCTTCAATAGTTCTTGTTTTTTTGTGGTTTCTCAAAGGGGAAAATTTTGGGTTATTTGGACTTGCGGTTTTCGGGTCGAGAATCGGGTCAGGAGGTCGAGACTGTTGGGTCCTTTATAGTGTAATTTCACCCTCGTTACTTCACCTTAATCAAGTAAGTTATATATCCTAAGTTTAATTCGTATTTGGTTGGTTTTTTCTAAATTTGTGGTTTTGTTAGATTAGGGTTCCTGAATAAATTGAATTGGGGGGGAAATTTCTTTACACTAAATTCTGTGCAATTGGTTCATGTGGTTGTTTATTCTAATCTAGTTATCAATTTTTATACTTATGTCATCGTTTATATACAATCTGAAATTGTGTAAATAAAAGTTGACTTTACAGGTTCTTGTATGGAGGTTTTACCTTGCTTTAACAAGTAATTTGTTAGTAATGGCTAATAGTTGTATGAGCATTGGCATCATCAGAATAAAATAAGTCAATTTCATAGCATTTAAATCATCTTTATCTGGCATGACTTGATTTCTTGGTGAAATTATTTATGAGGTTATGAATTATGAGGGCAGGACTGAATTATAAGGCATGTGATCTTTTGCATGGAGTTTCTCTTTGGCTCATAATCTGCAATGACTGTCGGTAGAAGTTTCACTAACAAGACTACAACTACTACGCTGAAAATGTTTTAGGCAAAATGTAGCGTTAGTACTCCATGGATAAGTGCAGTTATGTGATATTAATAATAGTGTTGTATTTGTATATGTGTTGTGGTGGTTAGTGGTTGTCAGGTTGTCTTCCTAGTATTCTAATTTTGTTAAGGTCGTAGTTTCTAGTTAGTTGTGGTTGTAGCCGAAATGGACGAGGTATAGTTGTAAATAATAATGGCGTCAAGGTGTGTGTATGTTTTAACTAAGCCATGCCATTTATGAGTGAATCATGTGAAATATAGTCAAGTGAGGTGTAGTCAAGTGACTTATACTATATTATTATATTGTAGATTGCGGGTTCGTAGAGGAACCTTTTTGACTTGAGATTGAGATTTACTAACTGCGGTTGCTGATAAGGTAAGATTTCTTACTTTGCTTGTACAGATGAGTTCAGAAATGTTTTTACATTGTTTAGAAATTTATTTTTTTCAATGAGATTGTTTTATGAAGTTTATACTTTGAGATTTAAATTATTCTCAATATTTATATCGAAAGAGGTTATGAGATTATTTGTGAGATTAATATTAAAAGGAGGAAGTTCCTCAATGTTACCAAGTTTAATGAAAATGTGGGGTTGCCGGTAAGCGGTATTCCTCGAGTATGGAAGTATGTTGAGTTAACAGTGTCTCAACCGTTTATTTAGTAGTTGGGAGTATATTGATCAATACTCTTGCCATTCGTCTTCCTTCTTGGTACGTTATCAAGTTAGGGGTATGCATACTAGGGACTTTGGTGTTTACCTTATCTAGTGAGCCTAGCTAGCTCATTGGATTTTTATTACTTCCTACTCACATATTACGAAAGGTTATATTTGAAAGTTTTACAGAATAGTTCAGAAAGAAAGAAAGATTTGATTTGAGGTTGTTAGAAAGTTAATACTGTACAACTTTTCAATGAATTTGTAAGATATTTCTATATATCTTACCTGCACATTGAATAGTTTTGTTTTATTATAGTATGAAATCTTGCTCAGCCTTTGGCTGATACTACAGTGTTTAATGTGTAGGTACCTGAAGATAGTTAGCTTTTGGTTGGGGTCAAAGAGTGCGTTGGATCTCCTTTAGCTTAATAGACTTTAAAAAGACTTCCGCTGTTATTTATTTGACTTTAGAATTTATATTCTGGTTTGTAATAATTAATTACTTTCTATCTAGTTGGTCTGTAATAATTATTTAAAATTTATTGTCTATTATTGTAGTTAGAACCATTAGCCTTACGGTTATTATTATTAATTATCGCGGCGTAGCACCTTTGGATTTTCGAGTTTATTTATTATAAGTTGTTTAAGAAGTATTGAAAATTCAGGGTTGTTACAGAACCACTATTAGACCAAACACATCACCATTGACAACCCCCATATGACCCTAATAGGACCAAATTCACCACCATTGAACCACCCCCACCTGATCATTTGCTTAATTCGATCCTCCTATCTCCTTGTCAGTTCCCCACTACAAAGACCTACAATCACACCATCATCGGAGAACCCTCTATCGGACCAACATGTCAGACGCCTGCAACAAATGTCTTAGCTCATGGTCAAAGGTTTGAAACAGACATCCTAACTTTTTGTCAAAATTTTCCATTAAAGGTTGGTCTTCTCCCAATTATAATTTGGTTTTTCCATCAAAGGCATGTTAAAAAGAACGATTTTCATATACGCAATTCTTAAGAGTGTAAATAAATATTAAATATATTTTCTAAAAAAATAATAATTATAAGACTTACTCCCTCCGTCCCTAAATAGAGTGCCCATTTTTCCATTTATGTTTGTCCCAAATAGATTTCTCATTTCCTTATTTGATATGGGTCCACCAATTAAAATATTATTTTGCTTTCAACTTTTATAATATCACCCACTTTCCCATATGACCCACATTCTCTCTCCTTAATAAACAATTCATAAAAAGTGTACCAACTTCTATATTTAATTATGATTTAATACAACTAAGGTCCTACACAATGATTTCTTCTTAATACTTGTGCCCAAAAGAAATGGGCACTCTATTTAGGGACGGAGATAGTATAACATAATCACCCGTCAATCAATATAAATTATACTTATGTACTCCCTCCGTTTTCATTTGTTGTTCCTGTATTCCACATTGGGAAATTTCAATATGTTGTTCCTATTTTGAATCTTTCCATAAATAATACTACCTCTGTTTCACAAGACATGCACCATTTCTCATTTATGCACTATTCATCAAGTAACTTTGACAATTTTTTTCTCATCATTACGTAAGAAAAAACATAGTCAAGTGGGATCTTGTTAAATTCGTCTCAATGCAAGGATTCCAAATATCAACTTTTTATAATTTTCACTTATATACAATTAAAGATATTAATGTCCAAAGAAGAGTGTTGGAGTGCGTGAAAAAGCAAGTGGTGCATGTATTGTGAAACAGAGGAAGTATAATTTATGAATTAAATTTTCCATTAATTTTATATTGCAATAAATGTGTTTACACTATTTAATAGTCATTTTTTACCTTTTAACCCCTCAAACTTTTGCCTAATTGGTTGTCTAATATAGAGTATCGCAAAGAGCAATAAATGTGTTCACACTATTAGTTTGTAGTTACTTTAGTCTTTTACCCCTCAAACTTTTTGTATCATTGGTTGCCTAACATAGAATAACTCAAAAGGGCATGAATCTTTATTTTTAGTTAATTTAATTTTATTTAAAATAGTGGAATCTTGTCCAATTTTTGAGTTGCATTGGTTTCTTCCCCGATTCCAAATAGGAACAACAAAAGAAAACGGAGGGAGTATTACTTAAGGGCCCGTTCGATATAGCTGTAAGTTTCCAGTTTTTGGTTTTATGAATATAAAAATCATATGATATAAGGAGTTTAATAAACTTAAAATTAATCATACTTAAACCAATAATGTCAATTTTTAAAACTGACAATACTTTTTCTAGTTTTCATATTTTTGTTTTTGTTTTTTAAAAAAACGATAAAGAACGATCCCTGATCTTTTCATTTTTAGTTTCTTGTATGTCATGTATCAATCATTTCCCCCCCAAAAAAAATGAACCACCCGATCATTTGACGTGGCGTCCAATGAAAGAAATCAGATAATCAATGACGAGGTCCAAAAGCTAATTGACACCGGCAAGGTAAGAGAAGTTAAATACCCTGATTGGCTGGCTAACGTCGTTGTTGTAGGAAAAAAGAATGGAAAGTGGCGAGTTTGCATCGATTTCACCGATCTCAACAAAGCTCGCCCGAAAGATCCATTTCCATTGCCACACATCGACGCCCTCGTCGACGCCACCGCCGGACATGAGTTACTGACATTCATGGACGCCTTCTCCGGATACAACCAAATACTTATGCATCCAGAAGATCAAGAGAAGACGTCGTTCGTCACCGACCGTGGCATCTATTGTTATAAAGTTGTGCCGTTTGGATTAAAGAACGCCGGCGCCACTTACCAACGCCTTGTCAACGCCATGTTCAAAGATCAGCTAGGGAACACCATGGAGGTGTACATAGATGACATGTTGGTGAAGTCCAAAGCTGCTTGCGATCACGTCTCACACCTACAACAAGCATTCGACCTCATTCGAAGGTATGGAATGAACTTAATCCTACTAAGTGTTCTTTTGGAGTGTCTGCAGGAAAGTTTCTGGGGTACATTGTCACGCAACGAGGAATAAAAGCTAGCCCTGACCAGATAAGGGCCATCATCAACATCCAATCCCCGAAAAATATTAAAGAAGTGCATAAACTTACTGGACGCGTCGCCGCCTTGAATCGATTCATCTCCGTATCCTCCGATAGGTGTCGGCTATTCTACGACGTCCTGAAAAAGAACAAAGGCTTTGAGTGGACTGAACAACATGAACAGGCATTACAAGAACTCAAGGAATATCTAATGACGCCACCTTTATTATCCAAGCCGAAGGCAGACGAACCTTTACAACTTTATGTCGCCGTCAGCGAATCGTCAGTTAGTGTCGTCCTGACTAGGGAAGGTTCAGAGGGCCAACTGCCCATTTATTATGTAAGTAAATCCCTTGTTGACGCCGAAACCAAGTATTCATCTTTAGAAAAACTCGTTTTAGCATTAGTCACTGCTTCCAAAAAATTGAAACATTATTTTGAAGCACATGTTATACATGTAAAGACTAACTATCCTATTAAGTCAATCTTAAGACGCCCAGAATTGACAGGAAGAATGAGCAAGTGGGCCATTACTCTAAGTAGTTATGACATCACGTATCGACCGCGAACAGCGATAAAATCACAAGCCTTGGCAGATTTTGTGGCTGACTTCACCCACGACTAGAGGCGTCGGCACAAAGTGAGGTAAGTATGCTAGATGTTAACACAGTTAATACTAAATGGGTATTGCATGTAGATGGATCCTCGAACTTTCGAGGCGCCGAACTAGGTATACTGCTGAAGTCGCCACAAGGGGACACTATAGCCCGAGCTATTAGCTGTGACTTCAAAGCTACAAACAACGAAGCGGAATATGAAGTATTATTAGCTGGGTTGACTTTAGCTAAAGATCTGCAAGCCACCGACATTGAAGTATACATCGACTCATTGTTGATAGTTAGCCAAATCAAAGGAGAATTCGCCGCCTAGGACTCCAAAATGACGGCGTACCTGGAGGCAGTCCAGTCAAAGGTAAAATCTTTTGCAAGCTTTAACATTCACCAGATCCCAAGGGTTTAAAATACGCAGGCGGACGCATTGGCCAATATTGGCTCGGCTATGAGAAAATCAGGATTCAAGAATATACCTATAGTGCACTTAGCGACACCGGTGATCGATCGATCAGTAAGGGACGCCGACGTCAACGAAATCACAACGACGCCGTCCACTAGCTGGAAGGCGCCGATCATCTCATATCTCAAGGACGATATACTTCCAGACGACAGACTACAAGCTAGAAAGGTACGCTTTAAATCTTCAATGTATGTTCTGATTGACGACGTACTTTTTCGTAAGTGCATTGCAAGGCCTTATTTACGTTGCCTTGACGGCGACGAATGTAAGCAAGTACTTCAAGAGATGCACGACGGGAGTTACGGTAACCATTCAGGTGGACGCAGTTTATCCAATAGAACTTTGAGAATGGGGTACTACTGGCCGACATTGAGACGTGATGCCAATGAATACGCCAAGAAATGTGATGCTTGCCAGCGACACGCTGCCATGTCTTATAAACCGGCAGAAAAGCTACATCCTACTATCACCCCGTGGCCCTTCATAAGGTGGGGAATGGATATCGTCGGCAAATTGCCTCAAGCACCGGGGCAAAAAGTATTCATGCTAGCGTTGACAGACTATTTTTCTAAGTGGATTGAGGCTGACTCATTCACCCAGGTACGCGATAAAAAAGTTATTACTTTTATATGGCGAAATATAATCTGCAGGTTCGGCGTTCCGTCGGAGATAATCTGCGACAACGGCTCACAATTCATCAGTACACCCACACGTAACTTTCTGGTAAAGTGGAACACACAACTAAGTTCTGTGACGCCAAGGTATCCACAGACCAATGGACAAGCCGAATCAAGTAACAAGTCAATAATCAAAGTTATCAAACGTCGTTTGAAGGCAGCCAAAGGAAAGTGGGCGGAGGAGCTCCCGTTAATTCTTTGGGCAAACAGAACCACTCCCAAGACGACGATGGGGCAAACGCCGTTCTCATTAGTGTACGGCTGTGAAGCGGTTCTACCCCCAGAAGTACGGATTCCGACGGCAAGGTATGGTTTATTGACGCCGGAAAGAAACGAAGAGGAGATAAGTCACGACCTTGTTACCAGCGAAGAGTTAAGAGAAGCAGCGCTCGTACGAATGGCGTCGCAACAACATATAGTGGCTCGAAGTTTCAACAAGAATGTCAAAGCAAAGACATTCAAGGTAGGTGACTGGGTCCTTAGAGAAGTATTCCAGAACACTAAAGAACTTAATGCAGGTAAACTAGCATCAGCTTGTAAAGGACCATACCGCATACAGAAAGTGGTAGGAAACGGTGCCTACAGGCTGTGCACAAGGGAAGGTAAACAAGTTCCACGAAGTTGGAACGCCGTCCATCTAAAATTTTATCATTTCTAACATTATGTTGACAACAAAAGGGACGCCGTCACAGGTAAGTAATTAATAAATTGAGACACATTTCTTTTTATTATTATCATTTTGTTCTCAACATATTTTCAGTCCTCCTTTTTCAAGTACCATTGTCTTAAGCAATATACTGACTTGAGCGTCGGAGGGCCGTTGGCTTCGCCAACGACCATCTCACCTTTTTTCATGACGCCAGGTATGTAAGACAGGGACGCATCGACAACCAACAGAGGATACTTTCAATCACACAATGTACAATAACCTGACGCCGACACACATGATGACGACGACAACTTACACCAGTGTGCCAGAGTTTGACGGCGTCCGGGCAAACACAATATGACTACCATACAACAAGGGACACACACCTTAAGAAGTCATCATTACAAAATACAAACAAGCTAAGCATACTTAATTGAAAGTGGCAATTTTGCCCTTTATGACAATTAATGTTGCAAAATTGACTCCGATACTAAAGGTACCTACTTACATACATACATACACACAATGACATTGACAAAATATACACATACACGAGGCAAGTTAAACACACAACAAAGAAACATAACATTGATATTTGTCGTCACGGCAATAGTCAAGTAAAACACAACCTAGAAATTGAAATTGTTCCAAATCAAACTGGTCCTCTAGCACCAACACAAATCGGTAAAAAGGAACTTGTTCTAAATTGGTGGCACAACACCATGCAAAAACTAAACATTGGAAACTACTTTCTAATTTGTATCCATGGCGTCTTTGTTCTCATTACCAGGGGCAGACTCAGCCGTCTCCGTCGTTTCAGCATTTGCGGCGACGCCGTCAGGAAGGAGATCGGCTTCAGACCTATAAGCAGCAAGAAACATCTTGATGTCGTCCTCTGGAGTCCATGACGCCGTCTGACCATCCATGAACTTCTTCATCAACCTCGCCTTGGTCCTCCAAGTGTAGAGACTTGCAGCGTCAATGAGAACCTCTTGTAACGACGTCACCCTGGCTTCTAATTCAGCAGTGCGGACGTCCAGCGTTTCCTTGAGTGACACCGCCTCCACAACTTTGGCGCCCAGTTCTTCTTGGAGCGACGCTACTTCAGCAGTCTTAGCCTTCAAGGCCTTCTCAGCCTCCAACTGAGCAGTGATGGACCTTTCCAGCTTCTCTCGGAGGGTCTTACACTCCTTGTCCAGCATGATGGCAGAGCTGCGGATGGCCAGAGAGTTTTGGATGGCCTAGGCAAGGTAATGACACAAGTTAGCAATGCAAGAACAGGGGCAAAATTACTAATGAATAATTAACAACTTACATGCAACTGTAACGCCAGCCCTTCGTTGGCGACCTGGTGAATCGGAAGCTTGGCAAGACGTTTCTGCGGTGCGGGGAAAGCAAGTTTTTCAGCGTCAGGCCAGATGGTAGGAGTGGTGTGTTCCAGGAACCCTTTGGGAAGGGAAATGTTGAAGTTGCCCTCCTTAGTCGGTGTCGCCTCCTTAAGGACTTTGGCATCATTAGGTTTGACGACGGCAGGCGACTTGGTGGCATGCGCAGCAGTGGTCGATGGCGCAGTCATGCTGGCCTGGGCCCTCTTTCTTTTCAGCGTCCTCTCCAGCATTTCAGCCTCCGTCAGAGCGACCCTAGGAGACTTGCTTTTGGTCGATTGGGTGTTCTCTGATGGCAACATACCGGTATGAATGTAGAAGCAAAATACAAAGAAAGTGACAACGTCTAAACAAGTATAATACCTGATGTCATTGAAGGAGAAGTGTTGTCAGTAGGTTCGTCGGGGTCTAGAGGGTGTCCGTCGACGTCAGCAGGTACTAAATTGAAGTTGGCTCTAAACGCCCGTTCCTCCGTTGAGTAAGTCTTCAGAAGGCGGTTAACCTTGGTACGAGAATAGTCGTTCTCCTCCAACGACAATGGCAAAACCTCTGCAAAGCACCACAAAATTAGGCTATGTCAAATTCTCAAACCAATACAAATTCACAAAAAGAAAAAAGTCATACCTCCGGAGTTCCAGCCGTCGCACAAAAAAGTATAGTCTTTCCCCAATGACGCCTTTTCCACAAACACATACCTTTTCTTCCATCCTCTGTCGTTGGCCCCGGTATTACCCACAAGTGACAAACGCCTAGATCTCAGAAATAAGGTGTACCTCGTATTTTCATCCCTTTTCACCTCATACACATGCAACAAGTCAACCAATCCAAAATTCATGTTCATACCCTTTGCTAAAATGTCGACTACATGGACAATCCTCCAAGCTAAAGGCATAATTTGTCCAGGGCTTACTTTAAGGGTATCAAGAAGTTCAGTCATGAGGAGGCAAAGGGGGAATTTGTGGCCAATCTTGAAGGGGTACTCATAAAAAATTACCCAACCAATGGGACAGTCGTCGGGTCGTTCTTCTTCTCTGGGAATTCGAGCTTTTATCCGGATAGGTAACCCGATTTTTTCCACGAACTCATCTAATTCTTCCTCTATGAAAGTACTAGGTACACTAGGGGCTCCAATTACGCCGGCGTTAAAGATAATTACTTCGCCGCTAGTTTCAGAGGGTTTGGGGGACTTGCTAGCTTTCCTAATTTTAACAGCATCTTTGGGAGCCATTGAAGAGGGGCAGGAATTTCAAAGAAAACGAAGCAAGAAGGTGAAGATTTGTTACCTGATTCTCGCCGGGAAGCAGACGAAGAGAGGAGTTGAAGGAGTTCGTGGTTCTTCAGGAGGCAGAAAGTGCTTTTGTGAAAAGTGTGAAGTGACAAGAGAGGGAAAAAGCGGGGTGGCGTGTGTTTTTATACAAAGGAGCAGGGGTAGTTGAAGCATTAATGGCGGTTATTGGGCCAAGTAATTGACAACACTCCCTAGGCGGTTGATAAGTGGTATCAATTAGGGGCAATTGTTAGGCCCATGATTTATGCAATGGCGGTACAAGACAAAAATTCAAATGGAGGGGGATAAGTTGATTCAGTTATCAACTGCACAAAGATAAGAATTCAGTGGGGCCACTAATATAACCGTGCGAGATATTGAAGGAGAATCAGTTGCAAGGAGTTGTGGTGGATCCTACTTCTAAGGAAATTGTCAACGGCTATAAGGGTTACTCCTAGGGTCTATATTTATTAAATGTAACTTAGTTTACATTCATTCACTAGCTGCTTTTTACTCTCAGTACTCATAAACAGTTATATTCCCTCTCTCAATTAACACTCTACAAAGTTGTGTTGATAATCATTGTACTTGAACGCTGATATTGACGGCGGCACAATTATAGTGGATTGGTGATCAAGAGCATCACCCGCGATTTTTCCCATCATTTGGGTTTTCCGCGTCAACAATTGTTTGTCTTTAATTTCCTTTAATTGCGTCCTTATTTACCTATATTTATTCGTTATTAATTTAGGTATATTGTTCTTGTTGTTGGCTCCCTAATACCTTTTGCGTACTTAGTACAAAATCGGCATAAACAATTTGGCCCCTATCGTGGGGCCTTCAACAAGATCTTTATAAAGCTGTAAAAAATAAAGATAGGAGCTCATGCTCGAGTTGAGATTTCGTCTCATGAGTTTCTTAACCCTTTTCTTAGTTTTAATTATGAATTTATGGTAATGCTTTGGGGGTTTATTAATGAATCAAAATTAATAACATGTTTTAGAATTTCGGAAAGGAATTCAAAAGATTCCTAAGATGTTGTATAAAGATTAATTTTATTTCTCCAATTTATTTAGTTAAGGTTGGTTAAGAATTATATAAAGGAAAAACTTAAATAAGGCTTGCGTTCCCTTCCGAAATTCTACTTTATAGTAGTACTTCCTTTGTTTCTTTTCTATTGCATTATGGAGTATTTATGGGATTGCGCGGGATTACCAATGTAATTTTTTTTACAATATATCTCTAATTATCTATTAACAAAAATTTTAAAAAGTTGAAAGTTTGAAAATCTTCATTTAGATGAATTTAATAATAAATTTCCTCCGTTATTTATTAGTTGTAATAACCAAATTAATTGAAAGACACTTTTAGGAGGATGATAATCAATGTAAACAAATAAATTATTCACTTCTTCCATTTTTTATAAGCCGCATATGATGTTTAAAGATGAATTCCATTTGTTAATTATGCTCAGTTCATATTGATAAAAATTGCTCCCTCCTTCCCATACTAATTTTAATAGTTTGACCGACGTACTTGTCAATGCAAAATCTTAACTATGAACATCTCCAACTATCTAGTAAAAATTATGGAAAGTTGATACGCTGAATATATACAATGAGATAAATCTTTGAACATCGTAGCTATTAGCATTATTGTTTATATTCTAGTTAAAAATTATGGTCATAGTGAGGCATGTGAATAGTGTAAAAGTGAATTGTTGCAATTAATATATAATAGAGGTAGTATAAGAAGATAATATTATGAAACTATGTTTTATAAGTTTTATTTGTCATATACAAGAAATTTTTGTGGACAAAATAGATTTTGTAAAGTACACAGTGCCAAGCAAAAAGAAACCGAGGGAAGTGTCATTCTTGAAGGAAGTTACTATTTACCATCCTAAAATTTTTAATCACCCTTAATACATATCTCTATGCACCCCTTCCTTACACACCCATAATCATTTTCTCCTTTCCTTATACAACCAACATATCTTCATATCATCCCATCACCAAGCCACTATTAGACCAAACAGTCAAACACATCACCATTGACAACCCCCATATGACCCTAATAGGACCAAATTCACCACCATTGGACCACCCCTACCTGAACATTTGCTTCGATCCTCCTATCTCCTCGTCAGTTCCCCACCACAAAGACCTACAATCACACCATCATCGAAGAACCCTCTACCGGACCATCATGTCAGACGTCTGCAACAAATGTCCTAGCTCATGGTCTAAAACAGACATCCTAACTTGTTGTCAAAATTTTCCATTAAAGGTTGTTCTTCTCCCCATTATAATTTGGTTTTTGCATCAAAGGCATGTTAAAAAGAAGGATTTTCATATACGCAATTCTTAAGAGTGTAAATAAATATTAAATACATTTTCTAAAAAAACATTAATTATTAAACTTAATGCTTGTTTGGTTGCAATGAGAATTATTTTCCCATAGAAATTTACAATTTGTGGGAATTTAATTACCTTATGAAATTCCTAGGAATTAGTCTAAGTTGTTTGGTAGTCATAAGTGAAGTTGTAATTCATATATAGGAATTTATGTAGGAATTGTGAGTGACCAAGGGGAGGGTAGGTAAATCAATTCCTACATTTTGCGGGAATTTCACCCCTATTTTCCCCAAACTTTACTCTTTACTTTTTTACCCCTTAAACTTTTTGTATCATTGGTTGTCTAACATAGAATAACTCAAAAGGGCATGAATCTTTATTTTTAGTTAATTTAAGTTTATTTAAAATAATGGAATCTTGTCCATTTTTTGAGTTGCATTGGTTTCTTACCCCGATTCCAAATAGGAACAACAAAAGAAAACGGAGGGAGTATTACTTAAGGGCCCGTTCGACATAGCTGTAAGTTTCCAGTTTTTAGTTTTATGAATATAAAAATCATATGATATAAGGGGTACAATAAACTTAAAATTAATCATACTTATACCAATAATGTCAATTTTAAAAAGTGACAATACTTTTTCTAGTTTTCATATTTTTGTTTTTGTTTTTAAAAAAAACGATAAAGAATGATCCCTGATCTTTTCATTTTTAGTTTCTTATCATTTCCCCAAAAAAAAAGAACCACCCGATCATTTGACGTGGCACCCAATGATGGAATCGTAACTTTCCGCACATCCCAAAAAAGCATCTCCATTACCCAAATGGCCAAAATCCCCCTCTTATTCCAAGTTCCAACCACCATCACCATTCACCATTCACCATTCACCATTCACCATTCACCCAATTCCCTCCACCCAAAAATGTCAACTCGCAAACTCATACATCACACTCTCCGCCGCACCAACCACCACTCTCTCTCCTCCCGCCACCATGCCACCCTCACTCCCACCTCCTCCACATCTCTCTCCACTCCCTCCCCACCTCCTCCCACCCACATGATCTACGATCGCTTAGCTGAATCCGTCAAATCTAAAATCAAACGCCTCGAAAACCCCGACCCACGCTTCTTACGCTACACCTCACCTCACCCTACCCCCGCCGATCACTCTCAGATCCTCAAGTTTCCCGATACACGTGTCACCGTTCTCCCTAACGGTCTCCGAGTTGCCACTGAGTCAAGACTCGCTGCTGGATCGTCTTCCGTCGGTGTCTGGGTTGACTCCGGAAGTCGATTTGAATCTGATGATAAGAGTGGCGTTTCTCATTTCTTGCAACGCGTCGTTTTGACTTCCGAGGTTGAGGATATGGCTAATATTGGCGCGCAATTGGACGGTTTTTCTGATAGAGAGATGTCTGGATTTGTCGCTAAGGTTGGAAGTCAGAATTCTGGGAAATTGGTTGAGATTTTAGGCCATTTGTTGCAGATGAAGGATGTTAGTGATGATACCATCGAGAAAGTTCGAAATGCGATCCTTAGGGAAAAAGATCAGGTATTTTTGGAACTCTTATTCTAATTTTGATATTGTATTACGGATTAGTTGCTCGTTAGCATTTCAGCTGGATCTGGTAATTTCATTATTTAATTGATTGGGATGGAGGGAGAAATTGTAAAGTATATTCAAAATTGCACTTGTGATTTAAATTTAAGGACAAAAATTGAGGCTAATACTAGTGTAATTTGTATTTAACGATCTATATTTGAATCCTTGCGGCGTGATCGTCGCAAATTTTTAGTATTTAGTAGTTGGTTTAGGTGGAGTTGATGATGTTGATAATGCACTCACAATCCACACATCATTAATATGTTGAGATAAGTTCAGATGAGCAAAAATAAGTTGAATAGAACACACTCAATATGTTTGCAATATGATTTATCCGATTCCGATTCTATTGCTATAACAATCCACACATTGTTAATATGTGTGCGGTTTCCTCAAGACTCTATAGCTTGGAAGGAGCATAAATCTTTGTTTTGTTGTATATTTTGGTTTTGTTTCTTTTTTTGCAGCTGTTAGTGGTTTGATATTTAATGCAATATACTGATTTTATATCTCTTCTAGATGGGTGTTGAAGATGACCAAGTCATCTTAGACCAGTTACATGCTACTGCTTTCCAGTATACTCCACTCGGTAGGACAGTTTCTGGATCTGTGGATGATGTAAAGTCAATTACTAAAGCGGATATTGAAGACTATATCTCGTCTCATTGTGCTGCCCACAGAATGGTAATCAGTTTTGTCGATTAGAGAAATATTCTCTGTGATGGATGCTGAATTATGTATGAATAGTTCCAGTTGAAATGCTTGGCAGGTGGTTTCTGCTTCAGGAGCTGTTAAGCATGAAGATGTTGTGGAACAAGTGAAAAAAGTCTTCACAAAACTGTCAGCTAATCCTACCACAACTTCTCAGCTAGTTGCCAGTGACCCAGTAAATTTTACTGGATCAGAGGTTTGTTCTTGTTGTCTTTTGGCCTTCAATGTGCTTCCTTTGCACATGATGACTTTTTATCTCTCTTCTCTGTTAATATTTTCAGCAATGAATTTAGGTGCGGATGATTGATGATGATCTTCCCATTGCACAATTTGCTGTTGCATTTGAAGGAGCTTCTTGCAAAGACCCGGATGCCGTTACTTTAATGGTCATGCAGACTATGTTAGGTTCATGGAGTAGAAAGGAAGAAAGTGGAAAGCATGTGGGGTATGTATATCCATCACGATTTCTAGTTTTTCTAACATGGTACTGAGAAGAGCTTATTGTACACACAAATGAGGCATACAGTCGGAGTTTTCCCTGCTTCCATGTAGCTTTAGTTTTTTTTTTGTGTGTGTGTGTGTGTGTGTGTGTGTGTGTGTGTGTGTGTGTGTGTGTGTGTGTGTGTGTGTGCTTCACTTCTCTTGTCCAGTGTACCGAAAATGAGTACCACTTTAGCATTTTAGATGTGGTCTTAGTGAACTTATTTGTTTGTATAACATTAATATTATCGCATGGAATTATTACCGAATGTTACTAAGAAAATGGACCCTTTTCTGGTAACCTGTTAACAGCTCAGAGCTCGTTCAAATGACTTCCATTAATCAAATTGCCGAGAGCATCAAGACATTCAGTATCAATTACAAAGACACGGGTCTCTTTGGTGTCTATGTTGTGGCCAAGGTGCGTAGATTTTTGTAGCTTACCAAAAATATTACTTGTTGAGTAAATGCTGTTTCTTTTAGCATCTGGCGTCTAGCCTAGGAGGTTGATACTTATAGCCCTTCAAGATCTTTTATTGTCATCACTGAAGAGATTTTGAAACATTTTCTGATGCTTACCCAGCCATTTGTTGTCTTAGAAATGAGACTTATACGTTTCGTTGTCTTTTATTGACAGCCTGACTGCTTGGATGATCTTTCATATGGAATTATGCATGTAATAAGCAAGTTGTCTTATCGAGTTTCAGATGAGGATGTTATTCGTGCACGTAATCAGGTATCTAGAAAATATTCTCATCTCTGATGCTTGCTGATCCTCTCCCCCCTTTTCAGATGTTTTTGTTATTGTTGTTGCCTTGGCAGGCTGGAATCGAGAAAGTTAATTTACTCTTGGTTATTGTTGATCGATTAATCATTGGCTTATATTATATTTACATTTACTAATAGTTGTCATTCTGATGCTTTTTGGGTATCACAATTCACAACTATGAACTACTCCCTAGAAATATTTGACAATTTGCCTTATTATTATTTGGTGGAAGATGGCTGTCAATTTCTTTTTGGTATATGATAGTTAGCTGTTTGTTGAATTGTTGCTATTCAGTGTCACTATCTGAGTGTCCACTCAACGCCATATAGCTGAAGACTAACAAAATTTCGGGAACCTTCTTTGTGATTGTTCCTATTGGACTGAAAGCTTCCTTTTTCTTTTGATTTTGTTTTTCCCTGGACACTGATCTAGGTACTTGTAAGAAAGTTGTTGATTTATCTTAATGGTTGATGCCTTTGTTCCTAATGTCTGGAATATGCAACATGAACATGTTAAGCTCGCCTGTCTAACAAAGTGGGACTGTATGCTGCTTTAGCTGGTTATAAACTTGTAACAGCATGAAATCTGTTAAAGTGCTTTTCTGGTGATTTTTCATTTGCCACTTCATGGTAGTAAATCTCTTCTGTTATCACCTAGGTGGGTTAAGGTGCTTTCGGTTACTTAGAGATGGAACCATTGTCATGAAGTTATAAATCTGCATTCTGCTGCATGCTATTTTTGGGTTCTTCATTATCTGTAATATAAAATACAATCAGTGTTGTTCCAAGTGCTGACAAAAATATCTATTTTAAGTGTATCTTAGCATGGTATAAGTTTTTCTTCTAAAATTTGTGTAATATTTCAAGTTTACCTGTGTAAACTTGTGTGCTAATTGGAAAATCCCTTGTTCAGCTTTTTATTTTATTAACTTGTTTATTGGAATCCTCTTATACTTTGGGGGAGTTAGTTTCCTCATGCCGTTTAGTTTGTGAGTGATGTGTCCGGGCTCTGTGAATTTCATGCATGTCCTTGGACGCGGACTTGCTTATCTAGTTGTTTTTTCTTTTCATAAACATGTTCGCCCCTTCGTAGTACCTGAAACCAGGTAATCACTATACCTAACATATGTGCTTATATGCAGCTGAAGTCTTCTCTTCTTCGAAGCAGCACTGGAGTCAATGGAGTTGCTGAAGACATTGGGCGACAGGTGAAATTTCTTATTTTTTCTCATTTTCTCCCTTTCCGTGGGGTATTTGTGTGTGGGGGGGGGGGGGTAGTGCATACGTACTTGACAATGTTGCTTTACTGGCTAAGCTTCTGAAGTAATTGCTGTGAATAATTTTAGCTTAAGTCGGATGAAAGCCTGAAAAAGCTACTAGGATGACTTTTTCTTGATTTAGAGTTTTAGTTTGAATAGAGAATAACTGTCTTTTCTTGTTTCATTGTTACCTCTCGTTCGCTAAATCAGTGGTGGCAGCTTTCACAATGTTCCTTGTGACAGTCCATTTGGCATGTGAATTGTACACTCGTTTGTATGTATAGTCTATAGATGCTCATCAATGACAAGAAGCATTTTCCAGGTGTTCATGAGTTTATATTCCAACTCAAAAATTATACTTTTTATTAAATGCCAACATGTTCAATGTCTTGGGACGCAGGGAGCATATATTTGGTGTATATTTTTGGTCCTTATTCAATTGACGCTTCTATGGATAACAGTGAGAAAATAAGAAAATGAGGATGAAAGTAAATTTCATTTAAATAGTTGAGTCTGCTTTTGAATATAATGTTATATTTTATCAAGATTTGGTTATGCCATCCTTTTTTGAGTTTCTCTAGGATAGCAAGATGCTATTATCATCATCATGTAATTTTTGAAATGCTTTACTAGGGGAAAGAAAGCGAACTACCTATTTTGTCTTCCTGCATTCTGGATTGTCATCGCTGTTTCGGTTATATAATGGTTGCCGAATTATGCACTTGATAGGGGATCTGATCTAGTGAATCAATCAATTAAGGCTAATGACCGAGCAGTTGGTGAAGATATTGCAAATACGTGAGGATTAAAACTTACTAGGAAGTAAGCGACCACTGAGTAATGATTTTTTCTTTCATGGCTTTATTGTGAACATGAGACCTGAATTGAAGGTCAAAATTATAAAGTGAACTTTTGGGGCCTTTTGTTAAGTTGCAAAGATCCATTTTGTTGGTGCGACTCAGTAGCCTTGAGGTTGGCAGTCCCACGGCTAATAATAGTACAGTTGGAGCAGAACGGCAGAAGCAATAAGCAAAAGAAAATGTTTGCAGATGGATGAGGATTAAAACTTACCACGAAGTCGGTGACTACTGAGTAATGATTTTTTGGTTCAGGGTTTTAAAGTGAAAAACTGAAGGTCAAAATTACGAATTGGAAGTTCAAATGTATATGAAGCTTTTGCTGAGTAGTAAAGGTCCAATTTGTTTTGTGCAACTCAATAGCCTTGCGGTTGGTATCGCTGCCCGTTGGCAGTCTTTTTCCGTTTCTTCGATGTTCTTCCCCATAGGGTGATTGTTGGATATTAGAGGGTAAAGTTGGTAAGCAATAGGTACCATATGTTCCCGTAACCATGTGGCTAGCAGCTGGGACTCATGCTGGCCTTTTTATGAACGGGACTAATTACCATCTTTTGTGCAGCCTCCATGGGGGGCCTTTTGTCGGGTATGGAAGAGCAATTGCTGCCTTGAAAGAGACTTTGTCTCTGTACTCCCCTCTTTCCTGTCGTGATCCTCTCTATGACTCATTAAGTGGCTAGCGAAGCAAAGCATACTGACCTAGGTTTAATTAATGGTTCTTTTTTTTTACTTTACTTTATTTGATTTGTGTCTGTGTTTGCCTGCAAGTGCAAATATTGGCCTTTTAAATTACAGATCTATGATTTGTTGGTTTAGTTTATGACATATGGATTGGCTACATATCCCATCTGACGGCATTTTATTGTTATTTTCTGAGAATCTGAATGTACTCTTAAAAAGATATAAGGAAACAAACGGAGAGAAACAAAGGAGATAAATCTAAGAAATACTTGATTACAACCTAAGAAATATTTTATTGGTGAGACCCTGTTGCACTTATTTCCTATGAGATATGTGTTGTGGATCCAACCTAAACTTGCAAACTGATTTACCGCAAATTAGGTAACCCTGTACTTAAGAGTGCTTAATAATGTATGTATGCATATTATTGTGTCCATGGTCTATCTTCCAGACTTTCCTATAAACATAATTATGTATTTCTTTTACTCGCAGTTGTTAAACTATGGAAGAAGAATCCCTTTTACTGAACTGTTTGCAAGAATTGATGCAGTGGATGCAAGTGCTGTGAAACGTGCGGCAGATCGCTTCTTATTTGATAAGGTAAGGCCACATTGTTTATGTCTTTCAGTTTCATTGTTTTTGATTTCTGAGAGCTTTAAAGGCAAAAATATAGAGGCCCTATTTGGCAATTAGCGGATAGCTGGTTTGAGTAGCTGATTGTATTAGCTGTTTGAATAAAGGAGTTTGGTAAGTAGCTAATAGCTAATTGCTACTTAATTGTGTAAAATGATTATACAAAGACTTGGGTATATACATTATTGTAACTTTTATTGTATATGGTGTTATTTTCAAGAACTTTAGGACATATATGTAATTTAGCCCACTCATTTGCTGCTCCCCCAGCTTTTTCAAAAGAAGCTTTTTGGGCCCAATCAACTATTTCAAACCTCTCTTTACCAAACAATTAAAATTAGAGGGTTGACTAGTCTAATATGAGTTCAAACCTATTATTTTTCCCCAAACCTCTTTTTATCAAAGAGGGCCACAATCTTTCAAGTTTTCTATGATGGCCTTTCGATGATGATTAACGTGTAAACTTTCTTTTACGAATGAGTTGCTTTTTATATGTTTTTATTTATTAAGCAAACCATTTGAACCATTGGATGAGACTTCCCTATAAGTTATGAATTATGATCTTGGGGAGAACTGAAGATTTATGCGACCTTGTTCTGTAGTTGTAGGTGAAGAAAGACCAACACTGTCACGGACTTACTAGCCCACGAATTGTATAAGTGATAGGATCAAACTAGTGAGAGACATGCTATAGTCCAACATCTAAATCTGAAAAGATGCCCATTAGTTACCCTGTTCCCTTAGTGTTGGAGTGTTGTGGGCAGGGGGATTTCGCCATGATGCAGAGTTGTTGAGTTTTTATATCCTGAACAACTGGCTGCAACCCGACATACAAACTTATCCTATTTTGACAAAGTTCTCAATTGCTAGAGAATTGAGCATGTGTTTTAGTTAAGGCATAAAAAATTTGGTTTAAGTTTTTGCAGTTTATTAGATTATTGTTACACTATCTTTTGCCTATGTTCTACTCTATTTCTTGTGATATAAAGTATCATAAGATCTTCACCTTTGTATACTTTGAAGATGTTTTTTTGCTACACTTTTTAGGATATTGCAATTGCTGCTAGGGGACCAATCAAGGGATTACCAGACTACAACTGGTTCAGGCGCAGAACATACTGGCTACGCTATTGAATTTGCTGTGCTTTTTTGTTCTTTGAAAATGTAAGGAAATCTACTGTGTGATGAGCCTCATAGTTCATTATTCGTTCCCCGCTAATATTGTCATGCATTTTTACCAGGTATGTTATACCGTCTTGGTTGGGTGAGAAAAATTTGGCCATCACCAACACCAAAGCCGTTTAATAGAAATAAGCATAATAAGCACTATTATATGTACTGCAGTGTTGACACTGTCAGATATGATATGAGTACACTATTTTTTTGGTAGATATACATGGGCTTGTGCTCTAATTTTTTTTGTATATTTCTTTCTTTCAGAGTTATGTGAAAAGGAATTACCCTTGCCTCATTTCTCTTTTCTGCTCCCACATAAACATAAAAAGGAAGAAGCGACTTTGTTCCTTTTATTGAGATCTCACACGCTACAGGTTGATGCAATGATGTATTGCTTTTTTTTTATACACATTAATTGGAGGGTCTTTGAAAGTCGACTAGGAAGGCAAGGTCTTTCAAGTCCTGTAGCCTTCCAGTCGCAAATTGGGTTTATTTGCAGTGGCAAGTTGTGACCCTTTAGTCTCTTTACTTCATGATAATAACCACCCTAATTTTGATTAGGCCTAAAGTTAATTTCAAACATCTCACCCGAAAATAATAACTTGATTATAATTCAGGGGGGCGTTTGGTTCAAATAGAGGCATGGAATCAAGTAGAGGGAAGGAATGGTAATAATAATAGTTACTCTAATTTGGAGGTAACATTTTCGGGGTTTAGGTTATCCTTAAGTAAGAGTAATGGTTAACCCATTACCCAAACCAAACAAGGATTATTGGATTCAGTTTACTGAATCCGTTTCCAGTCGGTGGTTGGATGCACTTCACTAACGTATTGACGATTCATAAATTGAGATCCTTAAGCAATCGATGTGTTCATTAAATTTTTAGTCAGTTAACACTAGATTATCTCTAAAGCACAACTAAATAGTGCGTGAACAATATTATAGCCCAATAATATCACTTTAAATTCCTACAAATCTTCCTGGATCTCTGTTTTGCTTATTTAAGAAATGAATCACAGATCATGCTCATTAAAACGCGAGCCATAACATTTTGATGGCGCGAAGTGCGGACCATTACATTTAAGTCTGCACGCGATGCGTGTTTGGTTTTTTTTTTTTTCCAAATGAGTATAAACAGGGGTAAAAATTTGAACATTAGAGATTTAAGTCAATATTTCTTTTTTGGTGGTTCATTGTCTTCAACATTTAAGTTAATTTTTTAATGCTATATTTGAGTTTGACTTTGTTTTCCCCCCTTTTTTTTGGTAGTAGATTTACTAATGGGCAATTAAGTAAATTTATAGGGGGACACCATAGCTCCCCCTTCCCTTATATAATAGAGATTTATGATCGGGAGGGAGTGCTGGTAGCTCAGTGGAATCACCCCGAATTCCAGGGCATTGCCTAAGGTTCGAATCCTCATTCCAACAATATGTCGGGGAATTCACTTGTGGGGGCAGTGGCCTTTAGGCATGTTGTCTTTTGAGCGGTTTAGCTTTGTACCCAGCCTCTGAGCTGGTGTGCCCTACAGGCTAGTAGCTTAATAGGGGTTGGTTTTCGGACCAATTATCTTTCCTAATCAAAAGAAAAAGAAAGATATATGATCGAGAGAAAGAACAATTACCAAAAGATTATCTAAAATTTGATTTATATATGAATAACTGTCAATGAAGATGAAATTAAACAACTGTCAATGTGGACAGTCGTGAACACTAAAAATGTTATATATACCAAGTGGATAATCCACACACACTAGAAGTAGGTAATTACAAAAATAGAAAATGCAGCTACTAAGTTGGATTCACCTAATATGTCCATCTCTAATGCGTAATTTGACCTATTGGACATAATTTTTTCTGTAAGCACCCTGCTATCAACTGAAATGAGCTGCATTCCCTCAAAAGAATTAAAGATTAACTTAGATCAGCTGAACACGATTATTGAGTATAGAATATAGGCTATATATAGGGATGTTAACGAGGCGAACGGAGACCGAACATGCTCAGGCTCAACTCGAAAATGGTTGAAGTCAAGCTTGGCTCGAGCTCGAAGCTCGACAAGCCTCAAATATTTAGGCTCGGCTCGAACTCGAGAGGACAAAGTCCAAGCTCGGCTTGAAACTTAGTTTGAAAAAATTGGGCTTAGGCCCAAGTCAATAACTAAAGCTACACTTAGGCGGTAGGTCCAACCATAAGGCCAAAGTATGCCCAAAAAAGTAGGTGAGCTTGTTCACTCACTTATCATATGCTTTTATAATTTGGTTTAAAGTAGGTGAGCTTGTTCACTCACCCATCATATGCTTTTATAACTTGGTTTCCCTCATTGTTGGACTCCATGGTTTTCAAACTTGGTTTCCCTCTTAGCATTGCTAAGATTTCAATGTGAGACTCCATGTTTTGTTTAAAAAAAAACTCACCCTATTTCGATGTGGAACTTTATGTTTTATGGAAAAACATTACAACCAAAAAATAAAGCACATCTTTTTAGCAATAAGACTAGGGGTGTAAGTGGATTGGACTGGATTGGACTTTGCCAAACCCAAATCCAGTCCAAAGTTTTTTGGACTCGAAGAATTTAGTCCAAGTCCGATCCAAATATTTTTTGAGTCCAGTCCAGTCCGATAATTTTTTCTTGAGTCCGAATCTAGTCCAGTCCAGTCCGATTATTATGTTTTTTTTTTCCCCCGATTTAGATTCAATGATTCACAACGTTTTCTCATAATTGAATTTGAAAAATTAAGCTCATTATATCCATTCCATAAAATAAGTCACATACATCTTTTATATTATTTATATAAATATAAATATATACATTACATATATAAATATTAAATATATATTATATATAAAAATATTTTTGGACTGGACTGGACTTATTGGACTCCAAAGGGGTGAGTTCAAATCCAGTGAGAAAATATTTGAACTCGAAAATTTGAGTCCGAGTCCAGTCCAAAAAATTTTCAGTCCAGTCCAGTCCGACAAGTTTGGACTGAACTGGATTGGGCTCTGGATTTTTCGCAGTCCGCTTACACCCCTAAATAAGACTTTAAGTGCATTTAAATAATCAATTATTAAATAATCAATTTTTTTTAAAAGATACTTCATTTCTTTTATGAAGAAAATAGAGTATAAATTTTGTTTTCCAACCAAGGTGGTTGAGGTAAGGAGTAGTAGCTATTTATAAAGAAAATAAGGTTGGTGTTTGTTTTCTTAATCAATGTGGGACTTTAGGAGTACTATTTAAGGTCCAAGTTGGATTACAAATCAAAATATAAAATAGAAATTTTATTGAACATGTTTGCGAGCTTTTGAGTCAAACTCCATTAGGCTCAGGTTCGCCTCGTTAAGGTCTCGAGCCGGTCCCGAACTCAAATTGATCCCCCCGAACTTTGACCGAGCTGAATTCGAATAATTTGCTAACTGTCCTGGCTCGTTAGCACCCCCAGCTATATAACATAAATCAACAAGATTTATCAGCTAAAAATCAAGTTTCTGATCAATATTTGAAGCTCAAAAAATGACTGTTGGAATGCGTTAAAGTTTATTGAGCAATAGAACAACGAGAGAGTGATTATAGAATACTGCAGGATCCGGATTGCTGTTGAGTTCCACATTCTCTGATAAAAAATGACAGTTGGAAAAAATGAGGTCCTACCGGGAGTCGAACCCAGGTCGCTGGATTCAAAGTCCAGAGTGCTAACCACTACACCATAGAACCTCTGATGTTAATTTTACATTTGAAATAACTAATTTCCATAATTTGCACGCGTAATTCTCTTCAATACTTCAACTGGCATAAAACATGACAAAACTGATACGAACGAGCAACTCGTCTCGTTTATTTGATTTGTCAAACTAGTGAATTACCATATGATAATATGATATGAAATATGAATACAACACCAAAAAAAAACAAATTCAAATCAAATAATACTCTTTTATACTTCTATAAATTTGTTGAGCTTCAAATATTGCTTTAAAAACAAGATTTATTAAAATTTGACAAAGGTCACCTCATCGAATAACCAAAAAACGGAAGTAATCTACTTGTACGTTCGCCTAAATCCTCTTATCAAATTTATTTTAAACTCTCATATCAACATTACCAACGAGAGTAATAATAACGTCGGAACAGACTAACAATGTTTGTTTTCTTGGAATTATTAGTGCATAAAAGTGCTTAAAATAATAGTAAAAAGAAAGATAGACCAACCAAAAGAAGTACTCATTATACATTGCAAAAAACCCTAAAAAAGTCTACGTGTCTTTGTAAATATGAATATGCATTATGAATGCAAGCGTGGTCAAAACCAAAAAAAATCTCTCATGATTCAGTACAACTGATTTCAACTTTTGCCCTGAAACATTCATAAATGTAAAGTTACAACGAGCCAAATGAAGTTATATTGCGTGTTTATTTCTTTAAAGCTTCAACAAATCAGAAGAGTGTGCATGAACGAAGTTTTAGCTGGTCCTAGGACTTTCCGCAAAAAAAGTAACCTCCAAATTTCGTGTGTTGAATTCTGTGAATACATACAGCTTGGTAATAATTTCTCCGTCCGATGTTAATAAATGGTACTCCATGCGTATTTTAAGTAGGTTAATCAAATTTTATTCTTTCTTACATGTTTGCTTTATTGGACAGAAAACAAGTTGTTTTTCTTTTTACAGTCTCCAAAACACAATTACGATTATAATAGTTTTTAATTATGTGTTTCAAAATTTATGAAAACTTATTATTACGAAAAATATATACATGAAACAGATTAAGTAAGATTCACAAGATATCAATTGTTGAATAATGATTTCATCGTACAATATGTGTAATATAATGCTTATATACCAACTAATATCTTGGTGGTTTGTTATGTTGAATTAATTAGATTAATAACAACGAGAAACCTCATATTGCTATATAAACAAAATAAACTGACTAATCTCTACCATATATAGTTATGTATTCCCTCTGTATTTTTATAACTTACCCACTTGAAATCTTGACACTATTCACAATTAGAGAGAAAAAAAAATATAGTCATGTGGGGTCTTGTTTGATTCATGTCAATGAGTATTTAATTAATAGGACTTTTCTAACCTATGTCACAAGGCATAGGTTAAGAATTTTAAGATTTCATTGAAATAAAATATAATTCAATAAGATTCTATTTGGGGATAATATATTAAATAGATACTGAAGATAGAGAGAATCATGTAAGATTTTTAATGTGATTGGATTTTGATTTGAAAACTTTTTGTATAATGATATCTTATATAGGAATTTTGATGCTCTTAACTTATGTCTTGTGGTATAGATTACAAAAACCCTTATTAATATTCAATTTTTATAATTTTTGCTAATATGTAATAAAAAAATATTCAAGATTAAAGAAGTACATTGATAGACGTGTACAATCAAAGTAGGTAAGTTATAAAAATATAGAGGGAGTACTTCATAGAATCACTAAATTTCTAAATAGTAAATGGTAAGTGTAAAATATACAATTGATTTTATCAGAGATGACCCTTACATATAACGTAAATATATAAGATGCTTTAATTCATCCAAATTTGTCCCATCAACGCCGATTGAGTGGTACAACTTCACCATGTTTGCACAATGACCCATTTTGAAATTTTAACATACACTACCTCTTTTTTTTAGATACAACATTTAATTATTTTTAATACACTCACCAAAAAGCCAAATATTGTATTTTAAAAAACAGGGAAAGTATATTCAATCTATTAGGTGTATTTAGGATCAATTGCGTTTTGATAATGTAATAATGTAGCAACAATTACGCTATAATTTAAAAAACAATAAATGCCAGTGAACTTATTAGCTCATGATAATTTTGAGCTATACCCTAAACTCGAACCCTAATTTTCTTAATAAGATGGTCATTATTATTTGGAAAAAATATTGTACGTGTGCAAATATATAATAAACCGCAAAAAGGAGAGTTTGATAAAAAAAAAAAACAATATGGAAACCGAGGATCCAGAATCTGTTTTCTTTCACTTAATAAAATGAGAATATCAAGGAAATTAATTTGTCTTTCTCAACTGGGTAAACAATCTTCAAGATCAAATTGCCTATAAATATACCAAGTGTACCTAAAAACATTTCAACGTATGTAAGCAACTTCACACACGAGAGAAAAGAAAGAGAGAGTATGGATGGTAATAGTGCTCGCGCAGCACTTATAATGACAACCATAGCTCTTTTACTGGGAATTATTGATGCTCAGATTATTCAAGATGGCTGGGAAGTTGCCCATGCAACATTCTACGGCGGCATGAATGGCAGTGAAACTATGCGTAAGTCAATTCTTTTTGATAGAGTATAATTCTCTTCCCGATATAATTCATTATAGGATATATTCTAACACTTCTCTATGTCATGATTCCTGAATCCTGATCGACTTTTTGGCCTCTATATTGATAAGTAAAAATTTGCTAACAGAAAACTTAAAAGCACTTGAAAGGCCTAATTCTTCCTTAGCAATTAGAGGATCAAGTTCGTTAAGGGCATATAGACAAGGCTGTAAATTTTTTCCCGAAATCTTTTCGGAATCAGATCAGGCCCAGTCTTGCCCCATAAAAGATCCGCCTCTGGGAGTACGTAGATCCTAGGGACATTCTCCCCCTTTTCTCTTTAGTTACCATTTCAACTTTTTTAAAGCTAATTACCTTTTCATGTGATATAACGGCTGAAAGTGCTCCAAAATAATAAACATAACTAGTTTTTAGGCCCGGGCGATGTCCCGTGGTTTCTCTGTGCTACAATTTAGTAGTAGTTAAATAAGTCATCTCATTCATTATATGGAATATCATCATTAATTTTGATTAGATAAGCAATAATAGTATGGTGGAGTCATGGTTGGATCTCTTTCTTTTTTAGACTATATGAGAAAGACGTGGATATAATGTTATTGAATGAGGGATGGTGACACGTGGCACGTATACATTATTAGGAACGCTTTTTAATATATTAGTATAGATTTTCTATTTTCTATCTAATGGGGATATTAGTTTCTTAATAATTAGCTACTTTTGTGATTTAGTGACCTAGTGGCTTGGAATATATGACAAGGGATTGTTTGTTAAAATGCTATTAGTAGTGGGTCCATATTCACCACTATCTTAGTTAATTGCTTAATTTAAGGATCATTTTAATTCATCTTATGTCTAATTAAAAGGCTTATTTTTATTCAGTATATTTGCAAGCAAGTTACGCGTACGTCAAAGAAACAAATATATTGGGAAACTTATCAACCTTATAAATATATATTTTTTTTCTAAAAAAACTAACTTATAAAAATGTTGTAAGAAAGTATTCCCTCCATTTCTTTTTAATCTACACACTTTATACTTTGACACTATTCACTTACTCTTCGTTCATGATTTAACATAAGAAAATACATAGATCATATGAAATATGGCTAGATTCGTCTCGACATGCTACATTTTCCAAATATCAACTTTTTACAATTTTTACTTTTACGTAGTTAAAGATATTAATGGTCAAAGCTGCTAAGGGGTTTAAACGGGTGTAGTCAAGCGAATTTAAAGAAATAGTGGTAGTACCTTTTCAAGGAAAATTGTTGTAAGCATTTGGCCGAATTCCGAGCCAAGAAGAGTCATAATAGAACGACGAAGAGTATCTGAAGAAGCAGTAAGAATAATATCATCCACATAAAGTAACAAATAAGCCGTGTCACGTCCCTGTTTGTAGATGAACAATGAGGTATCGAGTCTGTTAGAAAAACCAATGGTGGAAACATAATCAAGAAATCTTTTATACCAACACAGCGGTGCTTGCTTAAGCCCATATAAGGACTTACGCAACAAACATACATAATCGGGATGAGACGGGTCTCGATAACCCATGGGGCCGATGCATGTACTGCCTCGTTGATCACCATGAAGAAAAGCATTCTTGACGTCTAACCGATGAATGGGCCAATGTTTTGAGAGAGAGACTCAAAAGGGCTGAATAGGTAAGGTTTTGACACCCAAATGTCACACCAAAACCAATTCCCCACTTGAGTTTTACCATCACCTACAAGACGGGTTTTCATGCAGCTCAAAATCACCATTAGCCTTTTCTTTAATGAGTAAAGATCCACATAGAACGAATAACATTCACATTAGGTGGACGGGGCACCAAGTCCCACGCCTTTTTAATTAAGAGCATCATATTCATAATCCAAGGCCATTTCAATTCGGACCGAAGAAGAGCATGTTTTTGGGGGTAAAGGAGAAGTGAAGGGGGACGGTGGTATGTAAATTAGGGGGGGGCTTAAAAAAACCCCCAAGCCGCTCCCGGTGAGAAGGGGAGTTGGTGGAAGGGGGGGGGGGGGGGAGGAGGGTTTGGGGGGGGGGGGGGGGGGCCGGGGAAAGGAGGATAGAAAGAAGGGAGGCGGACCAATAGAAGAGGCCGGGTGGGCCAAGACGGACGCGGCCCAGAGAAGAAATGGGTGGTCGATCCAGAGAAAGGTGCGGCCCAAGAGGAGGGGGGTGGCCCGGAAGGGGGGGGGGGGGGAGGGCGGAGGGGGTGGGGCCTTGATGAAGGTGATGGACTAGATATGGTGAAAGGCCATCATCCAAAAATTCATAAGTGGATGGTGTGGATTTGTGAAGAGTGGAAAATGGAAATTTACTCTCATCGAAACAAAACATGACGACAAATAATGATTTTATTAGAAGATAAATCAAAGCATTTGTAAGCCACGATGGGGGAGGCGGATATCCCAAAAAAGACACAAGGGGGTGGGCAGGGGTGGGAGTTGGGGATTTGTAGTAGATGGAAAAAGGGGGGGAAAAAAAAAACCCCAAAACCGTAAATGAGGGTAGGATGGCTTAGGTGGTAAAGAGCTTCCAAAGGAGATTTTTGTGCTAATAGTTTACTTGGTAAAATATTAAGAAGATAAGTTGCCATGTGTAAGGCATGATGCCAAAAAGATGGGGGAAGAGAGGCATGAGCAAGGAGAGTACGGATTATATTATTAATGGAACGTATTTTTCTTTCCGCTTTACCGTTTTGAGATGATGTGTATGGACAAGAAAGACGAAAACACATTCCATTGACCTCACAAAATTTTCCGAATCGACCATTATCATACTCCCTCCCATTATCACATTGGACATTTTTTATTGGGCGACCAAATTGAGTGTGAACTTGAGCCCAAAAGTTAAGAATTTGGCATAAATATCGGATTTTCGAGCTAAAGGAAAAGTCCATAAATAATTGGTGAAATCATCCAAAAATAAAACATAATAGCGATGTCCCATTGAACTCAAAATAGGAGAGGTCCACAAATCACTATGAATAATATCGAATGGTAACAAAGTTTCGGAATTAGAAGTAGCAAAAGGCAACTTAATGTGTTTACCAAGAACGCAAGAATGACAAATAGTAGTAGAACTAGGACTATTACATTCAATGCAGGTTATGCGCTTAAGAATATTCAAAATAGAAGCACCCGGGTGACCCAAACGATCATGCCAAAGGGAGGAAGACAAAGCTGCAAAAGTTGATGGAGAAGGAATGGTATTGGTGAAGTTGGATAATGGATAAAGATCACCCCGACTATCACATCTCATGAGAGCCGTCCCGTCCGAAATCCTTCACGTAAAACCCATATGGATCAAATTCAACACCGGTGGTATTATCGTAGTAAACTTACGAACGGAGACTAAGTTTTTAATGAGTTTAGGAGCATGAAGGACATTTTTTTCCCGCCATTCTTTTTTTATGATGGTGCTTGTTGCGATTTTGATGAGAGGGGGCCGGTGGCTGCAGGGGGAGGGGCGATTCATCAAAGGCTTGCTTAGAAGACCACCATAGAAAGGGGGGTCCGGCATTTCAAACACTGCCTTCAAGACACAAACTTGAGCGAGCCGGGTCTGAGAAGGAAGGAAGAGGTTTACTTTGGGGTAGTAGGGTCCACGGTAGGGAGGTGAGGGCCCCCCCTAAACCAAGAACAAGACGGTGTCCGCACGGAGCGCCGACGCTTTAGTTGATCGCCCAAGGTTTTTAAACGTTGGAGAAGCGTGCGAAGGATAATCTCGCATTTTGACATGAGAAAAATCATGTTCAAGGGCAACCACCCGAGAGTTTTTATTGTCGTGAAAAAATTCGCGGATCCCAAGCCCCCTTGCCGAGAGAAAGAATAATGGTGTGTAGCAAATCGGTGGAGATGGTAGCATGACACCGTTTACCAGTGAACCACCTTCTCCTCCTAAAAGACCAAGAGGGTAAAAGGCGAGAAAACGGGGGGATAAAAAAAACCAAATACGAATAATGATCCGTGTCCATCTCAAGAACGATAGGAATATTGTTCTTGATATTGAGACAAACAAAGGTGGTGGAACTTGGTGTCGGCCATGGACGAAAGCTTCAAAGAAGCAAGGAAGAAGATAGAGTAGTAGGGCAAGGAAGAGGAGAGAAGAAAGAGGAAGAGAAACCCTAATATCCGATACCATATAAGAATGTAATTGCTGATCATTCTCATTGCCTCAAGAGGTTGATATACAAAGAATACAACGTAAGATTAGGCTACAAAATAGGAACTAATTTGACTAACCTAAATAGAAGATTATACAAAATTTTTTAACTAAAAATATTACAATAATTAACAAAAAACCCTTTTTTCCCAAAAAGCATTTTTTTCCTTCATTTTCACTCAAATTTGTCAAACAACTACATAAGTATCAATTTTCAAAGAAGAATGAAATTTTTGAGTTAAAAATGGAGGGAAAAAAAGAAAGGGACAAAAGCAAACCAATAAATGGTCAACATAGGAAAAAGTGATCAATAGTCAAAATACGGTCAAAGGTACGTAGTTCTTACAACAATTTTACTTTAAAAGGGTTAATATTTAAGTTTAAAGTTTTAAGTATTTTTATAATGTAGTTTTTGACAAATTTTTCAATAGATCATGCAAGCAAGTTTGTTCATGTATCCTTTGCTTGATTACTTCCCATGCGCAAGTCCAAATGGCTTGCCTTTGTCTACCTTTCTTAGATTTCTCTAGCAACAACAGCGACCCTAGATTTTATCTTCCACAAACTTATTTTACCATGGGAAAAAAAACATCGAACTCATTATTCATTAAATCATATCCTATGAAGTGCTTGTGACTTGTAAGTAAAGGAAGAAACATATGTCATACTATTAATCATGTGTTGTTCCTCCAAAAATGATTCGCCCTGCTGTACCATGTAATTAAATGGTGTATTAAGTTTTACTCCCTTGTTTGCATAACTTTGACAACATTCTGCACAACATATTCCCCCTTCATAAACACTCCTAGCTTAAGTACGTAATCATTTATATGAACTTGCAGAAGGAGCTTGCGGGTACGGAGATCTGTTCGAGGAGGGCTACGGCCTCGAAACAACAGCACTAAGCACAGCCCTATTCAACGGCGGTCTGACATGCGGAGCTTGTTACCAAATCATGTGCTACAACTCAAAATGGTGCCTTAAAGGCACCCAAACCATTCAGGTTACAGCCACCAACTTTTGCCCTCCTAACTACACCAAGCCTACCGGAAACTGGTGCAATCCACCTTGGAAACACTTTGATCTAACCCAACCCATGTTCAGGAAAATAGCCACCTATGAGGGTGGCATTGTCCCTGTGGCTTATCGCCGCGTGCATTGCGTAAAAAAAGGAGGCATTAAGTTCCAGATTAAGGGCAACCCTTATTGGATTCTTGTGTTGGTTTATAATGTTGGTGGTGCTGGCGATGTCGATGATGTTAAGGTTAAGGGGTCTAACACTGGTTGGTTACAAATGACAAGGAGTTGGGGACAAAACTGGGTGACTGGTGCTCCTCTTGTTGGTCAGAGTTTATCGTTTCAAGTGACTACTAGTGATGGGAGAATGGTGGAGTCTGATAATGTGACTCCTGCAGATTGGAAGTTCAATGAAACTTATGAGGGAAAACAGTTTAGTAATTGAATAATCGATGGTCATAATAATTTAAGACATTGATCTTTTGTGGGTGTATTTTGCATAAAAGGAACTGATGTATAATTTGAGACTAATTAAGATGCACCCGTAATAGCAATATGGCTCTTTAACTACATGCTCATCTAGTAATCTTATAACAAAAATGATCTTAACTAAATCTATACTTTTCAGGGTAATTAACTCGAGTAATGCTTAGCTTCTAACAGTTGAGAATACACAATCCGCGAACCATAATATTCTGTTCTTACTCTCTAAAAAGACTTCATCTTTGTAAAACCTACTAGAAACCTTATGCAACATATGTTACAATATTTTGTCGCTTTGGCTGATTGGTAAAAGTGTGTTCAGTGTCTATATCTGGAACCCCCCAAGCATCGTTGAGCATTGGGTCGCAATCATAGTTATAGGAGAGTCCATGTGCTGCCCAGACAAAATTCCCCTATAAAGAGGCTTATTTGTGAGAAGGCTTGAAAACCCAAATGCCACACTTATTGCAGTAATGTAGTTTGAGCCATCTTGGGGTCCAAACGGGATTAAAATGAGATAAAACTTGGGGTCCGCCATAATTTGGGCCAAGGAAGACAATATCGGGTTACTAACTTAGTATAACATATAGGTTAATTCTCTCTGGAATGTTCTACAGTGTTCCGAAAAATACTTGTGTGTTTTAGTACTGGAGTCTTGTGTAGATGTTTTTAGCTAGAAAAAGTCTAGAACCAGCGCCAGGCCGAACAATATATGGGCGCCGCGCTAAGATCTTGAAAAATAGGCCCTTGTATATATAAAAAAAAAAAGAAACCACCAAAATATGCAAGTAAACCAAATAACAAACATGCATCAAACTAAGTTTTTCTCTTCAAAATCTTTTGATATATTCCAAGATGAACTGAATTCAACAAACTTGCAAACATTTTGACTATCAGCTTCAAGTCTTTTGTGTTTAAATAATTTTTTCTTTCAATTTGGAGGCCCCTTTGAAAGTGGCGCATTCAGGTGTCCACTTTGGACATGCTAAGGGTCGGGCCTGTCTAGAACATCTTTATATGGAAGTTAGTAAAACAACCTTTGTGTAAGGAGTTCCTTTAAGGAGGAGGAGGGAGCATTCTAGAATAATTAGTGACATTCTAGACTTAGGAATATAAAGGCCTATAAATAGGCACTCCCCTCATTCGTACATTCAACCAACACACTTGTAATCTCTCTTCAAGCAATTCAAGGGCCGGGCCATCTTTCAAACACTCACTTGCAAACTTTGTGCTTAGCCAAATTCTTTACTTAGCCAAATTCATAGCGTACTTAACCAAGCAAAGTTTCGAGGAGCCTTGACTAAGTTGTCCGACAGGAGTGCAACGCTGGTGGACAGCGTGTAGTGATAAATTCTGCATGTGATAATGTGTCTGCTAAGTTCTTTCCCTGCGAGCGTACGAATCTCTCAAAAGTTTAAGATTATCTGGTTTTTCTTGTGAATTTTGTAAAAAAGTTGATCATATATAAAACATAAATGCACGTATAGGAGTAAGGTTATAGGTGGTAGCTTGCTGCAAAAGTATCGTAATAGATTTACAGTGTCAAGACTCAAGTGTATTACCCTGACTGATTATAAGATGAGCTTCGTTAACATGTTGGTAGAAACACTCAAGAGAGGGTGTATATGATGAATATGATAATTATACATATATATAGTAAATTCATTCAACGTGAGTAATAAATATTTTATAGTTGTATTTTGACATATCATAATTTTTCAGAGCCTAAACAATGATCTAGAGCTAATAATATAAACCTCAAATCAGCACCATCTAGAAATACCCACAATGTGCCCGCGCATATGACGCTTCACAATAAAATACTCCACGCCTGTAAAACCTTGTTCACAGATAATACACCACAATGACGGAATAAATGGGAACTCAAAGTAAGGGTGGAGGAGCTAATATGATGCAGCGGCAAAGTCACTTTGTGTGGCTTATTTCTCAAGTTACTCAGGTTATTTCAGCAATACAATCAGGTCATTGTTTCACAAGATACACATCACTGTTAGTTTCCTCATTCGTGAGAAATTTGAACGTAAAGAAAGGTGAAACCGTAATTCCCTTAAAAAAGTTACTTGTAGTTGAGATCAATGGCTGTTCATAGCTGTCAACATAGAAAATAGATGCACTTTGGACTGACAGATCCAATTTCACTTCTAAATCTAAGGATTTAAACAAGGTTAGTTGTACTTTTTGTATAAGATATACTCCTATTATTTTCACAAATTCTTATATGTGGCTGCTTGGCCATACCTATTGGCTATAAGGCTCAGGCGAAAAGAAATTAGAGTGTCAATTCAATAATATCTTCCCTTTTCTCTCTCTTCTTTCTCCCTGCCCGACTTTCCATTACCTTCCTCACTTCATCAATGGCGACTTTCAGAGCAATCAGAGGTAAATGCAGAGCTTTAATGGCGGCAACAACCTCTTCCGCTACCGCTACTATTACATCTCTCTTCAAATTACAGATTACAAATTTCTTTGCAGATTTCATTTATGTCTAGAATTTTCGATTTTGAATTCCGTATTCTCAACATCAATTCAACTATCACCGGATTTATTAGAATTTTACATCTTTATCTTTATTATGTCAATTCTAAATTTTGGTGTCTAATGGTTTTGTGTTTTGTATATTACGGGTTGAACTTCACTTCTTTGCAGCGGATAATCAACTGTGCTTAGAGACGTCAATGCTCCAAAAAGTCAATAGGAGTTCATTAGAGCGTATATAAGATTCTTTTTATTAGGCATTGAATAGATATTTGAAAAAAATAGTCTTCACTAAGTCTTGTATTCATTTTCTTTTTTTTTGGGCGAGAAGAGAACTAGTCCTTGTATCACGTCCTTTTTTATTGCCGAAGATAATAGAAATGTCTAATTTTTCCAATGAAGATATACTGCTATTTACTTTTAATACTTACTGTAGCTGATCTGTTTGGTAATATATTTATTGGTACTTTCCCACTACAACATCTTGATGGAATGGACTTTCGCTATAGATATTATCAATTTTAGAATGTCATTTTTCTAATAGCTAGTTTATATGATAAAGTTTTTCATGGTGTTCATCTTCATCACTAACTTTAGTTGCTCTCTATACTCAGGATGAATTGATTTGATCATTTCATTTCTCATTCTAAAGATTCATTAGTGGAGAAATTACAGAAAAATTAGGGTATTGCTTAGCATTTTATTACAAGTTGAAAAATGATATAACCATTTCCAATCTTCTCTCAAAAAGAAAAAAAGAACTTTAGGAAACAATACTAAAAGAATAGATATATGAGAGTTGAACAGTACAACATGAACCTAATTGGAAACAATAGTTTTTTTTTTCTCTCTACTTTTTTTTTGCACTCTATTTTTTTCCACAATCACATGAGATTTCTCTTTTCCTTATGAAAAGAATTCTTTCTACAACGATCATTCAACAACTAGGATTAAAGAAATTCTTAAACCATTGAACAGAATCCTTGGGATATCTCTTTCGATTATTCTTGTAATCCACATAATAAAGACCAAATCTAGAAGTATAACCAGCTGCCCATTCCCAATTATCCAATAATGACCATGCAAAGTATCCTTTCACATTACACCCATCTTCCCTGCATTTTTAACAAGCACAACACATTTTCCTTGTCAGTAATTAAGAATTTTAAACTAGACTCGTCAAGAACATTATCTAGTCCCTTGGATAATTGTCACTTACTTGATAGCTGCAGCTAGATTTTCAAGATAGCCATTGAAGTATCGAATTCTTTTCTCATCTTTAAGCGCGTCTTCTATGGATTTGAAGATACTATTCCCGTCATCCATTCCTACAATTGAGTTTTGTTAGTGAGATACTTCTTTCATAAGTTCTATGATATCCTCTGAAAGTAGAAAAAAAAGGATAAAAAATATAAATAAAAAGAGAGACAAAAGGAGTACCATTTTCAGTAATGATAACTATAGGATTTCCATATTTATGCTTAATATAATTCATCAATTCTCTCATCCCCCGAGGTACAATGTACAACCATATTGCATTAGCCTACATGCATAAACACACCCAAATAATCAATTAACCAGATCTCAATAGTCTAGGATCCAAGGGAAAAACTGATCACCAATGGCTTATTTCGGATTGTCAAAGATAGATTAGTGGGTAGTAGTTACGTACCCTTTCTCCAATAGGTTTCCCGTCATGACCAAATGCTGAAATGGGAAAAAAAGAAGCTTGATATTAGGAACTTTTGAGATCAAAAAATCAGCAGAAATTTTGGGATATGTATGAGCAAGATATGTTTAGGCTTACGAAGAGTTATGGTGCCAGAATCGGCAAGAGCGTCGTTGAGCAGAAACCCAATAATATTAGTCTTGTTGTTTCTTGCATAATATGTAGTATAATGATTTATGCCAACAAAATCAAGAGACCCTTTCACAAGAGCTGATTCTGCTGCAGAAAATTTTGGCAAACGATCCCCAACTCGCTCCCTCATTGAGCTTGGATAGTCCCCAAACATCAATGGATCGAGAAACCTAATAGTTTATTGTGCTTCTTAGTCAATTCATTTCTTTAGATTTGGCATAATTTCAACCAGTAATAGATGTACAAAAAGTTATCGGTTATACCAGCCAAGCTGAAAATCTTGGGCTCTTTGAGCTGCTTCAATGTCTTCTGTTGTGTTTGTTGCGGGCTCGTACCACATTACATCCAATGCTGCTCCAATTGATCCACGTTGTTTTCTCTGCCAATATCACAACAATGAATTATGAAGACCAACTTATTAGCCCTAAACTTGATTAATCTGAAATCATTAAACACCTTATTTAACGCTTAGCTGTTATCTGGATTTTGTAGGCGTTTATTTGAACTTATTTTTTCTAAAATAGGTTAAAATAAGGTACCGAACATAGCTTAAATCTGTTACTAAGATCTTCAAACTATACTCTCAAAATCTGCTTAGGCAGGTCCAAATAATGCTAAGAATATCAGCATAGTTTTCAAATACAAAACAAAAAGGGAATATTTAATTCCTAAAACATAGAAGTATCTTTTGTTAGACACATCTTTGACCATTAATATCTTCACTTGCGATCCTACATGATAATGTTTAATATTATACGCTTGATAAAAAAAATCTATTGGCAGCAAGGGGAAACTAATTAAAGAGAGAGGGAGTGTTATAGTTATTCTTCTAATCAAAGATCAAACTATAGTTCACAGTGTAGAGGAAAGTAGAAAACTGAAGCACATTTACCTGGTATTTTGTCCTGTAAATATTGACAGCAGTTGCATGAGCAAGAAGCAAGTGGTGGGCAACAATGTAAGGCTCAGTAGCAGAGTTCCCTGCCCTGCAAAACAGGTGAAGGAGGATGGAGCATCGCCCTGGAGCGAAGATGCCTATATCATAGCCTTGAGCTGCCACCGTGTGGGGCTCGTTTAACGTTATCCAATGCTTAACCCTATCCCCAAACTTCTGATACAGAGTTTCCGCGTAGGCTCCAAAATCATTTCTATAGCATACAAACGAAAACACCCTTCGAATATGAGAAGTAACTCAAACAACATGAACTTCTAGGAGAAAAATATAAGTACAACACAGTTCTCGTACATGATTTGAGGGCTAAGCCAGCTTTTGTATGCATCCTCTAATGCTTGAGGTGTGTCCCAATGGTACATTGTCACATATGGTTGAATTCCTGTAATATTTTTCAGCCATTTTTTAATATAATAATATTTGAAAAACCAATTAAAACTGATTGACTAATATGTACCATTAGCTAGTAAGGCATTGATTAAATTGTTATAATGATCAACTCCAGCCTGATTAATTTTGCCAGTTCCATCTGTCAACCAATTATTATGTATGATTAAGCACCAAGACTAAAGGATTATTAGCATTGCTAATCAAAAGATATATTAGTAAATTGAAAGGGGAGAGAAATGAATCATTACTTGGGAAGATCCGGGTCCAAGATATAGAGAACCTGTATGCATTGACTCCTAGGTCCTTCATAAGTTTTATATCTTCCTGTTTGTGTTCACCAAAATTCAACACATTTTGAAAATAAAAAAAGGCCTTGACAATTTTTTTTAAAAGTGTTTATGAAGTACGAAAATCAAAGTAGTAAATCTTACAAGGTATCGATGATAATGATCGTCTGCGACATCAGCGTTACTGAAATCTATGACCTTACCTGCACCAAATTTATTATGATTTACTCTAATTAGTAACTGATACTTATCAAATGTTAATCAGGCTTCAGTTGAGAGGGAATTCTTATATCATGAATTAGCATCATTGATTGATACAATTTCTAAAGTTCGTAGCTTATCCTTGTTTAACAACCTAGCTAGTTGTGGATTACAAAGCTTGGGCTTGTGTAGCCGGCTCAAAGAAGGGCAACATTTAAAGAACTTCTAGTAAACTTATACAAGGGGTATGATGAATATTAATAACTTTTTGTCAATTTAAATCTGAAGACTGAAATAATCAGAGAATATTTGTTCCCATTGCACAGGAATGCACAGAAAGAAAGAAAGAAAGAGTGAGAAAGAGATTTTAGGTGAGAGGCACAGAAATATATTTTGATGATGTTACTCACTGAGCTCAGCATTACAGCTTAAATACTACTAGGTCACCACATTCATTTCTTACTAAACAAAACCAGTAATAAAAGGAATAAAAGGACAATACATTTAGAGTAGTGACAGTACACCAAGGAAACTTCCTAGAAATGTAGGTAAAAGAGAGTGAGCAGACTATATTGCCCTTAATACTCCCCCTCAAGCTGGTGAGTGAAGCTTAGGTGAAGCTCCCAGCTTGTGTAAGTGAGATAGATGAAGCTTGACTGGTAGGACTTTAGTCATGATATCTGCCACTTGCTCAGATGATGGAACATGAGAAGTAGTGATCTTTTCAGCTTGAATTTGCTCCCTAACATAATGACAATCCAGTTCTACATGCTTAGTTCTCTCATGTAGGACAGGATTGGCAGCAATGGATAATGTAGCCTTGTTATCACAATGAAGTACAGTAGGGGGAAGATTCCTGAGCCCAAGGTCTTTCAGTAAGGCTGAGAGCTAGGTGACTTCACAGGTGGTGAGAGCCATGGCCCTATATTCTGCTTCAGCAGAGGATCTGGCCACCACAGGTTGCTTCTTGGTCTTCCAACTCACTAGAGAACAGCCTAGAAAAATGCAGTAACCTGTGGTAGATCTTCTGGTCATGGGACAACTGGCCCAATCACTGTCACATTAAGCTATGAGCTGGGCAGCTGAAGATGAAGCCAGCAAAATACCTTGAGAGATAGTCCCTGCTAGGTACCTTAAAAGTCTCTTGGCAGCTTGCATGTGGACATTTGTGGGTTGTTGCATGAATTGAGCTAGAAGTTGCACTGTAAATGCAATATCTGGTCTTGTAATTGTAAGATAGATTAGCTTGCCTAGAAGTCTCTTATAAGGGGTAGGATTAGGAAGAACATCACCCTTTTCATGAGTGAGTTTTGTGTGACTATCCATGGGAAGCTGCAAAGGCTTGGAGTTAAGCATACCATATTCCTGAAGAATGTCAGTGGTGTACTTGTGTTGGGAGAGAAAGAAGCCAGACTCAGATCTATCCACTTCTATGCCAAGAAAGTACCTCACGGGTCCTAGGTCTTTCATTTTGAAGGCTTAAGAGAGCATGGTTTGAAGGGCTTGAAGATCAGAAAGAGTAGTTACACACAAGACTAGTATATCATCTACATATATGAGTATAAGAGTGACACTGGAGGAGGTGTGTTTAGTGAAGAGGTTGTGGTCTGACTTAGATTGAGAGAATCCCAGTTGAAGCAAGGTGGTAGACAACTTGGAAAACCATTGTCTAGGGGCCTGTTTAAGACCATATAAGGCTTTGTTTAGTTTGCATATAGTGTTAGAATGAGCTTTACGAATAGATGTAGGGTCATTGGTTTGGGTAATTCTGCTTCCAAGAGTGGTGTAACCAGTGGGGAATTTCATGTAAACATGTTCATGGAGGTCACCATGTAGAAAGGCATTAGTGACATCCATTTGAAAAACATACCAGTGTTCCATGGCTGCAACATCCAAGAGAGTTCTGACTGTGGACATCTTTGCAACTGGAGCAAAGGTTTCAGTGTAGTCCACTCTATATTTTTGCTTGCAACCAAGTATCACAAGTATGGATTTGTGCCTTTCAATTTTGCCATCTGGGTGATATTTGGTTTTAAACAACCATTTAGAGCCAATAGCAGTTTTACTAGGGGGAAGGGTGGTAACTTGCCAAGTGTTGTTAAGTTCAAGGGAAGCTAGTTCAGTGTTCATGGCCTGAACCCAGTGGTCATGTTGGACAACTTCTGTGATGTGTATAGGATCAGGGAGTTTTGTGAGGGAGGCTAAGAAACATTGAAAATCTGGTTGAATGAATGTGAAGACTAGATTTGAAATGTGAGGTGGGTTGGTAGAAGTGGTAATTTAATGTAATCTTTTTGCCATATAGGAGGAGCATGGCTTCTGGTAGATCTTCTAATAGGAAGAGGGGGTGGGTGGGTGTAGTATGATGTGTAGAGAGATCTAGGGGAGGAGGTGTTATGGGAGTAGATGCAGGAGATTGAGCAAGAGAGGGAGGAGGTGTGTCAACAACATCCTGAGTGAGATAATCATCAAACATAGAGGGAGGGGGGGTAGTAGAATCTGTAGGTGGTATGGGATGCATATAAGCTTGTTTAGATGTGGAGTGAAATGGGAATATGTTCTCATGGAACCTCACATCTCTAGACACAAAGGTTTGCATTGTCAAGAGATTTAAGAGCCTGTAGCCTTTTGAACTGAGGGATACTGTAATAGCCCTATTTTTAAGAGCGTTTATTAAACGTTGATTATTTTTATTAAGTTAATTATGTTTCGGAAACTCTTATTTTATTTGAGTTGGGTATGAATTTTTAATTGTGATATTTGTAATGTGTATTAATTTAATTTTATAAAGTTATTATTATTGTCATTATATATTTTGGGTTCTAAGTGTAATTTGTTGAGTAGTATTTGCCCGAAAGAAAACCCCAAACCCCATTTCTCTTTCTCTTACTCCCGATGAAACCCCAACCCTTATTTCTCTCTCCTCTCGCGCGTCGTGCTGATGGTTGTAGGTCGCGGTGCTTTCGCCTTGGCCTAGCCCTTCGTCGCCGCCTGTTCTTGCTCGCCGGAGCCACGAGCAACTGTGCCAACTTTTCTTTTTCCTCTGCTTGCGCCGCTGCTGCGCTGGTGTTGTTGTTGCGTCGAATCGGTGGTGCCCCGATCCGTTTTTCCCTTCCCTGCTCGCTATTGTTGTTGATTGTCGGTGATGGGTCGCGCAACCCTTGGTGGTGGCCGTGTGTTGGTGGTTCACATAGTACCAAAGGTACTGACCTCCTTTGGTTGTTGTTGTTGTTGTCGTTTGTATTTGTTGTTGTTGTATTTGTTGTTGTTGTTGTTGTTGCTGCGTTGTTGTTATTGCGTTGTTGTCTAGTTCTTCTGTCTCCTTCGTTTGTGGGTTGATTTGGTATATTAAAACCAACCTTCTCTTATTGTTTTTTTTAATCAATGGATTGTCTAAATCAGCTTTTTTTTATTGGTTTAATTGTTGTTGTGAGCCAAGTTTAGCTAGTTCAATTCAATAAGTTAGAGTGATAGTTATGAATTGGGATGCTATTCATGTGATGTAGCTAGTGTTATTGAATTTATAGTTGATTATGATCTGAGGATTATGGAATTAGGATGTTAAAGGTAGATAATTTCTCAGTTGGGAATTGATTATGGTTTTATTTTCTAGTTTATTAGTTTAGTATGAGTGGGTTGTTAATTATTGCTATTGTTGTGAGGTAAATTATTGGAGGATGATTATGGAGTTGAGTCTCATTTGGAGATGAAGATTAATAAAGGAGGTTGTATTGTTGGAAGTTGGAATGCGTTCAGGTAACTTTTATGTTCAAAAAAATTATTTACTCATGCCCTTCTGTGTGTGGATCTCTTTGTTATGTTTTTGATACTTAAGTTCGTACTATGGCCATAGTTATGAATGTGTTGATTGTGGAAATGTCATTGATCGATTATCAATACGCAATTGTTTTGTTGGCTTAGTTTATGAACTGAAAATAAAAAGTGGGCAAGGTATGGTTGGAGGATGGTTACTCTTTTGACCTGATATGATCGGCTACGCCTCATAACGAACCATGGGGGTAGTATTGCTGGGCTCCATAACGAACATTGGAGGCGGCGTTTGTCCAAAACTTGTACTTGCCACTGATTTGTTTAAGAGAATAAGCTATGCCAGCGTTGTAACGAGATGAAAATGGTTTGATAAATAAAAGCTATTTTTAACGGGCTGAAGTAAAGGTTACGAGTTTTCCACTCATTTTGGAATTTTGTTTGTTTTGTGTTTCTTCCCTGAATTTGCAGGTTTGGTATTGCAAGGTCGAGATCAGAAGTGTTAGCGAGATTTTAATGTCGTCGTAAATTATAGATTGAGTTTGTATTTTAGATAGCAGATTTGAGATTAGTTATTGATAATTTCGTTGTATATCATTTTGGGAATTTAGTTTAATTATTGGTGTATTTAAGGATATTTTTCCGCTGCGATGTAATTTATTTAAGAGTTAATTGTTGTTTATGGATGTTGAGAGTGTTTCATTAGCAGCTCGGAAGAGCGGGCTGTTACAGATACCCTAGCATCACACATGGAACACCTCTCATTGCAAATTTATCAGTAGGAAAAGTTGGGTTTGTTGCAAATGCTAGGCAGCCAAAAACTTTCTAGCGATCATAGGTAGGTGGGGCTTGAAAGAGACACTCATAGGGGGTTTTATTTGCAATGATTGGTGTGGGAAGTATGTTGATTAGATGTACTGCTGTCATAACACATTCAGCCCAATACAGAAGAGGGAGTCTTGCTTGAAACCTCAATGATCTAGCAATTTCCAAAATGTGTCTGTGTTTTCGTTCCACTCTGGCATTTTGCTCAAGTCTTTTCACACAGGATGTTTGGTGTATGATGCCATGAGTGGAAAAAAATTGGTTGCATGGAGCATCATCAAATTCCAAAGCATTATCTGACCTTATGAATTTGATTTGAAACTGAAAATGTGTTTTAGCATATTGAAGGAAGGTTTCCAGAGTAGCTAGGGACTCAGACTTGTACTGAAGAAGGTAAACCCAAGTGTGTTTAGTGTGGTCATCCACTATTGTCAAAAAATATTTATACTTGCCTTTGGATGCAACTCTATAGGGACCCCAGATGTCCATATGGATGAGTTCAAAAGGAGCAGTAGCATGTGAGTCACTCAAGGAGAAAGGGAGTTTGGTGAATTTTGACATTGGGCACGTCAAACACACTTTTTTGTGTTGTTTAATGACAGGTTCAATGCAGGGAATAAGCTTGACTTTGGCGACAGAATCATGGCCCAGCCTGTGGTGCCATAGGTTCAGGGCATTGTTAACATTGGGTGTGGGTGTTGTAGAAGATGGGATGGGTTCAGCTGAGGCTTGGAGACTGATAGAGGTGTTATCAACAATAGAGATGGATTTTAGCTTACTGTAAAGGTGTGAGTGATTTGACAAGTAATACAATCCATGTATCTCCTTTCCTACTCCTCTAACCTGCTGAGTCTTACTATCCATGATCACACAGTGGGTGGGGAAGAATTGGACTTGACACCCATTGTCTTTTATCAACTTTTGCACAGACAAAAGGTTATGTCTAAAGAATGGCACACACAATACATTGTGCAATACAAGACCAGTTTGAAGATACACAGTACCAGTGTGAGAAATAATAGTTGTATCTCCTATAGGTAGGTTGATTTTTGGTGAATGAGTGACAGGGGATGATTGAGTAAGGTTATGTAGGTGGGGGTCATGTGATTAGAGGCTCCAGAGTCAATGATCCAGGTGTCATTGAGCTCTGTAGTCTGCTATGTGGAGATCATGCCAGAAAAATGGCTGTCCAATTCTTCATCTGTTTCAGATCCTTTGGTCTGGTTCATCAGTTGAGGCATTAACCTGCTCAGCTGTTCAAGCTGTTGTGGTGTGAACAAAACACCAGCAGCAGCAGTAGTAGGTATAGGGGTGGTATGAGCAACAACAACCATCTTGGGTGGTGTTGAATTTTTTTGATTTGAGTTCCATTTTGAGGAGGTATTTGGTGACTGATTGTATTTTGGCTTGGTGTAGTTATTTTGTTGGTGAGAGTTGTGTGAAGGGTGCCATTTAGGAAGTCCAACAACAGTCCAGCATTTTTTAGTTCTATGGCCAACCTTTCCACAGGCAGTGCACACATGGGCTGCCTTGTACCTATCATTTTGCACTTTGTTGTACATATCAATGGCATCATGATCAGTTTTATGGGTGTTTAACACCTCTCTTTGTGCCTCCTCTTGCTGTAAGGCAGCAGAAGCAGTTTCAACAGAAGGTAGAGGAGTCAACAATAAGAGTTGGCTCCTCTGAGAATGATAAACATCATTTATGCCATTCAGGAATTGGAACAATTTTGCCTCTTCTCTTTGCAAATGTATGGCTTTCAGCAGCTCCTTTACCTCATCAGTGGGGTTTTCAACAACAGGCAACATATTCAAAGCATCTAACTTTTCCCAAATGGCTCTCATAGCAGTATAATGTTCATTTACATGCATATAGTTTTGTTTGAGTTCATACAACTCTCTATTTAGTTTATACTTCCTAGAACCATTAGTAAGAGCAAAATGTTTTTCTAGGTTTAACCAGATTTCTTTAGCAGAAGACATAAACATTATGGATTTTTTTACTGTAGGAGAAACATTATTAGTGATCCAAGCAATTACCATATTATTGCACGTTTCCCACATTTCAGCCTTGATTTCATCATCTGTTGGTTTGGTGACAGTTCCAGTCACAAATCCCAGCTTGCGTTTTGAGGAGAGGTTGATCTCCATGGATCTACGCCAAGCTCTATAATCTGTTGGTCCTTGCAGCTTGTCTACTTGTATAGTAGTTGCACCATCAGATGGGTGCAAGAAGAGAGGATAAGCATGTCTTGGTAAGAAATTTTACTTGACATTTTTCCTTAGAGGATTTAAGATGCAGGAAGAGAGAAGAGAAGAATAAGGGAAAAAGAAAAAGATAGACTTTTTGAGTGAATCTGGGAATCAGAAAGAAGAGAAAGGATTAAAAATTTTGACAGATTGATTCCTCAATTGCAATGGTTGCTCTGATACCATGAAGACTGAAATAAGCAGAGAATATTTGTTCCCATTGCACAGGAATGCACAGAAAGAAAGAAAGAGAGAGAAAGAGATTTCAGGTGAGAGGCACAGAAATATATTTTGATGATGTTACTCACTGAGCTCAGCATTACAGCTTAAATACTACTAGGTCACCACATTCATTTCTTACTAAACAAAACCAGTAATAAAAGGAATAAAAGGACAATACATTTAGAGTAGTGACAGTACACCAAGGAAACTTCCTAGAAATGTAGGTAAAAGAGAGTGAGCAAACTATATTGCCCTTAATATAATCACATAATCCTAAGATAACAGTTTATCGTTATGTAAACCTCGGCAAACCTCGTGTGCACTAATTCCATCTTGTTCTTTCAAACCTAAAGAAAATCTCAACTTTATACATGGATGATAATTCAAAATCTACTAGACTCTAACTAATCCTGATTCGATTTGAGAGGAAGGCAAAGCTCTCCCAACAAGTGCTTGATGCATTCTCTAGAAAACGAACATAAAACCCCTTGTTAAGGTGGAGCAACTCTTTTATCAACTAATCTAACCACTTGTTAGTACAATTAACAGTATATTGTACACTCGTTATGTACAAGTTTTTGTAAACATCTAGGACCACAATCCTTTTTGATCCCACCGCATTTAACCAAATTAATACCACATTTCTTAATCTATTTGAGATCACATATTGTTTGACAACTATTGAAAGGTTGTGCAAATTTCTTCACATTGGATGTTAAAGTTCTAAACAATTAGTGTTCGTAAAACAAGTGCTTAATTACATAAGGGTCGTTCGTTATCGTTTTCTGTTTCCAGTTTTCAATTTTTTTTTAAACCAAAAACAAAAATACGAAAACTAGAAAAAGTAGTTTCTAGTTTTCTGTTGCCAGTTTTCAAAATTGACTCTTTTTGGTATAAGTATGACTAATTTTAAATTTATTATACCCCTTATATCATATGACTTTTATATTCATAAAACCAAAAACTGGGCACTTATAGTGATGCCGAACGGGAGGCTCGTTTGTTATCGTTTTTGTTTATAGTTTTCAGTTTTTTTTTTAAACCAAAAACAAATATATGAAAATCAGAAAAAATAGTTTCTAGTTTTCTGTTGTCAGTTTTCAAAATTGAAATGTTTATTATAAGTATGACTAATTTTAAGTTTATTATAATTTTTATATCATATGACTTTTATATTTACGAAACAAAAAACCAAAAACTAATAGTAATACCAAACGGGCCCAAAATAATGGGTGAATATCGTGCATTATCTTCTACAGGTAAAAGTTACTTAAAAAATTATTATCTCAGATGATAATTGTTTTAGCTTTTCTAAAAAAAAAAGACAAATAAGAGTTACTTTACTACTCATATAATGAAACATGCCTTATGTATTTGTTACTCGTGTAACAAAGACAATTACGTTGCTCCAAATGCAAAAATAACGTCCCAAATAAAGCTTAGTCATCATTGTTATTTTTAGAATGAATGTAATCATCATTGTTAATTCATGATTCTTGATTCTTAAGACTTACAAAAACCACGAACCACAAACTTCATTTCTAGAATACGGGACTATAAGTATTAGCCCATAACCTTAACTCTGAACACATGTTTGATTTGTGGTCCCAATAAAACTAAGATGAAGGGTTTTATCAGGACAGAAACATCTCAGGGGTCAACCCGATCAAGTTAGCGAACTACAAATTTTGGGAGTGAGGACAAGAGAAGGGAATTTCTCTCTCAAAGTGCCCGTAATGGGAATTGAACCTAAGATATAATCCTTTTCACAGATGAAGCTTAGCTTAGTAATCCCAATTCTAACAAAAATTGAAAGGATGGCTCTCATACTGTGATTTGTGACTTTCTTCTAAACAAACAAATGAAAGAATAATTACCAAATCTGTGTGCAAATGTATCCCAGACGCAGGGTCCCCTGCCGTCCTCTTTTACAGCTCCTTCATACTGCAATTTATATGAAAACACCAACTTTCAAACGTACGTTACACTATATACATCACGTACAGAAGCAATGTAAAAATGAGATATCGATAGTCAATATTATTCTACATATGATTGGACAAAACCAATATATTGGTATAGGGTGAGCTTGTCCTATATTATAGGGGTAATTTAAGACGAACTGTGGGCATCTTGAAGATTTACCAAATATTGGGTGCTTTGAGAAATTTGACTTTTTACCCTAAAAATTATAAAATTTTCATTGTGATATGCACTACGCACATATCATTGTCAAGTATTAGGGGCCGTTTGGTTGCCATGAGGTTAAGGGAATGAAATCAAGAAAGGGGTAGAGGGGGAAAGGAAAGCAAAACCCTTAGATTAAAAATGTTGTTTGGTTGAATTTTTTTATTTCTCTTTCTTCCTCTTTTTACATCCTTCCACCACCATCCTCCCTCTCATGTTTGCTGTGTCCCGCCGAAGCCCCGCCGGAACTCCACGCCCAGTACGCCGGTGAGCCGCCGAGCTTGCGCCCTCCCCCTCCCCTTCCCACCGCGGTGTCGCCCTTCCCCCCCCCTCCCCGCAACGATCGCGCCCAGGTGCGATCTCCCCCTCCCCTTTCGCTGCACCGTCACTCCTCTACCTCGACTTCTCTGTGCCGTCGTGTCGTCCCCCTCCCCTTCCAGATCTGTCGTTCTCTTCCCCCTTCCCTTCCCGCTGTTGTCGTTCTCTTCCCTTCCCCTTCCAGATCTGCCGTTTATCTCTCTATTCTTCCTTTTTTTTCTAGGGTTTGTGGGTGGTTTAGATGGTGGATGTGGTGGCGGTTTCTCGGTGTTTGGGTTACTTGGGTGGCAGTTTTGGTAGTTGGGTGGGCGATTCTCGGTGGTTAGTGGCGTGGTTGGGGTGTTGGGGTGGAGGAGTCATGTGGTGGTTGGTGGTCGGTTCAAGTCCGGTGGTTGGGTGGGCGGTGGTGCCGATTGGGTGGTCAGGTGATGGTTGAGTGGCGGTGCTAGTAATTGGGTGGTTTGATCAAGTGGTGGTTGGGTGGTCAAGGTCCTCAAGGAGGTGGTCAATGATGAGTCAAAGAAAGGGAATGTGAAACCTTGGGGGGTGTGGGTAATCAAGTTAGAGGGATTTGGGGGTAGGGAGGGGAAAGGGGGTGGGAACAAACCCCCAAAACAAACAACATAAAAGGGAATCAAGGTGCTTTATTCCCTTTCCTTTCCAGCTTTCAAACCAAACGCCCCCTTAGTAGTTTTTCTAGGCGATTCAATTGTTGAAAGAGTAAATGGCAGACCAGATAACTATTTCTACTTTAAATGTGACTTCACATTTTGATATCTCACGATAAGTTAATATTAGATGATCTTATCCAAAATTTGTTCTTTCATCTTCACATGTACATTCTTCCTCTCTCTCACCTAAATAACAAGACAAATCTATCATGACTTATGAGAGAGAGTTTTCACACCAAGATGTATCTCTATTATATTTGGTGTATAAGTACCTTAGAGGAGAAATGCAAGATCAATCCAATCCGATTTAAGGTGTGTAATCTTTACCTTATCCTTCCTAAATCTTATTAAGATTTAAATTTATTACTCCATCCGTCCCAAAATATAGTTCCTGTTTCTTTTTGCACAGTCTTCAAGACGTACCTTTGACCTACGATATCTTCTATTTCGTATTAGTAAAAAATATAAAAAGTTGATATTGTGAATGTACACATTGAGGCGAATCTAACAAGACCCCACATGAGTATGTTTTTTATATACATTAGCAAGAGTATTTGGTCAAAGTTTTTGAAGTTTGACTCCCAAAATAGAAACAGGAACTATATTTTGGGACGGAGGGAGTAGAACTTACCTGAATTTATGGGAATTTATTGTAATTTATATTAATGTATTTAAACTTATCACAAATTATTTTATAAGGTGTAAAATTGTTGGAATTGATTAGTATTAATCTAAATTTATTAGAGTTAAAACATATTTTGCTTGAGGAAAGACAGCACTCTTATAGCATCCAAAATATGTCTTTCTATGAATTGAGTGACGAAAGGGACATTATGTATGCATGTTTCCACGAAATTTCTGTTGTGCTTTGAGATCACTATGCACTTTTTTTGCTCATGCATCTCTTTCCAATCCAAAGAATTTTTTGTATGCCATAAGGCTATATAATGGGAGCATCTTTTTGATATTGGCAAGTGGGGCAGTGGCAAATAGCAATGAGTAGGGGTTACTTCGTCGATAAGGATGCAAGTTGGGCTAGCTGCACATATTCGGCCGCATTCGGAAATCTACTAAACTCCCATGACGATACTTCCACACTGCTTTTTCGCAACCTTTGCAAAATTGCAACAACCTTTTCTTCCTATCCAATTTCAAACTCCATTAGTCGTTACCAACCCCACTACTATAGTGCTGAGCTACTAGTTCTCGGTGTTTCCTGGTATAACTTGGGGTAATATTAGATGGACAAGGGTTTGGGGGAATAATACTGACTATCTACTGTAAGGTAATAAGGTACTAAGGTGTTTACAATAAGTGGCATCGTTCATAGTTGATAAGGTATTTAGAACGATACTAGCCATCTAAAATTATAAATCTAAAGGATTGTATATACTAGAGCTGTCAAAAAATGACCTGATCTGATAACCCGACCTGAACCTGTAATGACCTGTAACTGACTTGTACCCGACCTGATCTTGACCCGGTACTCTATGACTTGAACCTGAACTGATACCCGCCCAAAAAAGACCGATAACTGAAGTGATCCGACCTGACAACGATCTGAACCCGATTCGACACCTGACCCGATTAGGACCTGACACCGATTATAACTCGACGTAACCTATCATTGTCCCGACCTGTTGCGACCCGTTACCTGATTTTACTAGACCTGCTGCGACCCGGTACATGGTTTTACCCGACTTGTTGATTGTTGATAACTCGACTTGTCATTGACTTCACCACATAGTGACATAAATCATAAACTAACACTACTATAAAAAGGCATATAACTAGATGAACTATTCAAGCATTGATTTTCAATGAAATCTTAAATAATGATACAAATTTGAAGCAGCACCACACAAAATTCATGACTCGTTATGTACTCAAAGCGACCCGAAAGTGACCTGAAACCAAGTATGGCACAACCCGATAACTACCGGCCTAAACATGACTCGAACTTGACCCAAACCGCTATTGTCCTGACCTGATAAGTATCCGACCCACACATGACTTGAACCTGAAAGCACCCGCTACAAACCTGCAATAAACCCGATCCGACACCACATGACCACGAAAGATGACCTGTCCCGAAATTGACCGTGCCGAACCCGACCGAACCTGAAAGATTAAATAAACCGAGGCAGACCTGACCGAATTACGACCGTCCCGACTCCGCACCCTACTGTTTGATTTAATGACCTGACACGACCTGACCGAACATGACCTGAAACCTGAGATGACCTAACCTGAACCCGACTCGAGTAACTGAATTGACAGCTCTAGTATAAACTACTACTTCTGTTTCTTTTTTAATCTACAGAGTTTGACTTCATGCATGTAAACGCACAACTTTAACCATTAATATCTTCAATTACGAACGAGTAATAATTATAAAAAAATTGATACTTGAAAAATATACGTCGAGAGAAATCTAACAAAACCCCACGTTATTATATTTATCTTTATGTATATTTGACAAAGAGTGGTTAAAGTGAAGTATGTAAATAGTGTCAAAGTACAAAATGTGTAAATTAAAAATAAAGAAGCATTAGATTAAGAATAGTACATATGATACCATCTTTGTGATATTGAATAGAAATTCAAATGATACACATTGAAACGCAAATATCATACTCCAATTCATCTTACTTTTGCTTCAAAGTATGGATTCCACATTTTAAGCTTTATGCATTACTTCATTTTCTTGTATGCAAGCATGAATAAGGTAACATTATTGCCAAAATGCTCTACACCCATTTAAGGCATACACTACCCCGAATCCTTTACGTCTTGCTCTCCACCTACTCAGCTATTGTGCCTTGAAAGGACCATAATATTAGATAGATATCCATAAACGTAAAGATATATATCTGCCAGGTGAGACTTATTATTAAGGGCAGACTTATTTTTCCCCAAGCGAGGTACAATAACCATTAAATGAAGTACCTGATAATGTAAAGACAAAAAGGAAAGTTTTTTTTTTTTGCACTTTAAAAGAATATAACAAACAAAAATAAAATGTTAACAGTTAAATAATTCCTCCGTTTCAATTTAGTTGTGACACTTTTAAAATCACGGGCTCTTAGGCAATTTTTGGAGAGGAGAGAGATAGAGAAAGAAAAACAAAAGGGTCCCATGTGATAGGAGAGAGATAGAGAGAAGTTATTACCCAAAATGAAAGTGTAACAACTAATTTGAAACTTCCTAAAATGGAAAGTGTCACAACTAAATTGGAACGGAGGAAATAACATAAAAAGTCTAAGTGAACAATTAATGATTTCGATCATCGAGGAGTATTCGGCGACCACTATTAGCAATTATAAGTAGACTTGGGCTTGGGGCAATGGCGGGCCGTGCCGGAACCGAGCCCGTGAGTGGCGGGCGGGCCGTGCCGGGTCTGAAATTTCCAGATTTTGTCCACGGCCCTGGCTCGTGCCTACTATGCGCCTGACCCGTACGTGTTTTATGTTGTTTTTTCGGATTCTTGGCAGCTTTAGACTGAAAAACAAAGAGAAGGGGGGTTCGGCCCACGGGCCATATAGGCGGGCTCATGTCGGGCCGGACCTAAAATAAAATTTCTTGATCGTGGCAGGCCCACAACCCATGTAGCGGACAACTGGTCAGGTCGAGCGTCGATCAAACAACGGGCCGGGCCGGCCGACCCGACCTCCATGTTGTCCCGTCCCATGCCCACCTCTAATTATACGCATTCCATATAGGCGGGCTCATGTCGGGCCTAAAATAAAATTTCTTGACCATGGCAGGCCCACGGCCCATGTAGCGGGCAACGGGTCGGGTCGGGCGTCGAGCAGACAACGGGTCGGCCCGACCCGGCGGGCATGATGGCCCGGCTCATCCCCCACCTCTAATTATACGCATTTGATCTCATATATGTCATCTCAACTACGGAATGTTAATTTAATCTTATACTTAATTTTAGAGATAAAAAAATAATGATTTATTGCAGTAGTTGTTTAAATGAATAAATATACTTGCTCCATTATTTTTACTTGCAAAGTTTGAATTTGCCCAAAACCAACGAGAGGAGAGAGATAAGAAGAAAACCCCCATGGGTTAGATGAGAGAAAAAGACAACATATTGCTAAACAGAGGAAGTATTTATTATATTTGGAGATATAAATATATGATTAATGAGTCTCATACGAATATGATTTGCATATCTAAAATCAATGGTCTACATTAATGGTGATTAGAGTTGATCGACATTCAAGGTAGAATTTCGGTTTGATTTACTCTCACATTCGTTATTTAAAGAAAAAAAAAACGGAGATGGTATATATTTTAAAGTCTCAACTATATTCCGTAATAACCGATATATGTATGTTTCTTAAAGGAATTTCCCCTTTTTGGCCTTTTGCTTTATGCTTTTAATTTTTTGTTATTTTCTTTGACATTGTCCCTTTTGATATCAAACGGAAGAAGCTAGAAGCAAGGAATAAATCCCGCAAATTTTCCTCGTTAGTTTTGTCTCCTTGAGAGATATATATACTTCGTTATCATCCCCTGTTTGTTTCTCATTTCCTCCACTAATTATTATTCTTGGTTCACATGTTCACTAGCTATTGACAAATTTTATTCTATTTTATGCATATTTTTAATCAAGAAACACACAAACACATACAAACAAAAAAAACTCGTATAATCATAATCACATGATTAAACTATATCCTGCAATTATATACAGTATCTTCACTTTCACAACCATTATAGTCCACTTATTACTAGATGCAGAAGCAATTCAGCAAACAATAATTTAAATCATAAAAAAAAGGACGTACCTGATATGCAGAAGATGCAGTGCCAAATACAAAGCCCTTTGGAAAACTCTTTCGACTTACGTTTGTTGAAGAACAATCACAATACGCATGTTTAATAATTGTGGTTAACGCAAGAAACAAACATATACTTAGCCTGTTTCTCCGAATCATCAACATGCTTAATTCGTTTCCTAATGATGGATTAATATGTTTATGAAATATAATAATATGGTAATGGGCTTAATATGAATGGAGGTTGTGGTAGTGGAAAGATGAAATGGGAATGAAATGATGAAATTGGTGATGATGTGAGTCAGTGTTTATGGAGTTGTAGGAGAGAGAAAGAGAGACGAGAAAACTTGGAAAAAGGGGTGAGTGGGCGTGTATATTTATAAGTGCAGATTTGGATTATGATATGCGTGTGAACACCATAATCACGTTTACACGTTATGTAGTTCTTTTTGAATGACATGTCCTACAAGTATGTGAACTTTTTTATAAAAGTGTTAAAAGGTTATATTACAAGCATTTTCATCCCTTCAAAACTAAACTTTAAAATGTTTACTATAAGTGGCAAGTGGTACAAAATCTTCTCATCTAACTTGATAGAATTGTCCTATTAATGATTATGATGCAGGAGCTTAGGCGAGCAGCCACGATCCATCTCTTTGAAGAATTTTATTTCTATTAGGGTTTATGTATCGTAGAGTTTTATTAAAATTAGGTCTTCTGTAAAGAGTCTAAGTCATAAGGGAACTCTTAGAGTCATTGAAGTCTAGTATGATTAAAAGTCTAATCTAGTTAGAAAGTCTAACATTGTTATAACAAACACTCTCATAGCAGATTAATATGAATTTGATAGGATTTTTGGAGGTCTGTTGCTGACTTGCTGTGGATTTGACTGAAGGATTTTGTCCTCGATCAAGTGTAGCAAACTAAATGTATATGGACAGATTATGAAGATAATATATTCAATAATATTAGGTGACCGCAACGTTTTGCTATAAGCTAATTGCGGTTTGTTGGGCTAGTATATTTAGGCCAACTACTAATATGTATTGGGTCCTATGAGGTCACACAATGTGACAACCCTTGGATATTACCCAAATCCATTTGTGAAATGGGTTGGACGGTTTTAAAGATGGATGGAAGAATTGTAACTCATGAGTTTATTAGGCTCATAATGTATGACATTATGAGGCAAAATAAAGCCTCATGAATCACCTCTTTGTAACCACCTTATATAATGATATGGGGGTTACAAAGGAGAGTAGGGATTACATCATTTCTAGTAGAGAAAATCTGATTTTCTTTGCTCCTCTCTCACTCCTCATTTTCGGCCATCACACCTCAAAAGCAAGAGGATTATTCTCTCTTCCGTACTAGCATACGTGGTGATCTAAGGGTTGTTCGTGGACCAACACTAGAGGAACGGCGGTTGACGTTCTAAGGGATCTCCACTAGAAGGCTCGTGGTGGAAGTGGAATTCACGCATCAAGAGGTATATTCTACACTCTTAATTGATTCATGTTGATTTATGCAAAGATCTTGGTGTTAGATGTTTGAGTATGTGATACTCGTTTTCCGCATTAAGCATCTTAATTCCTACAGTGGTATCAGTTAGCCTATTGCATAGATTAATATGATCATGTGGATGCATGTTTTCCTTTCTTTTAATTCGTTTAGGGGAGGGTATTAGCATGAGGATATTGTTTGCATGATTAAAATTTGATTTTAATCTAGTGGGAGTATAAAAGTTGTTTATACATTTTTTGATACATGTATACATATATAATTGTTATATTTTTTCATGTTTTAGTTAAGTTGTTAATTAGAATGTGATGTATATATGTATGATTCATGAATTGCATGCTTTGATTATTTATACTTAATTTGATTATGTATAATTTCATAGCATGAATTCTTGAATTTGAAGCCTAGAATGATTTATTTATGCGTAAACATGTTTAGTGTATAAAGAAAATCATACGCATTTCGATTAAAATTGCCTGAATTGAAATCGGAAAAGCGGAAGCAGTGAGCTTCTCGCGAATCGCGACGAGCATCGCGACCACTGGTCGCGAGTCGCGACCTAGCTCGCGGGTTGCGAGCAGTGTTCTGCCTCGCTTGGCTCGTTTGCTTTTTCAACGGATAAAAACGTTTAATCCGTTTATCCCTTAATGCATATTAAGTAGTTATTAGGCTTGGTATCCTATGCTAATGCTTAAATGAATTAAAATTATGATGGGAGTTTCATTTTGTGACATTTAATTTTATGTTAGGATGTTAGTTTTAATAAGTTGATTAATTCTTACATGTTAGTGTTTGTGATTAAATGTCATGCAATGCTTTTATGTTTTAATATGATTAAAATATATGTGGTACCTTAAAGTGCTTATATATTTTTCTTTAAATTTAATAGTTGATTAAATTTGTTAGGTTAATATTTTAAAGCCCTTGGGCGATAAATTCTAATATGATTGAATTTGTCTAGAGGTACTAACCATTTAATTTAATATGAGATTAAATTTGGTTGATGTTATTATGTTTTAAAGTTGTTGAAGCATAATAATTTATTTTAGTAGTTGATTAAAATGCATGTTTTATATATATATATGATATTATGGATGCATGCGGTGATTAGTATGGCCCAAACTTGGATAGAAATTACGATCTGCGTATCGTTAATGTATTTTTGTAATTTAAATACGATCTATGCATCGTTAGTATTTTTGTAATATTAGTTTAAATTTCAAAAATTATTCAAGTTGAATTGATTCAACGATGGAGGTCCGATGTTTTTCATTTCCATGGGGCACAAGGATGGAGATCCAAGGTGGTTCAAGGATGGAGGCCTTAAAGAGTAGTCTTTAGGGTTCGGGGCCATACTAGGATCACATTTCATTTTATGCATTTAAATATTGCTTTTGAATGCTTTCTAAGTTTTATTATGCATGTGATTTATTTTTGCAATGAGTTCACTAGTAATTAAATCACATAATAATTTACTTAGGTCCCTAAAGCTAATATTGGGTAATTGTTTTTCCAAATAAACATCTACTAAAATCTTGATCGTTAGTAATAGGTTACGCCAAAGCGAGTGTTACTTCCAATCTTGGGCTAAGTAGAGTAAATTTCCGAAATTTGCATGTTTAGTTTGGTTTGGCCCAACAAAATCATCAAAACGGTTTTGGATTTTGAAGCAAAGGGTTGGGTTTTTGTGTTTGGGTGACAAGTTATGTCTAGGATTAGGAAGGCTTTCCCCAACGTTGTGGGTAACTTCCTTACCTGGGAACTTTCATCACCTTAGCAATCACCCGTCAACTAAGAATTACACTTGTTGTAATTAGTAAAAGAGTTTACTTACCTTTTAAATTTGGTTTTAAGTTGAGGCCAAAGTCCACTTATAAATCATGTTTGATAGGGTCTTAGAATCACTTGATTCAAAGGGGACATTTTTAAAATTGGTCAAGTGCATAGCTTTTATTTTAAAGTGTTTAAAATTTGTTAAAAGCTATTGATGGTAAACATACTTATTACTTTTGCATCTTCTATGTAGATATCATGTCTGGTAACAACAATAATTCACCTTTTAACTTACGTTCAATCCTTGAAAAGGATAAGTTGAACGGGAACAACTTCCTTGATTGGGAAAGGAATCTGAGAATTGTTCTTAGATCCGAAGGTCGAGAGGATGTTCTTGAAACCCCGATTCCGATTTTAACGACCACCTCTACTGAAGCCGAAAAGGCGGCCCATAAGGCCATTGCAGAAAGGTCGGTAATTGTTACCTGCCTTATGCTCGCGGCTATGGAACCAAGCCTTCAAAAGAGGTTTGCAAGCTTGGATGCCTGCAGTATTATCCGACAGCTGAAAACCATGTTTCAGCAACAAGCTCGGATAGAGAGGTATGAAACTCACAAGGCTATTCTTGAGTGTGCGTTAGTCGAAGGCAAGCCAGTCGCCACTCATGTCTTTGAAATGATTGGTTATTTCGAGACAATGGAGAGGTTGGGCTTTCCTTATAGCCAAGAGTTGGCTACTGACATCATACTACACTCCCTACATGAAGGCTTCAACCATTTTAGGTTGAACTTCAATATGAATAGGGTGTCGAAAACTCTTGCTGAGTTACATGGGATGCTCATGACTGCCGAGCAAAACACCTCTGTTGCACCTAAGAAGGAAGTTCTTATGGTTCAAAAGGGGAAGGGTTTTAAGAAGGAATGGGCTGGCAAGAAAAAGCAAGACAAGGGCAAGCAAGTTGCCGCTAAGACTGCTGATAAGCCACAGGCAAAGGCAAAGCCAAAGGTGGCCGCAAATGCCAAGTGCTTCCATTGTGGTCAAATTGGCCATTGGAGGCGTAACTGCCCAAAGTATCTGAATGATAAGAAGTGCGGGGCTTCTTCTTCGGGTATCTATGTCATTGACATTAATTTAGCAACATCTACTTCTTGGGTATTTGATACCGGTTGTGTTTCTCACATTACTTCGAATGTGCAGGGACTAAGAAGGAGTAGAACCTTGGCTAAAGGGGAGGTAGAACTGCGCGTTGGAAATGGTGCAAGGGTTGCGGCCGTTGCAGTTGGGACTTATAGTCTACCTTTGCCTTCTGGTTTTATATTAGAGCTTAATAACTGTTATTATGTTCCTGCTATTACCAAAAACATTATTTCTATTCCTGTTTTGGATAATGAAGGGTTTTCATTTACAATTGAGAAAGGTTGTTTCTCTGTTTATTTGAATTCAATGTTTTATGCCATTGCTAAAAGGTCTAATGGTCTATATTTCCTAGACTTAGACAAAGATGTCCTTAACATAGCACGACAAAAAACATAGATCAAGCGATACTAATCCTACTTATTTATGGCATTGTCGTTTAGGACATATAAACGCGAAACGCATTCGAAGTTACATAAAGATGGACTTCTAACATCCTTTGACTTTGAGCCATTTGATGTATGTGAATCATGTTTAATGGGTAAAATGACGAAGTCACCTTTTACTGGAAAGGGTGAAAGGGCCAGTGATCTATTGGGTCTAATACATACTGATGTGTGTGGACCAATGAGCACAAAAGCTAGGGGAGGGTTTGGGTACTTCATTACTTTTACGGACGATTTAAGTAGATATGGATATGTCTATTTAATGAAGCATAAGTCGGAATCATTTGAAAAGTTCAAAGAATTCCCGGAATGAAGTCCAAAACCGACTTGGCAAAACAATGAAAGCACTACGATCCGATCGTGGTGGTGAATATTTGAGCCAAGAGTTTAGTGATCACTTGAAGAGTTGTGGAATTCTTTCACAACTCACTCCGCCCGGAACACCTCGGTTGAATGGTGTATCCGAAAGGAGGAACCGCACTCTACTTGATATGGTTCGGTCTATGATGAGTTTTCTTGATCTTCCTATCTCCTTTTGGGGATATGCTCTCGAAACCGCTACTTTCACACTTAATCGAACTCCATCAAAGGCAGTAGAAAAGACTCCATATGAGATGTGGAGTGGAAAAGTTCCAAGTTTATCTTTTCTACGTATTTGGGGTTGTGAGGTTTATGTAAAACGTTTACTTTCGGATAAACTCGCCCCTAAATCGGATAAGTGTTTCTTTGTGGGTTATCCCAAAGAGACCAAGGGCTATTACTTCTACCATCGGACCGAGGGCAAAGTGTTTGTTGCTCGTCGTGGTGTTTTTTTTGGAAAAAGATTTTATTTCCAAAAAGGCAAGTGGGAGTAATATATTTCTCGAAGAGGTTCGAGAAAAGCAACAAATGGACATAGTTCAACCTATGTTAGAGTCGAAGCACAAGTGCCGGTTGTGGAAAATGTAGTTCCTCCTTTGGTAGAATCTTCTCCCATAATCGACCAAGTGTTGGAGGACGTGCATCATGTACACGAACCTCCCTACTGTCCCACTCGAATCTAATTCGTGCGAAAATTCTCAAGTTGTTGAGAAGAAAATTTCTCCTGTTGCGGCCCCTCGTAGGAGTAGTAGATCAAGAATACCAAACAAAAAGTTTGTTGATTTCTTGTTAACCGAAAGTTCGAGATAATGATCTTAGAATTTGAGGAACCTACTACCTACAAGCAAGCTTTGATGAGTGAAGACTCAGAAAAATGGCTTGAAGCCATGAGGTCCGAAATGGCATCTATGTCCGAAAATCAAGTATGGGACTTGATGGATTTGCCGATGGGGTTACACCTATTGGTTGCAAATGGGTTTTCAAAGTGAAAACAGACAAGGATGGTAACATTCGGGTTTACAAAGCAAGATTGGTTGCAAAAGGGTTCAAGCAAGTTCATGGTATAGACTATGACGAAACCTTTTCACCAAGTAGCAATGCTTAAATCCATTCGGATACTCCTAGCGATTCTGCCGCCTTCTATGATTATGAGATTTGGCAAATGGATGTCAAAACCGCTTTCTTGAATGGGTTCTTGAAAGAGGATGTGTATATGACACAACCGGAAGGTTTTGTGGATCCGTAATATCCTAGGAGGGTATGTAAGCTTCAAAAGTCCATTTATGGATTGAAGCAAGCATCTCGGAGTTGGAATCTTCGTTTTGATGAGGCAATCAAACCTGTTTGGTTTTCTCAAAAACGGAGAAGAGTCTTGTGTTTACAAGAAGGAAAGTGGGAGTAACATAGTCTTCTTGGTCTTATATGTAGATGACATACTTCTCATAGGAAACGACATTCCCATGCTTGAGTCGATCAAGGAATGGTTGAAGAGTTGTTTTTCTATGAAAGACCTTGGAAACGCTCGAGTACATTTTGGGGATCAAGATCTATAGGGATAGGTCTAAGAGGATGATTGGACTTAGCCAAAGAACTTATATAGATAAGATCGTTACTAAGTTCAATATGGAAAACTCTAAAAGAGGTTTTCTACCCATGCAACATGGTGTTTCGCTTAGCAAGACTCGGTGTCCTTCCGGACTCGATGAGATTAAGCGAATGAATAATGTTCCTTATGCGTCGCCTATAGGGTCCATTATGTACTCCATGATTTGTACTCGCCCGGGATGTTTCATATGCCTTGAGCATGTGTAGCGATTCCAATCAAATCCGGGTGACGCACACTGGAGTGCAGCTAAGAATATCCTAAAGTACTTACGAAGGACTAAGGATAATTTCTTAGTGTATGGAGGTGAAAGTGAATTAATTGTTGAGGGTTACACAGATGCGAGCTTCCAAACTGACAAAGATGATTTCCGATCCCAATCTGGTTTCATCTTTTGTCTAAATGGAGGGGCAGTGAGCTGGAAAAGTTCAAAGCAAAGTAATCGTCGCCGATTCTACAAAGAAGCCGAGTACATTCTTTGCAGCAGATGCGCAAAGAAAGGAACGTTTGGATGAAGAAGTTCATTCTGGAGCTAGGAGTAGTGCCTAGTGTTGGAGATGGTATTGTTTTACATTGTGATAACAATGGTGCCATAGCTCAGTCTAAGGAACCAAGATCACATCAAAGGTGTAAACATGTACTTAGGAAGTATCATCTCATTCGAGAAATCGTTGAGAGAAAAGATGTAATAGTTAGCAAAGTTCATACGGATAGCAATGTCGCTGATCCTTTGACTAAACCATTGCCTCAGCCTTAGACAAGTGGGAGATTGAAGGATTTTGTCCTCGATCAAGTGTAGCAAACTAAATGTATATGGACAGATTATGAAGATAATATATTCAATAATATTAGGTGACCGCAACGTTTTGCTAGAAGCTAATTGCGGTTTGTTGGGCTAGTATATTTAGGCCAACTACTAATATGTATTGGGTCCTATGAGGTCACACAATGTGACAACCCTTGGATATTACCCAAATCCATTTGTGAAATGGGTTGGACGGTTTTAAAGATGGATGGAAGAATTGTAACTCATGAGTTTATTAGGCTCATAATGTATGACATTATGAGGCAAAATAAAGCCTCATGAATCACCTCTTTGTAACCACCTTATATAATGATATGGGGGTTACAAAGGAGAGTAGGGATTACATCATTTCTAGTAGAGAAAATCTGATTTTCTTTGCTCCTCTCTCACTCCTCATTTTCGGCCATCACACCTCAAAAGCAAGAGGATTATTCTCTCTTCCGTACTAGCATACGTGGTGATCTAAGGGTTGTTCGTGGACCAACACTAGAGGAACGGCGGTTGACGTTCTAAGGGATCTCCACTAGAAGGCTCGTGGTGGAAGTGGAATTCACGCATCAAGAGGTATATTCTACACTCTTAATTGATTCATGTTGATTTATGCAAAGATCTTGGTGTTAGATGTTTGAGTATGTGATACTCGTTTTCCGCATTAAGCATCTAAATTCCTACATTGACAGCGCAACAAATCAATGTTTCAATCTATTATTTATAAAAAGGTTGATATCTAAGACAAGATTATCCAATTTTAACCTAATTGGATCTCACTTAAGAACTAATTTGACTTGAAGCAAAGTGAAACTACTTCGGACTAATTTGCCACCTCTGAGCCAATAAGAATCACATTGTTAAGTTTTATAACTAGTTGATGCACCAATTTTTTTAGTTATCAAACATATAGAATCAACCGTAAAAAAATATACTTCCTCCGTCCTGTTTTAAATGAAACGTAGGGTCTTGACATGGTGATTTAGGAGAGGAGAGAAATAGAGAGAAAGACAAAGAGAGACTATGTGATGAAGAGAGAGATAAAGAGAAGTAAGTACCCAAGAGTAGTGTTTCATTTATTTTGAAACGACCTAAAATGGTAATCATTTCATTTATTTTAGAACGGAGGAAGTAGTATGAGTAAATAGTAATAACACTAAATATAGAACAATTAATCAATTGGGGTTATGCTATCTTAGGGATGTATATAAGACATAAATACACTACTTAAAATGGAAATAAGTTGTGAATTTATGAAAAAATTATGCATCAAACAATGCAATAAATGATCAATTAGTGCATATTTTTTCTATTTTTAGCTTCCTTTTTCCAATTGACTTTTTCGGTAAATTAGGTCCCCTTTGTCACCACTAGGGGTGCTTATCGAGCGAGCCGAGCGCGAATAGCACTAGGCTCGGCTCGAGCTCGTTTAACTTTTCATGGGCTCGGCTCGGCTCGTGAGCTTGACGAGCTTGGGGGAGCCGAGCTCGGCTCGAGCTCGTGATTAGAATTTGCGGCTCGAGCTCGGCTCATAAGCTCGTTTAGGCTCGTTTAGGCCGTAACTTGCAGCTCGAGCTCGAGTTCGTTAGGCTCGAAAAGCTCGAAGTTAAATTTAACTAAAACAAGTACTCCAAGGTCAGATTTTATAAGGCCCAAACTTTAGTTGTTTGAAGGCCCAATATCCAAACTATTGTTATTTGCACAGCCCAAAAAAATGATGGACATGCTGATGAAAAAATGTAACTCCAAGGTTTCTTTTATAGAAGCATTTGAGAGACACTCTTGTTAAATCACCGATGTCGGACTCTAGGACAGCTGAAATTTCAGCTCCTTGTTGTGCTTTTAATAAAGGACTCACATTGTTTGCTAATGAAAACTCTACCGACAACAACACGTGCTTCTGGTTCATGCCTGCTGCCTGCATCATCTTGCCTTTGATTTTCTTGTTATTATAATAAGGTCAAAATTGAATGCATCAGCCATCATACTTCATACCACGTGCTAGGTCAAATTCAAGTGCTTCATATTAAAAAAAAAACTATTAACTAGTGTTTGTTTTACTTTTTTTTTTCAAGTGATTCTTTAACATAATTTTTAATATATATAAATAATTTTTATATATAAAATATTTTTTTAGTATAAAATATTAATCGAGCTGTTCACGAGTTTTACGAGCCGAGCTTTGCCTAGCTCGGCTTGGCTCGTTTAAGTCTCGAGCCGAGCCCGAGCTTGAGTCGAGCTTCAACGAGCCGAGCTTTGACCGAGCTTTGACCGAGCCGAGCCCGAGCTGCTCGCGAGCTTATCAGGCTCATTATCACCCCTAGTCACCACTAATCGTCAAGTTATTCTGCGCTGCAATTTTTGTTTTCCAATTAACCCTAAAAAACGAATTGGATTGGATTCAAAAAAAAAAAAACAAATTGGATGAAACAAGATGTGAAACTCAAATTTAATTCGCACTCGGAAATTGTTTCGACTCGTCTTTTGTACTACTGGGATTAGTGGACACTCATGGCCTTATCAATGGTCTAGTGGCCTAGTAGCCGGTGCCCAGTAAGCATTGCAGTGTGTGATTGCTGAGCAGGCGATAGTGCAAATGGGGACAATCTTGGGCCTTGGCTTGTAGTTCTATCCAATTCGTCCAATTATGCGTGCACTCTCTTTCCCATTTGGTTAAGTGGAAGTGTGGAACAAGTTAGGTAGCATAAGCTAAACATTTAAAGGTAACATCGTCCGTATTAGATTCTTAACACATATAATCAGTACATGTATAATAACAACACTGTTACTTATATAGCTTTGTCCAGTTCATAACAACTATAAACAAATTTTGTTTAAAACAAGATAATAAGAGTATATTTTATCAATAAAGTAGTATATTTAAATAAAAAGGTATCATATTGAAATCAAATATATTATCGTGATAATATAGCTAATAAATTTTAATTATATGTTGCTTTTTATAATACTTTTATAATTTAATATACTATGTTTATGATCAAGTTTACTTTTTCAAGATCATACTACCAAAAAATATTATAAACACTGTAACACTTATGGCAGCTAAGAACCAGACATTTCTTGTCACAAATGGTGACATGATACCTACTACCTAGACTCCTAGAGTCGATCTATCCAAAATCTCCTATCCCTTTGGTGAAAATCTGACTCGTAACATACAAGTGGAAGAAGGAAGGCTTACCACACTTCCACTTTTTCATTTTCAAGATCATTCATCAATAATAGAAAAAAGGTATTTTTACCGTTTGAAATTGGCAATTGTGGTGTAATTAGTTAGTTTTTTTAAATTGAAAACCAATTTCAGTATTAGTTTACATCAATAAATATCATTAGTTGCATACTAAAAAACTAAAGAAAAAAAATTGCCTTTATAAAAAAACTGAAAATTTTAATAAGTAAAATTCACTTTTAAATTACGATCAATAAAAATTTTAATTTTAATCTATTTTCAATTTATCAAGATAGCGAACTAAATATGGTCCTCAATTAACCCTTACTCCAATTTTTTAGGAAATTCTTAGGTGCTCCTGAGAGCTGTAGAACTATGTGCTACCAAGTACATATTTTTGCATATTTATCACCTAATTTGCTCAAATGAGCTAAATGAAAAATATGCTAATGTAAAATATGCACATTTGTCAATATAGAGGCTTTGCAAATTTTCCCACCCCACTAATCTAAAAGATCCTAATTTTCCACCTTTGTATCTCCTGAATTCTATTATACTGCGGCATTAGTTATTATCATCGTCAAAATGTTTTGTGGGTGATACGTATGTTTGGAAATACTATTTGACAAAAAAAAAGTTGAAATGGAATAACGGATAAGTAAGCTAAAAGTGGCAAATGATAAGGTTGATTGTGTAAGTTGTATGGTAAATTTAGATGTTTAAGTAGTTGAAAATTTTAATTTTATTGAATAAGAAAAAAAAAGTGAAAAGATGGATGGAAGGAACATTTTCAGCTCCTTATTTTCAAAAGCTGTTTAAAATAGCTTCTCATTTCAAGTGATTTTGAGCTCTTTATATTCGGTATAAGATACATATCAAACAACTCTAATAATTTGACATTCTCTTACTAGTAATGACCTACTTCAATTCTTGATTTTAGTTATAACTAACTCCTTCAGTTTGTTATTGATGACTCAATGGATGATACTCACCTTGCTTTTTACTCTTCAACTACCCAAAAAGAAGGTAGTTCATCGAAATCCTTCTAGAAAAGCGTGGGAAACTATCTTTTATGCAGTCATTTTTATGTACATATAGATCTAGATGTTCTGAGTTTAGACGTTAAGAGCCCGTTTGGTTCACTATTTTTAGGGTTCAAGAAGCAGAATCAATTACCTATTTCCTTTCTTCATGTTTGGTTCAACTCCTTACCAATCCATTACCATTACTTGGTAGTAATGGACTCCCCTAATTTGTTACCTCCCCCTCAAGTAATAAAATCCATTAGTTGGTAGTAATGGTTACTATTCCATTTCCATTCCATGGCTTGAACCAAACACCCAATAAATGCAACCATTTTTATTACCATTTCCCTCCTTTATTTGTTTCCATTCCCTTTCCATTCCAAATCCTGAACCAAACGACCCCTAAGTATCACAGATTGGAAGTAAGGACTTGATTGAGAAAAAGGGAAGGAAGTCAAGGAACTGGCTAAATGCTTTAAAGTCACAAATTTATATCAAATGCTAGTAGTAATTAAACACTAGATCGATTTGCACCCGATATAATATGCGCGCAAGTTATTAGATGATCGATAGAAAGTATATAGGATAACTAAAAATAGTTTCAGCATAACAATTTTATACATTAAGAAATGTTGGGAAATTTATTGTACATTCCAAATGTAAATCAATCGGAAATACTGAGGAAGGAGTAGTGTTTGATCAAATAGCGATGGAAAAGTACAAGGAATGAGGAGATTGAGTGCTTGAGATGAATGAAATGGCAATAACTAGTAGAATAATTAACAACTTTCTAGTTAAATGATATTTTAAAGAGAATTTCGAGGGTGTTACATGGGTGATCATTTAAATAAACAACCTCTCATGTTGGAGTGTTTGTCAAATTGATGAGATACCTTATATTGTATTGGTTGTACATACAAAATATTCCAAAATTAAGGGGTATATAAACATTCAATTTGGAAGCTAAGAATTGTTGAAGTGACATGCATTTCTCTTAATAGTTAAAAACCCTGTACGATATATAAGAAACGCTATCCCCAAGTTTACCTATTATGCCATAATGAAATTGATGTATCTCTTAAGCTAGAAATACACTTTGTATATATCATAATCGACTTTCTCTCTCACCAAACCCTAGCGAAAGAAAACTTACAGCAACCCTCCCTTCGCCGCGCTACCCACCTCCCCCTGCTAGGCATCTCCGGCTCTATAAAGGTCGTCGGCGAGCCCAGCCTCCTTCCCCCCAACAGTAGCCATAGTGTAGGTGACGCAAACGGTGGTCTTCAGGAGCTTCGTCTCAAACAGAAGGAAGAATCCTCGAAGAAGGAAATATCTCGAAGCCGACCGCCACAACTTCGGAGAAGCACCAGCAGAGGCCTCCATCGGCTATTCTTTTCTGGGCGCCGACGATTCACCACCACCACCCACGGTTTCAGTAATTGCGATCCTCCGATTTCAGATCTGAAATCTTACTGCGAGGTTATCACTTTATCTATCCTATTTTCCTAGTTTCTTCAATTCCACTAGTTGTAGATATTCACAACCTAGCTTAGGTTGATTTTCTAATCCCCCTCTTCTACTAAAAGGGCGTTGGTGCCTCCCTATCTGCTAGTGGATTAATCGTTTTAGTATTTAGATTTATCTCGTTATCTTAGGAATCATGAACAGTATTGATGAGTTAAAGGGGGATTTGTGCCTATATCACTTTGAAGAGAGTGATTGTTCTTCTAATAGTTGGGTCTAGAGTATTGGTCATATCGTTAATCCTATTGGTATCTTCGAGTATGCTCGAAGTTTGAAAGATGAGGGTAACACTCTTTACATAAACAATGTTATTAGGTCAGCCATTGCACACTATATTCAAGCCATCAAGATCTTGTTTTTTGCTCACATTAATGATGAGGAGGAAAAGTTTGTTTTGTTAAGCTTAGCTATCTCTATCAATTTGAACTTGCCTACATGTTTTATCAAGGAAAGGGATTTTTAGAAAGTGGGTGAGTTGTGCTCTCTTGTTTTAATTTATGAAGCTACAAATGCCAAAGCTTATTTTAGGAGAGCAGTTGCAGCATTGGAACCAGCAAACTAGATTTAGCGTTTATAGATCTTACCCAAGCTCTTAAATTTCACCCAAATAATGGAGAATTTCAACAAAAATTAAATGAAGTATCGTCATTGTTAGGACTGTCGATCTTTAAATTTTGTTGATACTACTACTCAAGTAGTCGGCGAGGATGAAGTGTTTAGGAAATCTTCACTCTTTGGAAAGGAGGAGAAAAGGAGAAAGGAAATCCTACCAAGGTACCACTACTATTAAAGTGGAGAAGAATCACACCTTATTAGAGAAGGTGAAAATGAATGTTGTTGAAACAAATCACAACATTAAAGATACTAATTCAGTCTTGGAGTCTACTTCGGGAAAAAAAAATGAAGTCTACAGGGTCCAATTTTCGGTTTTCAAATCGGAAAGCGCAGGATACCTATTTTCATATCACCCCCTCAATGTACAGGGTGATGTCAGTGGGGAGAACTTTTCATTACTATTGCTCTTCCCAAAAACAAATGATCAGCATCCGAACTCTAAATCCCTCACAAAGGATGGATTGCAGCACGACTACAGATTACCATACACCCATGGAGACGAGACACTCCCCTGTTGAAAGGTATTATCAGTGTAAACAAGCTCCAAATTTAGGGCCAGAAGTTCAGGCTACAAGTATGGATTCTCAAAAGTCATTTTGTGTCTCTTTGTTAGTACCTCCAAGCACCTCCTTTTGCTCGCCAGCGAAGTCTACTTCATGGGTCACCAATCAGTCTACCAGCAAGATGAAAATCTCCTCTCGTTTGCACTCCAGAATCAAATTAAAAGACAACATAATGCGGTAAAGCGTAGAAGTCCCTCTTTTTCTAACCCTTTGTTTTGCAGGGTGCGTGTTGGATCCAAGAGAAGTCCATCATGCTTTACTGAGGACGTCTGCTACCCTTGTAGGAAGAAATGTTATGCCCCATCCTCCCATGTTTTAGTAGCTAATCTTGTTCATGATGACTTACTTATGTATGGTTAGTATGCTCTCTAGGATGTAATTCGAGTTTTATTAATGCAAGTTTTTCTGATGTCAAAAAAAAAAAAAATACACTTCATATATCAAGATAGTTAGATAGATGCATGTCTAAATAATGGTGTGCTAATTGAAATAAAGGAGTATGGAAACTTTGAGAATTGTTCAAAGTTCGGAGAACCACGCCTTACAAGTGCAAGAGAACTTCCCAAATTGCTAAAATTATTGTGTCCTATAATGATGTTTTAAGAGCCTAGATTTTTTTCCCTCAATCTAGAAGAGCACACAGTGCAAAACTTGTTGTGACATGCAAAATGTTGAAAGAGTCAAAGAGAGATGAAAAAAATCAGACATCGCGTTGATTCTTTGTACAGGAGAAATTACATAATAATGGAAAAATGGACAGGACTAAACCCACCTTTTACTCATCAGCCGAAAATAATCCCACCTTTGGATTATTCCATAATAAGCCCACCTTTCTACCATATCTGCTCATTTTAGTCTATGACCTATTGAAAAAAGTTGGTGACCGGTAGAACAATCCACGACCACCACGACCCACCAAATAACCCCAACCACACCCACGACCACCCACACATATGACCACCATGACCCACCCAACAACCCCAACCACCAGCCCAACCACAACTACTGCAAACCACCATCCCTCATGTCTCCCTTCTACCCCACCACATATCCTGCCTCTCTTTCTCCCTCCTCACAACAACAAGAAACAATCACAACACCATGACGCAACAGCACCAACGAAAAGTGGAGGCAAAGAAACACCAACACCAATCCTCTATCTCTCTCCTCCAACCTCGTCTCCCTTCTTTCGCTTCAATCCCACGATCACGGTGATTAGGCAACGAATGAAGCGTCGATGGCCGGGTGGCTTGAGATTCGTGGCTGGGCGGTGGGGTTTTGGGTAGTGGTATTGTGGTGGTCGAATGGCAATAATGGGTGAAAAGGTAGAAGAGAAAGAGAGGAGATGGTGGGTGGCGGTGGTGAAGAAGAACAGAAATGGTGGTCATGAATTGGGTTTAAGTTGTTCTCTAACCTATTCAACCGGTTACCGGTCATAGGGAACAAAATAGACAGTTAGGGTAGAAAGGTGGATTATTATGGAATAATCAAAAGGTGGAATTATTTTCTGCTGATGAGCAAAAGGTATGATTATTCCTGTCCATTTTAGACATCTATACATGGAAACTAAAGAATTGCATTAATTTGTGAATATAAATACAATTACTTGTCTTTTAATATCTTCGACTCCCTTCTCCCGTCTCCCTTTGCTCTCTCAAAACCTTAGTAATAGATTACTAATTTCTAAGTTCATTTTTACAAATTACAATAATACTCATTCGGTAGTTTTTAAGGTTTAATCCAATCTTGGAGGCTTTATAATTACTTTATTTATGCTTGTGTTTTGTCAAAGTCTAGTTCTATTTTAATTTAACGAAAAATTAGCCTTGATGGTCAAATAAGGGAGGATCTTAGTTGGGGATGGTAGGGGCCTGTCTCCCGGTAATTTCTTTTTGCATATCTAGATATAATGCACGAGTTGCAAAAATCTTGTAGCATAATGATTAAGTATTCAACTTTTAATATAATGTTTAGACGATCACAACTTGACTCTCTTACATTTTTTTCGGTATGAGATCCACGACTATGGGTAAATGTCAAACATTAGGGAACATTCAAGTTTATAAAAAATTAAACACCAACAAGAGTTGGGTCAAGTGGTAAGCAGCTTAATGTCGCTTAAGGGAAGTCTCGAGTTTGAGCCTCACCGTATGCAGAAACTCTTGTTGGGAGACTCACCCACCAAAGCCCAGTGTGCGACCCGGGTCGGACTCGGATGTAGTAGGAGTAAAGCTCCGGTGAACCGGGTGGGCAACCAAAAAAATTAAAGAATAAAACAAAAAAAAACAAAATATCTCTATCAAATGTGCAAGGAACAAATCTGAAATGCAGGACCTTGAAATCTTTCTTAGCACATAAATGGGAAAATTCCACATTTCTACACTTTCACGGTTTTATCCTCCAATCAATTAACCCAACTGTAAAATTCTGCAACCTCTTTGTATGGGTATAACCCAAGAACGTTAGCAGACCTCCCTGAGGAGTCCGCGGACACAATGACGGACGCGTATGTGGCAAACGTCGCCTACAGCTATAACAAGTCAGTTCATTGACATGGTCCGACAACGTTGGCGGTCGCCTAACAAGACAAAATAGAGGAATCTTCCCTTCTGTCAGGCGCACCACAACCGTACACGTGTAAAAGGATTACGCACCCTGTCTGAGGAATAGTACTTCTATAAATACCCCACTAGTACTATTCTGCAGGTACATTCTCTCACACTGACAATTCGTATCTCTTTCTCTACTTTCTCTCTCTAAATCCTATTAGGACACGTGCTGACTTGAGCGTCGGAGGGGGTTTCCTCGCATTCCCCCAGAGGGTAGTTCACGTTTGTTTCTTGTGCAGTTATTCACCAGCGGACGCCAACTCCAATCCTTAACGGACTCTTTTCAAGACCGTCAACCGTTTCACAACCGAAACAACTTGACGCTAGAAGGAGGGGGCCTCCCATCTTTGTGAACACTATCATGGATAGAGCAAACAATGACAGCCGTGATCCATCAAGGTTTGAAACCGGTCAGGGATCTACGCCACCCATCATTACCGGACCACTCGGTGCACCTCAGTTCAGCACCAGGATGGCCGAGAACATCAATGAGCAGCAAACTCCTGAGAACAATGTGTCTCAGGTAAACACTGGTGGCGGATCATTCAACCTGGCTCAATTAAATCAATTATCTCCTGAGCAGCTACAAACTGTAGCGTCCTTCATCCAAATGTTACAAGCGGGTACTCCTCAGCCTAACAACACCCCTACTCCTAATGCAAAAGGTGGTCAACTTCGTAGGCGGATGGCGCCCATGACTGGTCGCAACGCTGATAGCCCACCAGTAAGGAGATTGCGTACTTTCACTCAAGAAGGACGCCAAATGGAGAGACTAATCGACGATCCAGAGTATGAAGAAGCTATCCTAGAGACTGAGGATCTCAACAACTCTGAGGATGAGAATCAAAGCCGTTCTCGTCGAGAATATAGCACCAACGGTGCAAGCAATTATTCTGCTGGCGGGCACTTGTTAATCAAGCCTAAGCTGTCTCCCTTCATTCCAGAAATCTTGAACCACCCCATGCCAAGGATCAAGATGCCGTCCTGCAAGTATGATGGCACCTCAGATCCGGATGATCATGTTGCAGCTTATGAAGGGCACATGTACTTGTACACCCATGTGGACGCCATCTGGTGTAAGGTTTTTCCATCTACACAGACTGTGATTGCCCAGACGTGGTTTAAAAGTATCAAGGCGGGTAACGTTTCTAGTTTTTCTCAGCTTTCATCATTGTTCAGCACTCACTTCGTAAGCAATAGGCGCCGTGAGCGCACAACTAGCGAGTTAAAATCTATCAAGCAGCGTGAGACCGAGAGCCTACGAGATTTCGTTGGTCGCTTTAATGCTGAAGCGGTTACTATCCCTCGTCTGAAACAGGACGTGGCCGTTTTAGCTTTGATGACTAGGTTGAGAGAGGAGTCTACATTCAGAAGTTACCTGGGCCGCAAGACCTTCACGTCCCTGGAACCAGTTCTAAGGAAAGCAAATGACTTCATCAGAGGTGAGGAGTGTGATAAGGTCGCGAGCAGCCAAAGTCGTGAGCCTGAGAAAAAGAAGGATGAGAAGCAGAAGAAAGAAAAGGGTCGCGAGAATGATCGCGGCCGAGATGAAAGAAAGTAAGAATCAAATATGGTCAAGAAAGGAAATGACCGCGAGAAGAGCGACCATGAGAGGTTTGAATACAAAGATAAGTTCGATGCGTATACACAGCTCACGACCTCAAGAGCTCAAATATACCTGATGAACAAGGACAGCGACAAATGGCAACGTCCAAAGCAAATGTTTCACAAAAACCGTGATAAGAGCAAGTGGTGTGATTTTCATGGTGATCATGGTCACACTATTGAGAATTGCAGGCACTTGAAGGATAACCTGGAGGATCTGATAAGACGGGGTTACTTCACTCAGTACAAAGCTCAGTCAAAGAATGGGGACGCGGTAAAGCCTAGTAACCAGAATGTGCAATCGCAAATTGCTGAAATCCATGTTATAAGTGGCGGTCCGATTCATGGCGGCAGCGTGAACGGAGCAAAGGCAAGCCTGAACGAGTTTAGGCACCAGGTCAACTTCAATGAAAGTATGCAATGGAGAAGGCCGCCAATGATGCCTGTTATGTCTTTCACAGTGGAGGACGCAAAGCACGTCGTCTACCCCCATGATGACCCTCTGGTGGTCATGTTGAAAGTATCAAATTGTATGATCCATAGAATTCTTGTAGATGGAGGAAGTTCTGCAAATATATTGCATTTCTCTACTTTTGAGAAGCTGATGATCGGCCGGGAACATTTGAAGCGTGTTCGCTACCCAGTAATATAGTTCACGGGGGCGTCAGTAATTCCCGAAGGTTTGATAACCCTACCGGTCAGAGTAGGAGAAGATGAAGACGCCAGAGATGTAATGGCGGAATTTTTGGTAGTTAACGTACCAGGAGCTTATAACGCTATTATTGGACGCCCCTTTATCCACGACGTCCAAGGAGTTGTGTCAACTTACCATCTGACTATGCTGTACGTTTCCACTCTGGGGACGACAACAAAATTAAGAGGAAATCAGGAGATGGCAAAATCATGCTATCTGATAGCATTGAAGCAGCCGGCAAGAAGAATTCAGGTAGAAGATTTGAATCCGTCAACTCGGAAACGGAGGCGAGCTCAGAGGAAAGCTCTGGCAAATGAAGCAAAATCCGAGAAGGGGGATGAAGAGATGATGAAAATATCAATGGAAGAGCTGGAATCTAGGCCTGAGGATACGCCATGACCCAAGCCAGATGGGGAAACAAAGCAGGAGATGCTGGCGGAAGATCCGGCAAGGACAGTTGCTGTCGGTACGGACATGGCCAAAGGTCAGAGTCAACCTGGTGACTCTCCTAAGAGAAAACGTTGATGTCTTCGCGTTCTCGGCGGATGAGATGCCGGGAATAGACTGACAAGGGGAAAACTAGGTCGTTACTAGTCTCCTAAAGTCAAACAAAACCTAACTAGACCACTAAACTAAGTAAAGTGACAAGCAAGGGTCATTCTTCCACAAGGACTAAGGAGCACCAATATGTGTTAATTTAACAATAAGCTAGGCCGAAGAAATCATCAAGTTTTGGTTAAACTAAGGGTTTAAACTATTGAAATCAAATTAGGAAAAGCACTAGTAGGAATGGGAAAACACCACAATCATAGTTCACATCCAACTACCGAGTAAAGATATAGGGATTGACATGTATTGGGGATATGCAAAGGGAACAAACAAACCTAAACACCTCTAAAATCGTTGTTAGGGAGTTTAGAGTCCTAATTATGGCAACAAAACTAATATTTCGAGTGTTATCACCTAACCAGGCGAAGTTAGGAATTGAAATCAAACCCAAGTTAATAACAATCAACAAGTGATGTATATCAACTAATCAATCAATCATGAAGGTCAACCACATAAAAGAAAACCATTAAATGGACAACAAAAAGGATCAAAAGGTAATGGAGCTCACATCAACTAAGTCACCAATCAACATCAATGATTGAAATTGCACAAATCCCAAACATAACCAACCTAATAAACTCTACTCATGAAAATAGGATGGAAACAATGATTGGGCTACTCCCAATCCTAGTTAATGAACTACTCACTATCCATTATACTACCAAACATCCTAAACATGGAAAAATTAGCAATAAATCACCAATCTAAAAATAGCAAAAACCAAAAATCAAGACTTTAAAGCAAAAACAAAACAAAATCTAGTGAACAAACAAGAAGAAACTAGGAAAAGATGAAAACTTTAATCTAGATTAACTATTAAACATGAAGATTAAACAATGAAAACAATTAAAATAAAGCAATAAAAGAAGAGAGAGAGAGTAAGAAATGCTCATTGATAAATTGTTGAATCTTTAAATACAAGTTGTCACCCTTGAATCTCCAAATCTTCAATCTTTCTTTGAGTTTTCTCACTTTTCCCCTAAACTAAGTTATGGAGGCTAATCCTCCCTAAAACCCTAACTATTTATAAAACTAAAAGAGGTGAATAAAATAAAACTTCTTCTCCTCAAAATGGGCTAAGGGGGGTATTTATACTCCCCCTCAATTACATCGTGGTAAATAAAATGGGCCGAAGAAAAACGTGCGAATAACAGCAGCCCGGGCGGTGCAGGGTGGTCGGGCCCATGCTGATCCACCGGGCGGGGCATGCTATCCTTCTTCGTCGAGGCAGAAGCTCCACTCTTCAGCAGCCCGGGCGGGCATGGTACTTGCTCAGGCGGGTTGTGGAACCCGGGCGGGCTGGGCATAGCTCGGGCGGACCAGCAGACGCGCCTGACTTCAAAGAGCCATATATCTTTCTGTTTTTATCGGAATCAGGATTGTGACCACTCGTTGGAAAGCTATCGAGCTAAGATTTCATCTCCAACTTGAATCATTGAAAAATATTATTTGTGATGAAAGTTATGACTGTTATAATATGACCCTTGTGCACAAATCCTTCCAAAAGCTCTTATTTTGGCAAAATTGCTCCACTCTATGCTTGGTTTGTAGTATGGATAGGTGGGAAGTGTGGTGTAGGATAAGCTCTATATTATAGCACTAAATCAAGCCACCCCTCTAACTTTGAAACTCGAACGCGTAGCTCCAAAAAGCTTACCTACATAGAAAACCAAACACAACGGGAGAAACTATACATATAAAATAATAAAATGAAAATAAATAAAGAAAACAATAATAACTAAAAAGGAAATAAAATTAGAAGAATAATTACGAAAATTAAACTAAAACGACTCTAGCTAATTACGCACGAATTACTACCCTATGAGTGACATAAATGTCTCTCATCAAATGCCCCCAAACTTGAACTTTGCTCGTCCTCGAGCAAAACAATTGGACACAAAAGGAAAATAGGAAAGCAAAAAGATTTATTAAAAGCTAAACTAGAAAGCAAGAAATCTAACTCACTTTCGTAGGAATCACGGTTGCATTTAGCGCATGCAACAAGCTCTTTAAACCCCTAAATCGCTTTAAAGGGCGAGTGAGATTTCGCGAGGGTTTCCCAAGAGGCTAACCCACAACTCTAATCAAGCACAAACATATAGTAAGCCAAAGTCATCTCTTTAAATATGGTTCACAAAGCAATGGACGATCTAAGCAAACTTTCAAAGCATAACCATCATCAATATGTATCCATGACTTTGGAATATAGGGGATAGGCTAATCTAAGGTGCAAAATTGACACTCTTAAAAGCTTCAAAACATCAATTAGAGTCTACTAAGGCATTCAAGAGTTACAAATCGTTCTCAAATGGATGAAGAAGGTCCCAAAATTGATCCTAATCACCTATGGTGCACATAAACTCCCCCAAACTTGACTTTTGCTAAGAGAAAACCATGATTGTAATATTATAACGACTGATCAATGGGCCTAGAGTCTCAATGTTTAAGCCATAATGACATTCATCATTACTAGGGAAACTCTACTTATTAAATTTTCAAGCTCCCACTCAACCATTTCGACTAACCCACTTTCTCAAATCATGTGGTAGTTACCACTTATTGACTCTTTTTCGATTCTTTTTTTTCATGGACTTTAATAGGCTTATTATGCCTTGTGGGCTCATTGGCTCCACTTATTGGACTCATGACGTAAAACACTATTTTCTTTTCTTTTTAACAATCAATTTAACTCTTAGTATAGCTTATTTGGAGGTAAAACTTATACACCAAAGAAGATTTCAAGATTCAACTAGGGTCACTACAACTTTCATAAGAGAAATAATTCGACTCTTTTCAACACAAAGTTTGACAACATTTAGAACTATAGAATGCTTTTTCAAGTAGAAAATCAAGCAACAAAGATTAATCCATCCCTAATCTCCCGAAATTACACATACATGCATTCATCGGAAACACCTATACTCATCTACCCAAATGACCAAAACAAAGGAATCCACATAAATTGGCATCAAGAATCTTCCCTTGGACATGAAATGATTTGTACTTTTCTTTATTCCTCAATTTTTTTTGGATTTTGCCAAATATCTTTTTTTCATTTTTTTTCAATTTTTTTCTTTATAAAGAGAAACTCAAAACTTGAATGAAAAAGAAAAGAAAGGAAAATATTTTTAGATTTTGAAATTTTTTGACAATGAGAAAAGTAAATAAAAATAAAGTATATAGACTTCCCCCAAGCTAGCGAATAGCTACTCCCCCAAGCTAGAATAAAGCATTGTCCTTAATGCTTGAACAAGACAATCAAAGGGATGGAGGGAGGGAAGAAACATCCAAACCAACAAGCACATGTTCCGCAATCATAAAACATTAGAAAAGGAGAAAAGGAATGATGTTACCGAATAGTAGGTGGGTGCGAATACCCACAAATGACCCAATTTCTCCACTTCTAATCAACTTACTCGATCAAAACCATGATTTGCTTTCCACGTGCTATTGATAATGTGTCTTATTCCAATTATGCACCTAAATCAAAATCAAGGATAGAAAAGAAAAATGAGTAAAATTAAAAGAAATAAAATGAAAGCAATAAATCATGGGTTACTTCCCGAGAAAGGCTTATTTAAGGTCCTAAGCTTGACCTTTCTAGTAAATAGCAATTCAAAGATCGCAAGAGTTTGTCAAATGCACTAGCAAACATTTCTATTATTATTAAGTATGCAATGACAAAATGCAAAATGTGCATTAAGTGCAATGCAACTCCATGCAAATGAGGAGAGGGATGCCAAAAAGAAGAAGGGTTAAAAGGAAAAACAAAGAAATAAGAAGAAAAAGAAAAATGAAATGACAAACTCTCCTCAACAAACTCTTTTTTTGTAGCAATCTCACTCTCTTCCTCAAATATAATCAAATTGAGCATTTGAGGGACAACGGAGGAAAGAGGCTCATCTAATGGAGGTAATTTGGGTAAACAAGGAAAGAGGATGGGAAATGAAGGAAATAGGTCAAGCTTTCTTGAAAATGGGATATAAGGTGAAGGAATAGAAACTAAGGTTTCACAAATGACTTATCCTATATCACAAGTCTTCAAATCACAAACTTTTTCAACCAATGGCTCCTTACCAACATTTCTCTCAACCTCTAAAGACTCAAAAGCATCACCAACCACCAAATGAGGTACATCACTCTCAAATTGACCAAGATCTTCACTCAAGCATGAAGGGGTATGAGAGGATGAGTACTCTAAAGCACAAGAAGGGATAGTAAGGCCAAACCACTAGAGGTAGACACATGAGACTCAAAAAGGGTATGTAGAGACTCAACAACATCCTCACTTTCAACAACATCCTCAATAATGGGCCTTTTCTCCTCAAAAGCATACCCTTCATTATTCAAGTCATTGGTCAATTGTTTGTCATCCTTCTTTGTCTTACCCCCATTTACACACACATCCCCCAATTGTCTACCACTCCTAGTGATTATAGCATAGGCTTGTTCATTAGGATTTACACCTTGACTAAGGAGTTGGGTAGTGGAAGCACTTTTCATAGAACCCGCCGTTTGAGCCAATTGAGTTTTAAGCATTTTATTATGAACTTGCATTTGTTTTAAGCTCTCCCTCAACTCACTAGTCTCTTTAGCTTGATTAGTCATGAAGGTTTGCATCATACTCTCTAGACTAGTGGTGTTAGGCCCTGTTCTTTTGAACTTATTTTGGCTGAACTGAACTTATTTTATTTTTGCTGAACCGAACTTATTTTTCTTCGAACCGAACTTATTTTTACTTATTTTTTGCCGAACCGAACTTATTTTTACTTATTTTTTTGCGAACCGAACTTATTTTTGCTGAACTAAACTTATTTTTGCTGAACTGAACTTATTTTTGCTAAATAATAATAATCAATAAATAATAATTAATAAATAATAAATAATAAATAATAAATAATAAATAATAAATAATAAATAATAAATAATAAATAATAAATAATAAATAATAAATAATAAATAATAAATAATAAATAATAAATAATAAATAATAAATAATAAATAATAAATAATAAATAATAAATAATAAATAATAAATAATAAATAATAAATAATAAATAATAAATAATAAATAATAAATAATAAATAATAAATAATAAATAATAAATAATAAATAATAAATAATAAATAATAAATAATAAATAATAAATAATAAATAATAAATAATAAATAATAAATAATAAATAATAAATAATAAATAATAAATAATAAATAATAAATAATAAATAATAAATAATAAATAATAAATAATAAAAATAATAAAATAATAATAAATAATAAATAATAAATAATAATAATAAATAATAATAATAAATAATAAATAATAATAAATAAATAAATAATTTATAAATTATAATATAATAATAATATAATAATAATAATAATAAATAATAAATAATAATAATAAATAAATTATAATAAATAAATAAATTATAATAAATAATAATAATAATAAATAATAAATAATAATATAATAATAATAAAATAATAATAATAATAAATAATAAATAATAAATAATAAATAATAATAAATATAAATAATAACTAATAACTAATAATAATAATAATAAATAATAAATTATAATAATAATAATAATAAATAATAAATAATAATAATAAATAATAATAATAATAATAATAATAATAATAAATAATAAATAATAATATTAATAATAATAAATAATAAATAATAATAATAAATGATAATAATAAATAATAAATAATAATAATAATAATAAATAGTAAATAATAATAATAAATAATAAATAATAATAAATATTAAATAATAAATAATATATAATAAATAATAAATAAGAATAATAAACTAATAAATAATAATAAATAATAATAATAATTAATAATAATAATAATAAATAATAAATAATAATAATATTATAAATTCATCGTTATTATAATTATAAAAAAATTAAAAAATCATCGTTATTATAATTATAATATTAATAATAATAACAATATAAATAGTAATATTGAAAACAAAAATAGTAATTACAACATTATAGTAATACTGAACTTATTTTGCTGAACTGAACTTATTTTTACTTATTTTTGCTGAACTGAACTTATTTTTACTTATTTTTGCTGAACTGAACTTATTTTTACTTATTTTTGCTGAACTGAACTTATTTTTACTGAACTGAACTTATTTTTACTTATTTTTGCTGAAAATAAGTCCAAAAGAACAGGGCCTTAGTGGGCGGTCCTAATTGAAGAGGTGCTTGGAGTCTAATTTAAAGACCATTTTGGGGAGGGGGATTACAATCAAGCTAAGCATATGAGAATCAATATTGGGAACATGAGGCACTTGATTGAAATCCATGCACAAATTCAATGAACATTGAGAAATAGCATGAATATCTTCAACATTAGAATGCACCTCATTATTACAAGCATAGGAGGGAGGAGGGTTAAAATCATGCATAATAGGCTCACTAGTGGAACTTATCAAAGAAATTCATGTCAACGTTTGATGAATCATGACAATTTGCATAATCGAAGTCATAAGTATCCCTAGCTAACCACAAATAGAAATCCCAAGCTTCATCTAAAGATATAGCTCGAAATTCACCATTAAACATATTTTCAACCACTCCTCTAGTATGCTCATTTAAGCCCCAATAAGTAATCTCACAAGCCTCCCAAAGACCATAACCATAGTACTTTACAAATTCCTCAAGTCTTTCAAAGTACACCTAAAAGGACTCATTGTCATATTGAGGAAAAGAGATATTTGCCATTTTTTTTGAATAAACAAAAAGAAAATAAAAAGAAATCAAAGAAAATAAAGAATATCTACAAAAAGCCTAGACTCATCTAATCAACACAAATCAATGTATGCCGAAGTCCCCGGCAACGGCGCCATTTTGACATGGGGGAAACTAGGTCGTTACTAGTCTCCTAAAGTCAAACAAAACCTAACTAGACCACTAAACTAAGTAAAGTGACAAGCAAGGGTCATTCTTCCATAAGGACTAAGGAGCACCAATATGTGTTAATTTAACAATAAGCTAGGCCGAAGAAATCATCAAGTTTTGGTTAAACTAAGGGTTTAAACTATTGAAATCAAATTAGGAAAAGCACTAGTAGGAATGGGAAAACACCACAATCATAGTTCACATCCAACTACCGAGTAAAGATATAGGGATTGACATGTATTGGGGATATGCAAAGGGAACAAACAAACCTAAACACCTCTAAAATCGTTGTTAGGGAGTTTAGAGTCCTAATTATGGCAACAAAACTAATATTTCGAGTGTTATCACCTAACCAGGCGAAGTTAGGAATTGAAATCAAACCCAAGTTAATAACAATCAACAAGTGATGTATATCAACTAATCAATCAATCATGAAGGTCAACCACATAAAAGAAAACCATTAAATGGACAACAAAAAGGATCAAAAGGTAATGGAGCTCACATCAACTAAGTCACCAATCAACATCAATGATTGAAATTGCACAAATTCCAAACTTAACCAACCTAATAAACTCTACTCATGAAAATAGGATGGAAACAATGATTGGGCTACTCCCAATCCTAGTTAATGAACTACTCACTATCCATTATACTACCAAACATCCTAAACATGGAAAAACTAGCAATAAATCACCAATCTAAAAATAGCAAAAACCAAAAATCAAGACTTTAAAGCAAAAACAAAACAAAATCTAGTGAACAAACAAGAAGAAAATAGGAAAAGATGAAAACTTTAATCTAGATTAACTATTAAACATGAAGATTAAACAATGAAAACAATTAAAATAAAGCAATAAAAGAAGAGAGAGAGAGTAAGAAATGCTCATTGATAAATTATTGAATCTTCAAATACAAGTTGTCACCCTTGAATCTCCAAATCTTCAATCTTTCTTTGAGTTTTCTCACTTTTCCCCTAAACTAAGTTATGGAGGCTAATCCTCCCTAAAACCCTAACTATTTCTAAAACTAAAAGAGGTGAATAAAATAAAACTTCTTCTCCTCAAAATGGGCTAAGGGGGGTATTTATACTCCCCCTCAATTACATCGTCGTAAACAAAATGGGTCGAAGAAAAACGTGCGAATAACAGCAGCCCGGGCGGGCTCCACATGGCCCGGGCGGGCTGACCAAGGCACCCCGGGCGGGCTGGGTCAAGGTCCGGGCGGTGCAGGGTGGTCGGGCCCATGCTGATCCACTGGGCGGGGCATGCTATCCTTCTTCGTCGAGGCAGAAGCTCCACTCTTCAGCAGCCCGGGCGGGCATGGTACTTGCTCGGGCGGGCTGTGGATCCCAGGCGGGCTAGGGGGCCCGGGCGGTCTGGGCATAGCTCGGGCGGGCCAGCAGACGCGCCTGACTTCAAAGAGCCATATATCTTTCAGTTTTTATCGGAATTAGGATTGTGACCACTCGTTGGAAAGATATCGAGCTAAGCTTTCATCTCCAACTTGAATCATTGAAAATATTATTTTTGGTGAAAGTTATGACCGTTATAATATGACCTATGTGCACAAATCCTTCCAAAAGCTCTTATTTTGGCAAAATTGCTCCACTCTATACTTGGTTTGTGGTATGGATAGGTGGGAAGTGTGGTGTAGGATAAGCTCTATATTATAGCACTAAATCAAGCCACCCATCTAACTTAAAAACTCGAACGTGTATCTCCAAAAAGCTTACCTACATAGAAAATCAAACACAAGGGGAGAAACTATACATATAAAATAATAAAATGAAAATAAATAAAGAAAACAATAATAACTAAAAAGGAAATAAAATCAGAACAATAATTACGAAAATTAAACTAAAACGACTCTAATTACGCACGAATTACTACCCTATGAGTGACATAAATGTCTCTCATCATGGACCCGGTCGTGATGGTACATCGTCTAAATGTGGACAGCACTATCCGCCCGATTAAGCAAAAGAAGCGGAATTTTTCAGTAGAGAAGAACAAGGCCATCAAAGAGGAAGTTGATAAGCTACTGGCGGCTGATTTCATTGAGCCGTGTGATTACCCAGAATGGTTGGCCAATGTGGTCATGGTGAAGAAAGCTAACGGCCAATGGAGGATGTACGTAGATTTCACAGACCTCAATAGAGCCTGCCCAAAGGACTGCTATCCATTACCGAGAATAGACCATTTAGTAGACTCTACTAGCGGTCACGCACTGCTAAGCTTTATGGATGCATTCTCGGGCTATCATCAGATCAGCTTGCTCGAGGCCGATAGAAAGAAAGCAGCGTTCATCACGGACTGTGGTGTGTACAACTATAAGGCGATGCCGTTTGGGCTCCGTAATGCAGGAGCGTCGTACCAAAAGCTGGTCGACAAAGTATTCGCGGATCAGAGGGGGAGGAACATAGAGGCATATGTTGACGACTCCATCGTCAAAAGCAAAACTGGCCATGAACACTTAGACGACCAAGAAGAGACTTTCAGAACATTAAGAAAATACAAGATGAAGCTCAACCCAAAGAAATGTGTCTTTGGGGTAAGAGCATGGAAGTTTTTGGGCTTTTTGGTAAGCAAGAGAGGGATTGACGCGAATCCGGACAAAGTTCAAGCCATTGTGGACCTACCTGAGCCAAAAAGCGTCAAAGATATTTAGAGGCTGACAGGAACAATGGCGGCCCTCACTCGATTCATTTCAAAATCAGCAGACAAGGCTTTGCCTTTCTTTGCGCTACTAAGGGGGAATAAGAAGTTCGAGTGGGGAGAGGAGAAAAGCAAAGCATTCCTGGCGGTAAAAGCGCATCTGAAGAGCTTACCCACCATTACAAGGCCCGAGACTGGAGACACGTTGCAATTGTATATCTCGGCCTCGTCTAAAACGGTCGCGGCCGTATTGTTGGTGGAAAAAGAGAAGAGGCAGCAGCCCATATACTTTGTCAGCCACATCCTTAACGGCCCGGAGAGCCGTTATCAGTTGGTTGAGAAGATGGCTTTAGCTGTAATAATCGCCGCCAGGAAACTCAGGCCATACTTTGACTGTCATCCTATCCAAGTTATAACCAATCAGCCGTTAGAAAAAGCTTTACAAAAGATGGATAGTTCCGGCCGTTTACTGAAATGGGCCGTTGAATTATCAGAGTATGACATACAGTATAAGCCCAGGACCGCCATTAAGACACAAGCCCTGGCAGATTTCATTGTGGAAGCTTCCTATGAAGAAGAAGAGGTGGAGGAAAAAGAAACATGGCTACTGGAAGTTGACGGATCTTCCGCTGTTAGCGGATCCGGAGCTGGTATAGTGATGATCAGCCCAGAGTGGAATTCATACCAGTACGCCATCAAATTCGCCTTCCCGGCGTCAAACAACCAAGTAGAATATGAAGCAAAGAATTCTTAGGCTTAAGGATGTGTTTGGCGGCGGGCGCTAAGAATGTGTTCTTGAAGACAGACTCGCAGTTGGTTAGCGGGCAGCTAAAAGGAGAGTTTGAAGTCATGGAGGCCAACATGCAGAAGTACGTGGAAAAGGCCAAGGAGTTTATTGCTCAATTGAATCACTTTGAGATTCAAGCAATACCCAGGACCGAGAACACAAAAGCGGATGCACTGTCCAAGTTGGCCAGCTCTGACTCATTCAGCATTGAGAGGACCGTTACGGTGGACATCCTGAAGGAAAAAAGCATAGCGGAAAAGATCGTGATCGTCAACAGCATAAACCAGCAGGGAGAATGGTTTAGAGAGTTGGTAGCATACAAAACTGACGGGGACGCTTCCCAACGATCCTTCGTCCGCGAAGAAACTGAAACGACAAGCAAGTTGGTACATCATATACCAAGATGAGCTATACAAGAAATCATTCAGTCTGCCTCTGCTTAAATGCGCAACTGCATGGGAGTCCGTGAAAATCCTTGAAGAAATACACGAGGGTATTTGCGGCAATCATATTGGCGGCAAAGCTTTAGCGCTAAAGGCATTGAGAGCTAGGTTTTACTGGCCAAGTATGCTGGCAGATGCCCAGGGCTACGTCAAGAAGTGCGATAAATGCCAGAGATATGCTCCCGTCATCAATAGGCCCGCCAATGATTTGCAGCCCATCCTATGCCCGATTCCGTTCGCTCAGTGGGGGATGGACATCCTCGGACCGTTCACCACAGCGACAGGAGGTAGGAGATTCCTGATAGTGGGAATTGATTACTTTACAAAATGGATAAAGGCAGAGCCGACAGCAAAGATCAAGGCAAATCAGGTCAAGAAATTCATCTGGCAGAACATTATGACAAGATTCGGGATTCCGATGGCTATCGTATTTGACCATGGCGTCCAATTTGATTGTCGTCCTATACATGCCTTCTTAACGGACTTTTGTGTAAAGTTTGCATACTCAGCCGTCTGCCACCCTCAGAGCAACGGACAAGCAGAGGCCGCGAACAAACAAATATTGAATGCCCTGAAGAAAAGCTAGATGAGTTCAAAGGAGGATGGGCCGATATGGTACCAGCTGTGCTATGGGCAAACAGAACAACAGAGAAGGAGGCAACGGGAGAAATCCCTTTCAAGATGGCCTTTGGTGGAGAAGCAGTGTTACCGGTAGAGGTGGGCTTGCCCTCTTATCGGATCAAGCACCAAGACCTTCAGAAGAATGATCAAGCACTGAGGGAAAATCTGGACTTCCTACCAGAAACGAGGCTTATGGCAGAGCTGAAAGCAGCTGCCTACAAAGATAGAATCAGCAAGGCTTACAACAAGAAAGTCTTGGAGAGGCCGATAGATGTGGGAGATCTAGTCCTTCGCAGAACAGCAGCCACTGGCAAGGCGCGTGTTGAAAGGAAAGCTGACTGCTAATTGGGAAGGTCTCTACATTATTGCCAAAAAGCTTGCTCCCGGTTCTTTCATTCTAAAGGACATGAACGATAAGGAACTTAAGAATTGCTGGAATGTTAGCGTCTTAAAGAAGTATTATGTTTGACTCGAAAGATGTAATCGGCCAAGAGCCACTTTTTGTTACATAAGTAATACAAACTTCTGTTAGCATTTCATCAAACGTCTTGTTACTTCCATATGTATTAACGGACCATATGACAGGCCAACAAAGTAAATACTAACGGCCATATAACAGGCATGAGCGCTACAAAAGCCATATGACAGGCTCAAAGTGTGTTCACAGTCATATGACAGACCTAGCACAAATCAAAAGCCATATGACAGGCTCAAAGTGCGTTAACGGTCATATGACAGACCTAGCACAAATCAAAAGCCATATGACAGGCTCAAAGTGCGTTAAGGGTCATATGACAGACCTAGCACAAATCAAGAGCCATATGACAGGCTAAGTGCGTTAACGGTCATATAACAGACCTAGCACAAATCAAAAGCCATATGACAGGCTCAAATTACACTCGTGGTCATATAAACAGACCAAGCATTAATCAGCAGAATAATAGATTAAACATGCTAACGGTCATACAACGATCATACACAAAGATTAAGGCCTTAGCGGAATAAGATATAATTAAAACCGCAAAAGTACTTTTCCATAAATTAAAAGCTACTGGCTTGGCGGCCAACTACAGTAAAAAAAAGATGGCGGCCAATAATAAGGCTTTCAGTTGGAGGGAAGTACTTGCAATACAAATGGTAAAATATCATTGTTTATAGACGCCAACATGGGCCGAATTGAGAGTTGATCAAAATATTCAAAAAATTACAACTTATAAACTGTTAGAGGAACAAGAAGAGCTGATAGAGAGCCGCCAAAAGCTTCAAGAGGGGGGGGGACGTCATGATCCACTGTTGCGGGACGGCTCGAGGATCCGCATCTGCAATGACATCCTCGTCCGCGAACTTTGGGTCCCCCTCCATGGGCGTGAGGTGTTGACTGTCGGCATGAGCGTCCTCAATAATGTTCCAGTCAAAACCTGGAACAGTCTTGCAGACACATCTCATAGCGGTCGCCCATCCGCCATCATACCTCTTGTGGAGGGCAGCTACATATTCATCAGAATTTGTAAACTCAGCAATAGTCTTAGTGGCCCCCCTAGTCTCAGCCTCAGCGACAACATCCAAAACAGCAATCTCTTTCTCGGAGTTGGCGGCCTCCAGAGCCTTGGTCAATGCGGCAACATTGTCCTCGGTCTCTTCCAGCAAGGCAGCTCGCGGCCTCAGGGTTAGCAGCTCGTCCTCCAGAGGCTCCAAGGTCGCGGTCTTAGCCGCCAACTTCTCTTCCGTCTCCTTCAGCAGGTCCTGGCAAGTCTCAAGTGACTGCTTGTAGCTATCCGCCAGCTTCTGGTATTCCACATACTACTCAATCAGCTCAAGAGCAGCATTGTTGGCATGCAAAGAGAAAAGAAGAACGTCAATAGGGATGCAGAAACAAATGGAATTACATAACAAAGTAAAGAAACGTACCACAAGCTGGTCATAAGCCAGCCTTGCAGCAGGAGTCATCAAGGACCCTGCCGGCCTGTCCAGGGGCAGCTGCATGCCCTTCAGGATCCGGTAAGCGAGAACGCCACCGTTCTCAGGGATGTCGGCGTACAGCGATTCATCCTCCCTAACGTCCCAGTCAGGTTGATAAATCTTGCCGGGAACAACAGGCCGGCGAGCAAAAGAAGCCGCCAAGGATTCGCTTATCGGAACCTCCTTCTTCTCGATCCATTCACCAAACCGAGAAAAGATACCGGGAGACAAGTTTGATAAAAAACTCTGAGATGTGATAATCTCCCAGATTTTCTGCGGATAGTGGAAAAGGAGCCCGACAGCCAAGTAGCGCCGCTAATATGACCTTGGCCAGTGGTCGCGACCTCATTATGCTTCTGGCTCTCCGAAGGAGCATTCACGTTCAAATCTTCCACCTGAACTTCATTGATGGGGGCAGAAGCAGCAGGATCCGCCAAGGCCTGTCTTTTGTTAGCAGACGTATCTGCCGCGACCTGCTCATGTGGCCGCCTTCTAGTCCCGCTACCCCTGACAACAGGTCGAGAAGTAGAAGACCTGAGGGGGACGGCATGAGAAGGCAGGCCGCCAGGAGCGGCAATAGTGGTAGCGGCACTGTAACACCCCGTCCATCTACTACTAAGATACTAGACATTAACGATTCAAAGAATACTAAAATGACGTTAGCGGAAATAACGTCGGGACGGTCATGCTACTCTAAACAATAAATAAAGATAATAACTCAAAATTCATAGCTTAAAAAGAGAATAAATCTCCGAGTAAACATCATAGTTCTAACATAAAAGAAGTATCCCAAATTGTATCACACTATCAAATCCAAAATACCATGAGACATGCAAGTCTCCCAAAATAAACTTAAATAAAACTAATATCCTTAAAAGCAATCCAAAAATAAGTCTCCCTATGGTCTATATAGAGTTCATCTACCAAAAACAGTACTAGAAGCTTCTTCTCACAACCAACTCTCACACTGCTAGCCCAAGCAGTCAAAAGCCTAGCTTTCATTTCCATCTGCAAGATTATATTAAATATTTCCACAGTCAGTGGGGAGTAACTAGCAGTTCTCCCAGAACAATAGCAATCAAAGCACCATTTAGAGGTAGATTATTAAGAAAGGAATAACATGCAATCATTACATCATATCATGCACATAGAAATCATAAAGCTCATAGATAAATCAAGAGATCATTAACAATAAGTAAGCATAATATAGTGAGTGACATAATTCCAATATAAATAAATAATAATAATAAATCAAAATACAACAAGTTATTGAGTCAGAAACCGAACGCCAGTGATTCGCAAATCACTTCCTAAGGTTTGTCAGATCGCAATCTCCAGGTCAGTCTATGGGCTTACGTTCCCCACTGCCTGTGTCTAAGAATGGCCAAACTCCCGATCTTTGGGTAGAACACGCGAGAACTCCCTGACCTCTCGGACGACAACAATTAACCCAGGTGTACCCCTAGTTCGCAAACCAGGTGGTTGACATGTTCTTAACCGGGGACTACATCTATCCCACCGGATATTCTTATCTCAAAATACAATCATGCATACAAACTAAGTATCATTCATCAAAAATATTCATCAAAAAGGGGATGTCACCCGGCCTTATACCCACATTTCATCAAACAGTTCTTCATAATTCCTCAAAATAAATCACTTATACAATAATCAACAAATAATTCTCACAATAACACTTGAACATTCCCAAACATCAAAAATGAAAATATACTGGTTTTTACAGCAACCACACTCAATCACCAATACATCACCAATTAACTCTAAATCATATTCATTAAAAGAGTAATAACAATTAAATCATTTTATTCCATAAATCAAACCTAAACATGTGGTTACCAAAATGATGCATACTATATACTACTGAAAATCAGAAACCCAGAATATATTAAATTATAAATTATATCTGATTTACAAGCCTTCAAACAATTTAAAAGTGTAACCTCAATTTCATCACAAAAACACCATAATAATTATGAAACTAACAAATTCGAGCAGTAAATTCACACAAAAATTATCATACGACCCTAATGGCCCTACTGACATGGTACAATTTTTATTTATAATTTTCGGACTCAAAAAGTATTTTTAACAGTTAATATACAGATTCCTCAAATAAGCCATAATAATAATTAAAAATATAAAAAGACGCACAAAAATTACCAAAAATTTACATAACATGTAAAAACCTCACGGAAATACATATTATTCAAATACATTAATTTTTATGCCTCTACAAATAATTTTCATGAATTATATACTGACAGAACCGAAATTACAAAAACAGATATATAAATTAATTAAAACAGTAAACAGTAGATAACAATTATTCTAAGGAAAGGAATACATTATACGCATGTTACAGGATCTAAGAAAAATGATTTCATCAATTTCAACAGTCGTTCAATAATTATTATGAAATTTAGCCAAAAACACACAAAATACTAATTAAATCAAATAAATATTAAAAATCATGCAAAAATTATTTTTCTCTACATAGTATTCACATAGCATGTGTCACGTATGTTCATGTAAAATTTCGTCAAAAATCTCTTTCAAAAAGTATTTTAGATAATTCCTAACGTATTAATCTAATACCGAATTCTACTCTAATCACTATGATTCTAGGATAACAACTAGTTACCTGGATCGTCGGAGGCGAGCTGAAAACTTCTGGAAATCCCCACAATAGGCGTGTGACCCTCTTCTTCTTCAAATCCCAAGCACCAAGTATAAGGAAAAAGCCACAAAAACAATTCACGAACAATTATCAAAGAGAAGAAATGAAGAAAATTTGAGAGAATGAGAATGGTGATGATGATGATGATGATGATGGACGAAAATATGGAAGAATGACAGCCAAAAGTTCTGATTTTCTAATCAGAATTTGAAGTGAATTAAGAGGTTTAATGAGGTTTAATTAAAGAAATCATTAAGGGGGGGTTATGGGGGTTATAAGGCATCCAAGAGTTTAAAGGAAAACAAAAGAGAAAAGAAAAGGAGAAGGCTCTCCTACTACTTCACTTGGCCGGCTGCCCCAAGCCCAAAACCCACACAAAACTTTCGGCCCAAATTCAACAACGATCCATGCTCCGAAAGCCCGATACGCGATAAAACGGTTAATTCCTAAATCGCGCCTAACCCTTGAAAATACTTAATAATGAAAATAATTCTAATAAATTATATTATAAATATAAATGAAATAAACACATTAGCATGCCATAAAAATAAAAATAATAATTCGGCTCCCAAAATTATAAAATAAAAATAATTAATTTAGAGAAAATAATAGTTTTAGAGAAATTTCTTGCGAAAAACTAGGAGCAAAATTATGGGTTGTTACAATCTCCCCTCCTTAAATAAAGTTTCGTCCTCGAAACTTCGAAAACACAAAAACAAGACAAGAACACAAATAGTACCCGAAACGAATAGTTAGGGTATTTCGATCGCATCGACTCTTCGGTTTCCCAAGTAGCTTCTTCGTACTTTTGACTTCTCCAAAGTACTTTAACCAAGGGAATAACCTTCCTTCTAAGAGCACGGTTCTGACAGTCCAATATACAAACAGGTCGCTCTTCAAAAGTCGATTCGGCTCAACCGACACCGACTCAACAGGGGATCACATGCGAAGGATCACTACGATACTGCGCAAGACTCGCGACACATGAAACACATCATGAACCTTCGACGGCTACGGCGCAACGCCAAACGATACGCGACCTCCCGATCCTTTCAAGAATCTCATAGGGACCTACATACTTCGGACTCAACTTGCCCTTTTGACCAAACCGCATCACTCCCTTCATCGGAGAAACCCTCAAAAGCACCTTATCCTCCACTTCAAAAGAAATAGGTTTCCGACGCAAATCAGCGTACGACTTCTGCCGATCTTGAGCAGCCTTCATCTTCGCTTGAATTACTTTCACCGCTCAATCGTATCCCGAATTAACTCCGGCCCAAAATCAATGAGTCACTGATGTCGCTCCAACAAGTAGGACTACGACACTTCCTTCCATAGAGAGCCTCATACGGAGCCATTTGGATACTAGCTTGATAACTATTGTTATAAGAAAACTCCACCAAGCTAAGAGACTTGACCCAAGACTGCTGAAATTCCAAGGCACAAGCTCGAAGCATATCTTCCAAGGTCTGAATAGTCCTCTCCGTCTGACCATCGATAGCTGCATGAAATGCAGTACTCAGCTTCAACTTCGAACCAAAAGCCTCTTGCAGAGCAATCCAGAAATGGGATAGGAATCGCGGATCACGATCAGAGACAATGTCTTTGGGAACCCCATGAAGACGAATGATCTCATTAGCATAAGCTTCAGCTAACTCTTCCATAGACCAAGTGTTCTTCATCGCAATAAAACGAGCCACTTTAGTCAATCGATCCACAATCACCCACACAACATTCAATCCACCGGCAGCACTAGGCAAACCCATCACAAAATCCATCGAGATCGAGTCGAACTTCCAAGCAGGAATAGGCAATGGTTGCAACAAACCACCAGGCCTCTGATGCTCAATCTTCACCTTCTGACAAACCAAACACCTAGCTACGAACTCGGCAATCTCTCTCTTCATACCAGGCCACCAAAAATTAGCCTTCAGATCCTTATAAAGCTTGTCACCCCCAGGATGAACGGAATAAGGAGTATTATGAGCTTCCTCGAGAATCTTTCTCTTAAGCTCACCATCATTGGGCACACACCAACGCCCCATAAACCTCAAGCTATCATCAGCACAAATCTCAAAATTCTCTGCACGACCTTGCATCTTTGCTTCACGGATCTTCTCCAGCTTCGGATCACCCTTTTGCTTGCTTCTTAACTCCTGGAACAACTCAGGCTCAGCACTCATGGAACCCAACAAAGCAGACACATAACCCTGAGGAACAACCTCGATTTCAAGCTTGCGAAACTCTTCACACAATTCACGAGGCACCACCATAGCAGCGTTTAATGAATGCTTACTCTTACGACTCAGAGCATCCGCTACTTTATTCGCCTTACCCTCTTGGTAATCCAGGGTCAGATCATAATCCTTGATCAATTCAAGCCACCTTCTCTGCCTCATGTTAAGATCACGCCGAGTGAAGATGTACTTGAGCTCTTGTGGTCGGTATACACCTTACACGGAACACCATACGGATAGTGTCGCCATATCTTTAGTGCAAACACCACGGCCGCTAACTCCGGATCATGGGTCGGGTAATTCCTCTCATGCACCTTCATTGCCTCGAACCATAGGCTATTACTTTCCCTTCGCATCAAAACACAACCCGCACCATTCTTCGATGCATCCTTGAACACTTCGTACTCGACACCCTCAGATGGCAAAGTAAGAACAGGAGCAGAGGTCAAACTCTTTTTCAGCTTCAAAAATGCCTCTTCACAATCCTCAGACCAGATGAACTTGCAGTCCTTGCGCATCAAGCGAGTCAGAGGTTGAGCTATCTTGGAGAAATTTTGAACGAACCTCCTATAATAACCCGGCTAGACCCCGGAAAACTCCGAATCTCGGTCACATTCTTAGGACTCTCCCACTCGACAACGTGCCTTGATCTTAGCGGGATCCACCTTGACTCCTTCCTTGCGATTACATGCCCTAGAAAAGCAACTTCCTTCACCTTAACTCGCACTTAGACGACTTTGCGAACCACTTTTGCTTGCGTAGAACATCTAACACCCAGTCTCAAATGCTTCTCATGCTCCTTCTCATCCTTAGAGTAGACGAGAATATCATCGATAAACACGACCACACAAGTATCCAAGTACTCGTGGAAAGAGCGATTCATTTGATCCATAAAAATCGCAGGAGCATTCGTGAGACCAAAAGGCATCACTTCAAATTCATAGTGCCCATACCCGGTGCGAAAGCAGTCTTCGGAATATCCTCCTTCTTCACGAGAATTTGATGATATCCGGATCTCAGATCGATCTTGGAAAACACACCAGCACCTTTTAACTGATCAAAGAGATCTTCAATACGAGGCAACGGATATTTATTCTTGATCGTTACCTTATTCAACTCACGGTAATCGATGCACGAGACGCATACTCCCGTCTTTCTTCTTGACAAACGAACAGAGCACCCCAAGGAGAAACACTAGGCCTTATGAAGCCCTTATCTATCAGCTCTTGCAATTGAGTCTTCAACTCTTGCAACTCATACGGCGCCATTCTATACGGAGCCTTGGATATAGGAGCAGTAGCCGGTACTAAATCAATGTCGAACTCCACATCTCTTTCGGGGAGGAATACCGGCAACTCTTCGAGAAATACATCGGGATAATCCCGAACTACGGAATACTCTCGAGCCGATCTTCGGATGACAAATCCTTCACCATGCAAAGGTATACCACATTACCTTTTGACGCATCTTCCGCATTCTCGGAGCGAAAACCCACTTAACACCCTTCTTCACTACAACACCGGGAATAAGAAATCCTTTTTCCCTTAGAATCTCTCGAGCACCACCTTCGATCACGGCCGAATGCGGGCATGATACTTCGATAGCCAATCTATTCCAAGGATCACATCAAACTCGACATAGGAAACTCTTTAAGATCGGCTGGCAACTCAGAACCCATAATACTAACAGGCACGCCCTTAAACTCGGAATGACAGGGATAATTCTCACCAGACGGAAGAGAAATTAGGGACTTAACAGGAGATCTAGAGGAAAGATTAGCTTTTCGAACGAAGGAACTAGCAACAAAAGACACTGTAGCACCAGTATCGAACAGAACAAAAGCAGGGATATTATTTACAAGAAAAGTACCAGAGATGACATCAGGATGGACATCGGCTTCAGCTTGCGTCATCACATAAATCCTGTTCTTCGGAGGAGCAGAAGAACTAACTGGCTTAGCAGGACCAGCAAAAAAAGACAGAGCTCTAGGATTCTTAGCACACTGGAAAGACTTGTGCCCCACTTCCTTGCAATAGAAACAAACAACAGCCGATCCATCACAATTCTTCCCCGGATGAGCAGCCTTACCACAGATTCGACACTTGCTCGGATCAAAACTCGAACGATAACCGGATCCAGAACCCTGTTGATAACCCCCTCGACCAGACAGCTCATACCTCGGCTTCTTAGCCGGGAACTGAACATAGGTAGCAATAGGCTTCTTAGCAGCAGCAGCCTTAGCAGAATCTTCCTCTTTCAAAGAGGCATGAATACTCAAGGCTATCTCATAGGCTCCCTGGAAAGTCGAAGCTCCCGAACTCAGAACATGGGTCCTCACCCTAGGATCCATTTTCTTGATGTACCTTTTCACACGCTCAGCTTCAGTAGGTACAACTGTGGTAGCAAACCGGGACACCCGGTGAACTTATCCGTGTACTCCCGCACACTCAAAGTACCCTGAGACAGAGTTAAGAACTCTTCCTGCTTCTGCCAACGGAGCTCATCAGGATAAAACCTCTCCTTCAGCTTAACACGAAACTCATCCCATCCAAATCCCGGTGTAGCCATACAGCTTGCACGAACAGTACTCCACCAATTATCAGCTTCCATCTTCAGATAGTAGGTACCAATAGGCACCATTTCGGCGACGGGGGCATCCAAAGCAAAGAAATGACTTCTCCATCTCCCTTATCCACCCTTCCAAAGACAACGAGATCGAAGTCCCGTCAAAAGTAGGCGGACGGTGACGGTCAAACCGATCAAAAATGGATTGCCCACTAGGCGGAGCAGAAGACCGATTAGCCATAGCTATGATGGCGTTCTCAAGTGCTTGGCGCCTCTTCCGGGCAGCTTCCTTTCTAGCACTAGTCATACCTCGAGGCGGCATTCTACAAACACAAGTTAAACATTCGTTATTTAACACATTATTAGTTGTAAATAACAACTTATCACATCAGAGTAAGAAAAATAATTTCCCGTGGTTTCCTACCCAAGTGACCCTCTCACCACAACTTTTCTTGAAGCCTAAGATTCTAATGATCCTAGTTACTTCAACTACACATTTCCCGGGAGTTTCTTAGTGGCTAAGTAAGGGTCTCGGGTAACTTTGCTCTGATACCAACTGTAACACCCCGTCCATCTACTACTAAGATACTAGACATTAACGATTCAAAGAATACTAAAATGACTTTAGCGGAAATAACGTCGGGACGGTCATGCTACTCTAAACAATAAATAAAGATAATAACTCAAAATTCATAGCTTAAAAAGAGAATAAATCTCCGAGTAAACATCATAGTTCTAACATAAAAGAAGTATCCCAAATTGTATCACACTATCAAATCCAAAATACCATGAGACATGCAAGTCTCCCAAAATAAACTTAAATAAAACTAATATCCTTAAAAGCAATCCAAAAATAAGTCTCCCTATGGTCTATATAGAGTTCATCTACCAAAAACAATCTTAGAAGCTTCTTCTCACAACCAACTCTCACACCGCTAGCCCAAGCGAGTCAAAAGCCTAGCTTTCATTTCCATCGCAAGATTATATTAAATATTTCCACAGTCAGTGGGGAGTAACTAGCAGTTCTCCCAGAACAATAGCAATCAAAGCACCATTCAGAGGTAGATTATTAAGAAAGGAATAACATGCAATCATTACATCATATCATGCACATAGAAATCATAAAGCTCATAGATAAATCAAGAGATCATTAACAATAAGTAAGCATAATATAGTGAGTGACATAATTCCAATATAAATAAATAATAATAATAAATCAAAATACAACAAGTTATTGAGTCGTAAACCGAACGCCGGTGATTCGCAAATCACTTCCTAAGGTTTGTCGGATCGCAATCTCCGAGTCGGTCTATGGGCTTACGTTCCCCACCGCCCGTGTCTAAGAATGGCCAAACTCCCGATCTTTGGGTAGAACACGCAGAACTCCCTGACCTCTCGGACGACAACAATTAACCCAGGTGTACCCCTAGTTCGCAAACCAGGTGGTTGACATGTTCTTAACCGGGGACTACATCTATCCCACCGGATATTCTTATCTCAAAATACAATCATGCATACAAACTAAGTATCATTCATCAAAAATATTCATCAAAAAGGGGATGTCACCCGGCCTTATACCCACATTTCATCAAACAGTTCTTCATAATTCCTCAAAATAAATCACTTATACAATAATCAACAAATAATTCTCACAATAACACTTGAACATTCCCAAACATCAAAAATGACAATATACTGGTTTTTACAGCAACCACACTCAATCACCAATACATCACCAATTAACTCTAAATCATATTCATTAAAAGAGTAATAACAATTAAATCATTTTATTCCATAAATCAAACCTAAACATGTGGTTACCAAAATGATGCATACTATATACTACTTAAAATCAGAAACCCATAATATATTAAATTATAAATTATATCTGATTTACAAGCCTTCAAACAATTTAAAAGTGTAACCTCAATTTCATCACAAAAACACCATAATAATTATGAAACTAACAAATTCGAGCAGTAAATTCACACAAAAATTATCATACGACCCTAATGGCCCTACTGACATGGTACAATTTTTATTTATAATTTTCGGACTCAAAAAGTATTTTTAACAGTTAATATACAGATTCCTCAAATAAGCCATAATAATAATTAAAAATATAAAAAGACGCACAAAAATTACCAAAAATTTACATAACATGTAAAAAACTCACGGAAATACATATTATTCAAATACATTAATTTTTATGCCTCTACAAATAATTTTCATGAATTATATACTGACAGAACCGAAATTACAAAAACAGATATATAAATTAATTAAAACAGTAAACAGTAGATAAAAATTATTCTAAGGAAATGAATACATTATACGCATGTTACATGATCTAAGAAAAATGATTTCATCAATTTCAACAGTCGTTCAATAATTATTATGAAATTTAGCCAAAAACACACAAAATACTAATTAAATCAAATAAATATTAAAAATCATGCAAAAATTATTTTTCTCTACATAGTATTCACATAGCATGTGTCACGTATGTTCATGTAAAATTTCGTCAAAAATCTCTTTCAAAAAGTATTTTAGATAATTCCTAACGTATTAATCTAATACCGAATTCTACTCTAATCACTATGATTCTAGGATAACAACTAGTTACCTGGATCGTCGGAGGCGAGCTGAAAACTTCTGGAAATCCCCACAATAGGCGTGTGACCCTCTTCTTCTTCAAATCCCAAGCACCAAGTATAAGGAAAAAGCCACAAAAACAATTCACGAACAATTATCAAAGAGAAGAAATGAAGAAAATTTGAGAGAATGAGAATGGTGATGATGATGATGATGATGATGGACGAAAATATGGAAGAATGACAGCCAAAAGTTCTGATTTTCTAATCAGAATTTGAAGTGAATTAAGAGGTTTAATGAGGTTTAATTAAAGAAATCATTAAGGGGGGGTTATGGGGGTTATAAGGCATCCAAGAGTTTAAAGGAAAACAAAAGAGAAAAGAAAAGGAGAAGGCTCTCCTACTACTTCACTTGGCCGGCTTCCCCAAGCCCAAAACCCACACAAAACTTTCGGCCCAAATTCAACAACGATCCATGCTCCGAAAGCCCGATACGCGATAAAACGTTTAATTCCTAAATCGCGCCTAAACCTTGAAAATACTTAATAATGAAAATAATATTAATAAATTATATTATAAATATAAATGAAATAAACACATTAGCATGCCATAAAAATAAAAATAATAATTCGGCTCCCAAAATTATAAAATAAAAATAATTAATTTAGAGAAAATAATAGTTTTAGAGAAATTTCTTGCGAAAAACTAGGAGCAAAATTATGGGTTGTTACAGGCACCCTGGACAGGAGTGCGACCCACTCTCACGCCACCACGACCACGGCGGATATTCTGGGGACCGTTACGATTCCCCCCGGCGGCCGTTAGTGTTGTCGTGCATGGTTTCGTATTCGTCGGCGGGAGCAGGCTGCAAGTTCGTTGTCGGTTGGAGATTCTCGTCGACACACAGAGCGTCGAGATCAAGATAATCAAAGCATGCAAAACGGCAAGAAAACAGTAAAAAAATAATAATAATAATTTTTTTGGTATCATCAGACGGACCAGTCCGATAGCGTAACTTACCATTTTCATGAGTATGGCATAGTAGCATCGCCGACAAGGGCTGGTTCCCGAGGATATACTTGGTGTGAGGAAGCCAATACTTGGGTTCCTTAACCTTAGACTTTTTCCCGTCCTCATAAGTGATGAGGTAGTCTTCAGTATCAAAACATGCAAAGGCCGTCAACTCATCCTCAGATAACGGAACTTGGGGTAGGTGCTCGATATGAGGACTGGGCTCGGTGAAATGGCGGCGTATGGGGAAGTTCTAAGGTACCTGTAACCAGAAGAAAGCATCGCCTAGAAGAACCACTCTTCTTTAGCCAATGAAGATGCCGGAACAGGTTCAGTGCCTGCGGAAACTCCAAAAAGCGGACGGTCCAAATGAATGCGATCAAGTTGCGGACCGCCAAGGGAGTGAGTTGGGCCAGGCAGAGGTTAAAAGAGTTTAAAATCTTCACCAAAAAAGAGTCCAGAGGAAAGCGGAGGCCGAACTCAAAATGATGAGTATACACGGCCACGTGGCCGGGAGGACACTCCGTCACAATAGCCGCCCCCTCTGACGGAACTACTAACTGATGGGCTGTCGTACACCTGTCAAAAATAATTCCTGCAAAACTTTCTAACAATGTAGTAGGGTAAGTAGGGTCGAATCCACAGAGAGATGGTCGTTTTAATCTAGCTTCTAAGGTATAGAGAAACTAAACAAGATCAGGAATATTGAATTAAAGTTCTAAACTAATCAAAATACGAAAATCAAACTAAAAAGGATCTAGGGCAATGGTTTACCATGTTTATAACTATAATCTATCAAAATATCATCAATGGTTCAATTAATCAGATATCTAGAGCACATGTTAATCCTACGGTCGGGCCTTAACGCTCTCAAATCAACATATGCTAGTACGGTCGCTCAACATAATCAGATTTGCTAATTGTAGGTAAGCCTCTAAAGAGTACTATCTCTCGATCTATGACTCGATATTAGTAATATTTAATCAGACAATTGATCAGATTGCAAGATTAATAATATAAACACTAATCAATTAGAAATATCAAGACTAATCAAACCATGAATAAATATCGATCAATAATCATATCATATAAACATGGATTCCCAAACCCTAGAAAATAAGACTACTCAATCATAAAATAAAGAATAAAAACTACATCTAGAAAGAGAAAGGAAAACATAATTAAAATAAATCTATGAAAAGAAGAAAATGAAATAATAAAACTAATGAATTAATGAAGAACATGAAAAACTAGGGTTTAAACTAAAAACTAGAGAGAAAGAGAAGAAGACTAAACCTAAAAACTAAAACTAAGAAAATAAAATAACGTCCCAGGAAGGAGGAGGAGAGAGATATCTCTAATCTAAAAAATATTCAATAACCTAATAAGACTAGGAAAGTAAGTTACAATCATAAGGAAGGTCGAAATATCATTAAATGGGCGGAATTAGTGATCCGCGTGTACAAAAACTGATTCCAGCAAAAACAGTCCCAAATTCGGAAAGGCATGACTCCTTGACTAGAAATCTCCTCAGGGAGTGCAACCTATCATTGGAAAGTTCTTCAACTCTAGTTTCCAAATATGCTGGAATTACTGGATTCTAAGAAGCACATCAAAAGTTATGCTCAGAAGAGTAGACATGACTCATTTTTCACATTTCTTCTAATGATTTTCCACTTCGTTTTCGCTCAAACTCGTACTATGACATATCCATACGATCCTTATGCATTGTAGCTTCTTTCCAAGCTAAACCATTGCTTGTCCCCAAGCAATAAGACATAGACATGGAAAAAGTAAGACAACCTACAATATAGGACTAAAACAGGGTTAAACACTCAACTGAAAACACAAGAGATAAAACCACTACACAAACCAAGCATCAAAACAAGCTCGAACAAAGCCGCATAGCATGTCATGTATCGCAATCGACTCTCCAATCATACCACATACCATCTCTCCCAAGTTGGATTTAACCAAACCTGACATACCTCACTATAGTCATGTGTGCTCAAATCTCTCATGTGTTTAAAGGATAAATGATGACACTCAACCTAAAACAAGTCGACTCAGATGAAACATAAACTCTTTAACTTTGACTTTTTGACTCACTTAATACTCAACAATACAATGCACAATGATCAAGAGGACTTTTAAGGGTTGTAATGGGGTTGAGGTTAAAGGTATGAAAAATAATTTGGGAATTGTGGTGGAAAAACCAAGAAGGGGGAGCATCATATAACTAAAAACATGACAAAGAAAGGTCACAATAACTCCGTGCAACAACCAACAATCTCCAAATATAATCAACAACATTTTTCACTCAAGAGATTCAATCATAACCCTTTTTATTTCACTTTATTCACAACTTTTTTTTTCACTTCTTTTTCATTTCATTTTTCACTTTTTCTTTTGTGTTTTTTTTTTTTTTGAACTTTCATTTCAATTTCCAAGCTCACTAAACATACTTTTCCATCCTTCTAAACCACAAATAGAGCATTTCAATTCAATACAAACCAAACTAATACTCGCTCCCCCAAGCTAGGCTTAGGACAAATATCAAATGAGGCCAATGGCTTGTAATGTAGGTAGCAATCAAACATTTCAGAAAGGCTCAGCGGGGCTAGAGGAAGGATAATATGAAAACAAGAATAACTCTGGAGCTAAGATCATTAAATAGAATGCCTCAATCATATCAAAATGTATGCACTATCAAATATCAAAGATTACCAAGTCAAAATCAAGATCAATGCGACAACTAAGGAACTAATCACACATGAAAGAACATAACTGACACAGATACGTCAGTTTATAGGCACTGAAGCTCAGTTAGTTTAAGGTGTCTGCACAATAAAGTTAAATCGAGCTAGAGAGATCAATTAATCTTACCACAAACAATCAATTGCGAAACAATCGTGCTATGAAGAATCATGAACAAGATGAATTATGCTTAGGAATTGTAGTAAAATATCGGCAAGGTTCTCAATAAGTGCTAGCAATAGTCCCATAGATGCAACTAAAATGACATGAAATCTAATATGAGATGAAATATGCCAATGCAACTACGAAAGCAATACAATGTTTTTGGTTACACGTAAACTCCCACTCCTAGTGAGCGGTACAAACCGTGCAACATCCTATGAAAGCAATGAAAAAACTACTCTAAATGCAACTAACATGCGCTAAGTAATGATGACAAACATCCTCCCCCAAGCTGAATGACACATTGTCCTCAATGTGAACAAAGAGGAATTAAATGAGGGAGAGGTACAACTTACAAAAGAGGTGGATAATCAAAGGGAGTGTCAAAAAGCATCGACACCTCCACCACAATCGATAGTTGTAATGAGGCAGTGAACTTAGCCAAAAAAATTGGCTATGCTTGTACCTAGCAAAAGACTTCATCACACATTAGCAAAGTTAGTCAAACCAAAAAAAATGAAAAAAGTCGGGTTGCCTCCTGATAAGCGCAAATTTAAGGTCTTGCATGGCCGTTTAAGATTAGTAGATCACTCATAATAGTTCAATGCTCTAAGAAGCTTATCATATGTTCCTGCAAACATCTCAGAGCATATTATATAAGAGTGGAAAGGAAAAATGAAAAAAGTTAGTACTAAAATATTACTAAAACTACCAAAAGAAAAATCAAAGGAAAAATTATATTTACAAGAAGAAGAAAAAAAGAAAAATCGTTAGTCTTTTTACATGACTCAAAAGAAGGATCAGAAACCAACTGTACATTATTTACATTATCATGAGAGTCATTCAAGAGGGGAGAAAAGAAGGAACGATGGAGGATATAATATAGGAGAAGAAGGAATAAGGTCAAGTTTTTGAGAGAAAGGAACATGAGACTCAAAAACAATAGGTGGTAGCGATAAAGACTCATAAATCACCTCATTCTCAACTTGACTTACCTCCAAAGAGGAAACTTCAACCATGGTTTCTTGCTCCTGCAAAACATCCATCATAATAGTCTCTCTCTCAATCTTTTCATCATCCCAATAGCTCTCATTTATTATCCAACCCTCCTCATCATCATAAATAAACGGATTGGGGCTAGAATTTTGAGCAGATTGACATTCATATTGGGAAGAGGGGTTAAAACCATAAACTAATGTCACATCACACGAAGAAAAATCATGTGAAGTAGACTAACAATTTGAACAATAAGGGGTTGGTGTCATGTAAGTTTGGGGTGAAAGAGCATATGAAGACATCTCCCACTCATAAGAATCCCAAGCCAACCACGCAATTAAATCCCAACAATAATCAGGTGATTGAAATAGAAATCCTCCACTAGACATAGATTCCACCACCATCCTAGTTTCTTCATTTAACCCCCCATAAATCACTAGGCACATATCCCACAGTTCAATTCCATGATTAGGACCAATATAATCACCAAGCCTATGATAGTATTTCCAAAACGCTTCATTCTCATACTGAGGAAAAGAAAAAATTGCTCTAGAATTACTAGCCACAAAACATATGAGGTAATTCAAGAGAACTCATGAAAAAATTGGGTGGATTTGATATGATGCATCAAAACTGTAAACATGAGAATCCCAAGAATTATTACTATGTTGCCTAGCAAAAGAATTATACCCATCATCAAAATAACATGACTCCATGATACAGAAAAGTTATTAAAAAAAATAAAAAAAATATTCACAAAAGGGAAAAAAAAATATATATATACAGTTTAGTCTCACCAAATAATAAAAACTAAATAAAACTATACCGTCTCCCCGGCAACAGCGCCAAAATTTGATGGGCTGTCGTACACCTGTCAAAAATAATTCCAGCAAAACCTTCTAACAATGTAGTAGGGTAAGTAGGGTCGAATCCACAGAGAGATGGTCGTTTTAATCTAGCTTCTAAGGTATAGAGAAACTAAACAAGATCAGGAATATTGAATTAAAGTTCTAAACTAATCAAAATACGAAAATCAAACTAAAAAGGATCTAGGGCAATGGTTTACCATGTTTATAACTATAATCTATCAAAATATCATCAATGGTTCAATTAATCAGATATCTAGAGCACATGTTAATCCTACGGTCTGGCCTTAACGCTCTCAAATCAATATATGCTAGTACGGTCGCTCAACATAATCAGATTTGCTAATTGTAGGTAAGCCTCTAAAGAGTACTATCTCTCGATCTATGACTCGATATTAGTAATATTTAATCAGACAATTGATCAGATTGCAAGATTAATAATATAAACACTAATCAATTAGAAATATCAAGACTAATCAAACCATGAATAAATATCGATCAATAATCATATCATATAAACATGGATTCCCAAACCCTAGAAAATAAGACTACTCAATCATAAAATAAAGAATAAAAACTACATCTAGAAAGAGAAAGGAAAACATAATTAAAAGAAATCTATGAAAAGAAGAAAATGAAATAATAAAACTAATGAATTAATGAAGAACATGAAAAACTAGGGTTTAAACTAAAAACTAGAGAGAAAGAGAAGAAGATTAAACCTAAAAACTAAAACTAAGAAAATAAAATAACGTCCCAGGAAGGAGGAGGAGAGAGATATCTCTAATCTAAAAAATATTCAATAACCTAATAAGACTAGGAAAGTAAGTTACAATCATAAGGAAGGTCGAAATATCATTAAATGGGCGGAATTAGTGATCCGCGTGTACAAAAACTGATTCCAGCAAAAACAGTCCCAAATTCGGAAAGGCATGACTCCTTGACTAGAAATCTCCTCAGGGAGTGCAACCTATCATTGGAAAGTTCTTCAACTCTAGTTTCCAAATATGCTGGAATTACTGGATTCTAAGAAGCACATCAAAAGTTATGCTCAGAAGAGTAGACATGACTCATTTTTCACATTTCTTCTAATGATTTTCCACTTCGTTTTCGCTCAAACTCATACTATGACATATCCATACGATCCTTATGCATTGTAGCTTCTTTCTAAGTGCTCCTAATCCTCAAGTTTAGCTAATCATACTCCAAATACGTCCTCAATGCCTGAAATTCATCAAAAACAAGAAAATATACCGAATAGGAGTAGAATAACATAACTTAAGATATAATGCAATAATGAATCTAAATATGAATCTAAATGCTCTAAAATGCAACCTAAATGCACCTAAAAACTATATGTAAATATGATTTATCACTAACCGATAACCCTCAGGAAAATCATATAAATCCCGAGCAACTCTGGGGTACGCAAGATCAATGGCGTCCAGACGCCAAGGCCCATCAATCTCCACACTGAGAGGACCGCACTAAAGTTCGCAGGTAGCCAAAGAGCGTCAGAACCTGGTCCGGCAACAACCTCTTCCTCCATTTCATTGAAGTTGTCGACCCTCCTCTTAGCAGCACGGGAACTCTCCCCAATCACATGTGCCGACAAAGGCACGCTGGTGCCAATGTCCACGGCCGCAGAATCAGTCTCGTCCTCAGTAACGCGAACGACGGGGCTGGCAGGAGCGGATCGACGCTGGTAAATGGACTCTTGATGAACCATAACGGTAGCAATGGAATCACTGTCGTCACCTAAATCAATAATAGGAGGGTTAGGAGCCACTGATTCCTGTAAACGGTCGTAAAAATCGGCCGATATCTCAACCCAGCATCCGCCAAGCTATCCAACCAGGCATGCTCTCTAAGAGGGGTTACATCAAGGCAGGAAACAGCATCGGCTGGAGGATGCCTAACGGAGCGTCTAGCTAAAATTTTATGCATAAGCTCCTTAAGCGTCTGCCTGTCACCGCTCTGACTAGCGGACAGGTATCTCCTAGTCAAGTTATGCTCCTCAGGAGTAGCAGGTTCGTTACGAAACTTCGATCTGAGTTCTTTATCTCTCTCGGACGTGAGGGGTATGTCCGCTAACAGCCTAGTCCTCCCCACAGGGCTTGAATCTGGTGAAGAATTGTTCTCGGCCAGGGGGGAAGAGGGTTCACTCTCGGTCATAAACACATCACTAGGGGTATCCTGGCAATCAGGCTGGTCCAACATGATAAAAACGCAAAGAAACTTAAGGAAGCTTGGAGAAGAATTGAGGAAATACCTGGAAACGGAAAGTCGCCGGAAAAAAGTAAAAGCAGGGAGCGAAAGTTGCCGGAAAAGGACAAACGAAGTTTCCAAATAGCGAAATTGCGCAGAAAAACTCGAGCTTGAACCAAAGAACCGCCGGAAATGTAGAACAAACACCGGCGAAACACGAACCTTAAAACCCAGAAAAGATTCGTCGAAAAAAGACGAAATTCTTAATGCAATAGAACCGGAAAGTAAAAACTAGAAGATTTGGCAACTTTTCGGAGCAATTTGAGCGAGAAAGGGTCGATTTTAGAGCAAGCAAAGCTTCGGGTATGGAAGTTTGTCAGAGAGGAAATGAAAAAGGAAGAAGGAAAGCTTGAGAATGTGAAAGAAATCCAAAAAAGGACAACTGCTCATATAAGTACGCCCGAAGCGGACGGCTGAGATTGAAAAACTTCTCAACTCCCTCTCCGGATTTCTGCCAAATGTCAGCAAAACCCTAACAAAGTAATGGCGGGATTTTCGGAAAAGTAATCATTAACTTTTCAAAATTCTTCAACTCCCTGCAACGACACGTGGCACCCAACGAATCAACTTCTCTAAAAAATCGACCAAGACAACAATGGCTCGCGTCCACCGACAACATCCTTAGCGGTCAAGACCCCAAATGATGTTGGGGGGGTAGTTGTGTGGGTATAACCTAAGAACGTTAGCGGACCTCCCTGAGGAGTCCGCGAACACAATGACGGACGCGTATGTGGCAAACGTCGCCTACAGCTTTAACAAGTCAGTTCATTGACATGGTCCGACAACGTTGGCGATCGCCTAACAAGACAAAATAGAGGAATCTTCCCTTCTGTCAGGCGCACCACAACCGTACACGTGTAAAAGGATTACGCACCCTGTCAGAGGAATAGTACTTCTATAAATACCCCACTAAGTACTATTCTCGTGCACATTCTCTCACACCGACAATTCTTATCTCTCTCTACTTTCTCTCTCTAAATCCTATTTGGACACGTGCTGACTTGAGCGTCGGAGGGGGTTTCCTCGCATCCCCCCGAGGGTAGTTCACGTTTGTTTCCTGTGCAGTTATTCACCAGCGGACGCCAACTCCAATCCTTGACGGACTCTTTTCAAGACCGTCAACCATTTCACAACCGAAACACTCTTCCATCTTCAACTTCAAGTATTCATCAACTTTCTCTCTCCTCAACTTCAAACCCTCATCAATGGCGGCATCTTCCTCTTCTTCTCTCTCCTCAGAAACCCAACTCAAAGAACACCCTTGCCAAAACAACTGTTTACCCGGCCCAAAAGGAGCCTTCGAGATCCGCCAAGTAAACAATGGGTTATACGTTCGGGTCGACATGCCCGGAGTTCCACCCGACAAACTCAAGCTCAACAAGTACAGTGACACTCGTACCGTCACCTTCTCCGGTACTGCACCCATTGTCTGGAAAAACATTGACTCCTCCGACAGAGTTTATGGCGGTTACGTTGTCCTTGACCGTGACCTAACCTTATCTCCATTAATACTGTCCTTAAATATGGTTGTTTAAGAATGTTTTTTCCCGACTGTGATGGTTCTCTTCCCTGTCTTTCTTCCAAGAAATCTTCCACGAAAAATGTTTGATCATGATGAAAATTTGTCTAATGATCACCTCATTTTTGATGAAGGTCATTTCTCTTTTCTATCTCCATATTTTTTTTCTTTTATTTTTGGGTTTGAAATCTTGTTAATTAATGATTTTTTGTTTTTTTGTAAATTTGTTGTTTAGATCTTTACGAGGACGGTTTTTACATTGTTCCTAATGATGACTTTCTTTATCAACCACCTAAACCATATCAAATTAGGGGTAAGCAAAGATTAATGATATAGTATTACGAGTGTGTATGTAATTACTCATAAATCATAATACATTTTACATGTATTTCTAATATGCACTAAGTTTTGTACTTTTGATATAGATTTGCTGGCTGGTTCCTTGAAATTGTGCGCAACCTTATTTTTTTCCTATTTGAATAAATCTGGTTAAACAGTGATAAAAATAGTTAAATGTGTATGATTTTCCTTATTGTACGCAGAGTTTGAACCACATATATGATTCACAGGGGCGGATCTTCTTGGGGGCAGGACTGGGCCTGGCCCCCAAAAGGTTTTGGAAAAAATTCTAATAAAGTCTTGCTATTTTAGCCCAATAAAAAAACTTGAAATTAGGAGTACAGTACATGGGCCATGGGAATACTCAACCCACCGTGTATTATGAAGGGGAAAGAGGAAATACTTGGGCCCACAGGTTGTGAATAATGATTGTGATGTTGATGTTGTAAATAGTTGACACATATGTACTTCCTTTAATAAACAATTGTAGGTATACCACTCACATGCACATTAGTACATTACTACTGTACCACTCTAGCACAAAATGAGAGAGAACCCAAAACCCACGTATGAATACCACTTCTTTCATTTTCTTTTCTTTTTTTCCCTTTCTTTGAAGTTTTTTTTTTCTTTCATTTAGAAATTAAACCTATTGTTTTTTTTATCTTTATCTAATTTTTCTTATACATGTTTTTACCTAATGCTATTTAAAACTTTGAACCTTTGACTTTTCTATTTCGTCTTTGTGCCAAGATTTATTACTTATCAGCTATAAAAATTAATTTATAGCTTAGTTTATTTTGATATAGTATATACTTCCTCCGTTCTGTTTTAAATGAAACGTTTGCTTTTTCACGCAACCCAACATGCTTCTTTAATTATTAATATCTTTAGTTGTGCACATGTAAAAAACATAAAAAAGTTATAATTTGATAGTATGCATCGAGACGAATCTAACAAGATCCCACTTGATTATGTTTTTCTTTATATAATTGCGATAAATTGGAATCAAAATTGATCAATGAATAGTGTCATTTCACCCAATTTTTCATTTAAAACAGAACGGAGGAAGTATATTTTTTTGTTTACTTTTGACCTGATAATAAAATTCGTACGTTTTATAGTTGTAGACTTTCGTATATGTCATTTGAAATTTTTTGGCCCCTAGTAGCAAAAGTTCCAAGATCCGCCACTGATGATTCAGGTTCCTTTAGAGTTTTATATAGATACTAGATAGTTACTATCGTTTGAAAATTGGTAAAATTGGCTTCAACACCACAAACTATGTACCTAGCACCATCAACTTTGACTATTAGCCAAAAGACCCCAAACTATTGCAATGGGTGCAACTAGTGTCATAAATAATGCCGGAACTAACTTTTCCTGCCGACGGCGGGGAATCTGTGTTAATTTATTTTTCCCATTTTCCCCTTTTTCTTTCATTTATGGTATTTTTCATTGATTAGAAGCCTAAGTCACGTGAACATGTGTCGAGAAAAATGTCATTTATGACACTCACTGCACCCAGGCCAATAGTTTGTGGTATTTTGGCTACTAGTCAAAGTTGGTGGCGCTGGGTGCACCCGCGTCATAGTTTGTGGTGTTGAAGCCAATTTTGCGTTGAAAATATTGTAAGTTAATAATTTGAAAATATATATACTTGCTACTAATCTAATAATATCTCACATTTCCCTCAATTCAAAAAAAAAATTAATATCTCACATTATAATTATCTTTTTGGTATATGATACTATTATCAATCTCACATTAGTTTCGAAACACAGTCAAAATTGGTAAAATTTGAACTTAGATAAACAAATGTTCATAGCAATGATATATATGTATATGTATCTGTATCTGTATCTGTAACAACTAGAAATTGCAATTATAGATATTCTGAAAAAACATATTTGAGAGAGCCGTGATGTAACAAGATCATAAACATGACGCGTTTTTGTTAGTTCTCCCTTGTTTTTAGAACATGTAATGTTTAGTTTTCACTGCATGCATGTAGTGAATAGCTTAGGTCTTTTTAGGATTGCTACGAAAACTTCCGTTGCAATGAATATCATATGGTATGACTTAATCACATACATATTGATGTTGGTGTCTGTAAATTGTAATTTGGTGTTCGAGGTAGTAACTTTGCTCACATTAACCCATTTCTGCTAAGTGGGGAGGAAGGAGTTTATGAGCATAGAGTGGTGAAGGGATCATCCGAAAGCGGGTCCGATTATTTCATCTCTTTGAGGATGGACATGCCAGGGGTCAGCAGCACTGAGTATACTGTTGAATTACTTCGTGGGAAGGAGCTCTTTTATGCAGGAGATGGCCAGAAAGAATCGCGCTATGATGAAGGTGGTCGAAGATACACTTCAATGGTGTACATCAGATGTTCTTGTTGCACCTATGTGAGGGTCAAGGAAGAAATGAAAGATGGAGTCCTCAGGATTCTAGCCTACAAATGCCGCTTCAAATCTTCAGGAAGTAATAATGCTTAATTTTGTTACTATGTTATTTGGGTTGATAATACTGGCCTAATTGTGGGGATGTTGTGTAAATCCTGAAAACTTCTTTTTTTGTGAGAGGTAAATCCTGATAACATAAATAGTAGTATCTGTGAAGTTTATGCTTTTAGCTCGTTGGTTATTAATGGGGTTTTTGGTTGGTTTATTGTTGAAATCTTTGATTATTATCTCATGAAATTAAGATCAATCTTTAGTTTACTTATGTAGAGGATAGTTCTGTTTGTATATTTGGTGTCACTTACCGGAAACATTTCCATTTTTGTTATCATACTCCATAATATGTATTTTGTAGTTTTTTACCTCATATGATATGATTTCTCTATTATTCTCCTAGAGGCTAGAGCTGGGTAATCTTTTATCTGACCGATACTCTGATACCCCACTTTGAAATTGGCCTGAACATATATATTTAGAGAAATCAGATGTCGACCTGAACTACTGAAAGAAACTCAAACCCGACTTAAATTTACTAAGCTCGAACCTAACCTAAACCGAAACGGAGCAACCCATATTCAAATTATTTTGAATCATTTTTATCTAACCGGTACCTCACTTTGAATTTTATATTCAGAGAAATCCAAACTCGACCTGAACTAGCGAAAGAAACTCGAACCCGACTTAAACCTACTAAGCTCGAACCTAACTTAAACCGATACGGAGCAACCCATAATCAAATTATTTTGAACCATTGGTCATATCTTGTAACTACATTAAGTTTTAGATTATATTTGACATACTTCAAACACAACCTGAAATCAACCCAATGAGGCAGTGACCCAAATTGCGAACCCTAGTTTTTTCCTCTAGTGACATGATTCCTATCTAAAAAGTCACCTTCAAATATACTTCCTATGTTTCATATTACTTGAAACATTGCTCCGGACACGCTTGCCAATACGTAACTTTAACCATTAATATCTCTAATTTCCTATAAGTAAAAATTATATAAATTTAATATTTTGAAACTAGCAGATGTAGAGGTGAATTTAACAATATCTCACATTACTATATATTTTCTTATTTAGAATTCACAAAATATATGGTCAAAAGAGTTTGTGAATAGTGTAAAAGTCAAAACTTTTCAAGTGACATGACACGGAGGAAGCATACTCCCTCTGGTTTTCAAAAGATGCAACATTTTGACATGACGCCACAACATGCAACTTTGACCATCAATCTTTAATTACCTATTAGTTTAAATTATTGAAATTTCATATTTCGTATATATACATTAAGACAAATCCAACTATATCTTACATACTTTTATTTTGTTGTATGTATTAGTCATATAATTCTGGTCAAACTTGATGGATATATAGTTGCAAAAGTCAAAATGTTGTAACCTTTAAAAACTACATAAAGTAGTAATCATTTATAGACATGATTAATTAAATTTAGGTTATAAAAACCAGCTTAATTAGTTGTAAACGACGCCACCTTTTATGCACACAAGTTACTCAGCAGGCACACGCCTTAACCACTCGGCCAAAGCGACAAGATTACTGTTAATGTGGACGTACATGGGGTTTCCCCGCGAGAGTTCGAATCTCTCAGGCGACGTTATAATGTTTTTGTGATCCATTTGCTTTTCCTTTAAATTACTGTGTTTTCTATTGATAATTAAAAATAATTAACCGGAAAAATTGGTACATAAATGGTGAAACATGAGCATTAGTTCTGATTTTTTTGGTGCAAATGAGCCACGAGGGCAGGGATGAGAATCGATCCCAAGATCATCTGGAACCGGGAGGAAAGCTCTAACTAACTGAGCTATCCCTCACTCTCAACATGAGCATTAGTTCTGCCCATACATGCACTCCAACATGCATTTTGAGGTGAACTTAAGTTGGTTTCATAACCAAAAAATAGATAATGGGGTTTCCCCGCGAGAGTTCGAATCTCTCAGGCGACGTTATAATGTTTTTGTGATCCATTTGCTTTTCCTTTAAATTACTGTGTTTTCTATTGATAATTAAAAATAATTAACCGGAAAAATTGGTACATAAATGGTGAAACATGAGCATTAGTTCTGTTTTTTTGGTGCAAATGAGCCACGAGGGCGGGGATGAGAATCGATCCCAAGATCATCTGGAACCGGGAGGAAAGCTCTAACTAACTGAGCTATTCCTCACTCTCAACATGAGCATTAGTTCTGCCCATACATGCACTCCAACATGCATTTTGAGGTGAACTTAAGTTGGTTTCATAACCAAAAAATAGATAATGTGGTGCCTTTTCCCAATAAAAAAGACTCTCAGATAATATTGGTCAAAATAGAGAGAACTTTTAACACATAGCTGCTCTTTTTCGCATAAAAACAACCGAATCGAATCGAACCGGCGGAACCGAATTATATTATAACTAATAGTAATGAATAAATTTAGAAATTGAACTGAACTGAATTAAACTGAACTGAACTGAACTGAAATGAACTGAAAATAAGCTGGGGAAAACAGGCCCATAGAGAGTATTTATCTATTAACTTAGAATAAGTATTGTGCACAATAAATTAATTGTGAAATCACTTCATTTTTAATCAAAAGGGTCACTTTTTAAATCAAAAGAAGTCACCTTTAAGAGCACGTTTGGTTCATGATTTTTAGGGTTCAAGAAACGAAATCAATTACCGATTTCCTTTCTTTTTGTTTGGTTCAACCTCTCATCAATCCATTACCATTAATTGGTGGTAATGGACTCCCCCAATTTGTTACCCTTTCCACCCCCTCAAGTAACAAAATACATTATTTGGTGGTAATGATTACCATTCCATTCCATTCCATGGCTTGAATCAAGCACTTAATAAAGCTAACCATTTTTGTTATCATTCCTCTCCTCTATTTGTTTCCATTCCCTTTTCATTCCAAACTTTGAACCAAAAGACCCCTAAGTCAAAAAGTCACTTTTAAACGAATGTTGACTTTTATCCTTAAATGTGTCATATCTATATAAATAAAAATGGCCCAATTATGACGAATCGTTATCCAAATTTGACGGGTAACTTGTTACATAAGGAGATCACTTCTATACCAATTCGTTTTTCAATTTGAACATGGTCGTGATGCAATCTAAAACCAATTCGATTTTTGTGTCCGATCCAATGCGAATTTCAATCAAGCTAAGTCTAATTCAAACTTGGTAGTTTGATCCAATCTAAAATTCCAAACTATCCAAATTTTGTTTTATTACAGACATCATAATTGCTAATATACTAACTAAATTTTCCTAAAAAAATTACAAGTGGAAGCATTGGACAAAAAGTCTTAATCAAAAGGTTTGAGTTGTTACATAAGGAGATCATTTCTATACCAATTCGTTTTTCAATTTGAACATGGTCGTGATGCAATCTAAAACCAATTCGATTTTTGTGTCCAATGCGAATTTCAATCAAGCTAAGTCTAATTCAAACTTGGTAGTTTGATCCAATCTAAAATTCCAAACTATCCAAATTTTGTTTTATTACAGACATCATAATTGCTAATATACTAACTAAATTTTCCTAAAAAAATTACAAGTGGAAGCATTGGACAAAAAGTCTTAATCAAAAGGTTTGAGTTGTTACATAAGGAGATCACTTCTATACCAATTCGTTTTTCAATTTGAACATGGTCGTGATGCAATCTAAAACCAATTCGATTTTTGTGTCCAATGCGAATTTCAATCAAGCTAAGTCTAATTCAAACTTGGTAGTTTGATCCAATCTAAAATTCCAAACTATCCAAATTTTGTTTTATTACAGACATCATAATTGCTAATATACTAACTAAATTTTCCTAAAAAAATTACAAGTGGAAGCATTGGACAAAAAGTCTTAATCAAAAGGTTTACTCAAAGATTAAGAAATAAAAAAAGTGATAAAAATGCTCTCGTTGAGAGTCGAACTCAAGACCTCCCGCTTACTAAACGGGTGCTCTAACCAACTGAGCTACGAGAGCTGTTTGATAAAATGAGAATTGTTTCTACTATGAATGGATAGCTAACAACAACGAATCAAGTTTATAAAGACTCAAGAGAAGAATAAAGTGAAGAAGAAATAGAAAGAAAATGGAAGACGATGAAGAGCCTCCGGTAGCCATCAAAATCGAGGAGATAGAAGACCCTAAATCATCCATTAATGAATCTCAAAACGACGACGTTTCTGTGGTTGGTGTCACCGTCATTACCGGCTACCTGGGCGCCGGAAAATCCACTGTAAGTCAGTCAGTTTTTGTTTTTATTTTAGCTACTTTGTGGTGTATCAATATTATGAAGTTAATATAAGAAAAGTGATGTAAATGTAGTTGGTGAATTATATACTGAATTCGCAACACGGGAAAAGAATAGCAGTAATATTGAATGAATTTGGGGAAGAAATAGGAGTAGAAAGGGCAATGATTAATGAAGGAGAAGGAGGTGCAATTGTTGAAGAATGGGTTGAGCTTGCTAATGGCTGTATTTGTTGCACTGTCAAGCATAGTCTTGTTCAAGCTTTGGAGCAGCTTGTCCTAATGAAGGAAAGGTATTTATTTATGTTATAGAATTCATGTCATTGTATGAATCTGTTAATGTTACTCATTTTCGATATGCACCTGTGTCCGACATGACCAGTGTTACCTGATTCGCTAATCTCCTGGGAAGTGCGAATTGAGACAAGCAAATTATGGTCCGTTTTTTTTTTTGGCTTATTTTTGGCGAATTGCGAATTAGATGGCGAATTAGGTAACATTGTTTACCACTAGATGTGTGTGCTTGTAGCATAAAGTTGGAAAAGGATATGAAAACTCAGAAACTGGAAATTCAGATGTTCAATAAACAATATGGGTATCCTTTCCTTTGATTTTTACTGTAGTGTTCAATCTTATTTTTCATCTTGTTAAATTAGAGCTAGCTTAATTTATGTTATTTAATGGAATTTTTAATAGATTGATTGATAGCATCTAATAATTGATTTTTAAACTTCTTTTGCTTTTCATAGACTCGATCATATATTACTGGAGACTACCGGTTTGGCAAATCCTGCTCCTCTTGCGTCCGTCCTTTGGTTGGATGATCAGCTGGAGTCTTCTGTTAGGCTTGATTCTATCATCACTGTAAGTGCTTATTTTGTTATTTTTGAATATGTTTTTATATGTGGCAAACGAGTTTGCAGCTCAGAGTTCTGTTTTCTGCCCTTGTAGTAGAATTGAAAACAGTCCCAACTTTGAAATGTTTGCTGGAGACTGGACTTTACAATCACACATAAACTTTTGAGCATTTGATCATTTTCTCTGTCTGCAGATCGATGTATGTGTAGAACTACTTTATCATTTATAGCTCAGGCTCTCCTTATTGTCATCTTTTAAAGTCTGCTCCCTTTTTCCCTTTAGGTTGTTGATGCCAGAAACCTTCGTTACCAGCTAAAGCAACATGACGATTCATCCTCTTTCCCGGAAGCTTACTATCAAATAGCCTTTGCGGTAACGTATTCTTCGTGCATTGTTTCCTTAATGCTGGGGTTCTAAATTTTAGTTTTTGTTTTGGGGGACGGGGTGGGTTCCCTAGTAGTCATGGTCACTAATTTCTGTCTGCTTAATGGGAAAAAAGCACTAACGCATTAGTTATCTGATAACCTGGACCTTGAATCGAAATGGAAGTCTACTAAGATTTATTTTTGATATGGTTGCAGGATGTTGTTATACTTAATAAGGTTGATATGATATCTCAAGAGCATCCTGAAGGTACTCTGGAAGACTTGGAGAAGGAGATACATAAGATTAATTCTCTTGCTAATATCATCCATTCAGTTCGTTGTCAAGTTGACTTGTCTAAGATATTGGATTGCCATGCTTATGATGCTAAAGTTAGTTACATGTGTCTGATTTTGCATTGGTAGATCTATGCTGTTTCATATTGTTGGCATAGATTTGTGATGATTTCAAGCTGTTCATTTCAGCATGCTTCTCATTTGGAGGCTTTATTGGAAGAAAATAGATCTTTATCTACTGGGGATCTTCATGATGTTAGTGTTAGGACCCTATGCATTTCAGATCCGCAAGTGGTTTCTCTTGATAAGGTACTTCTGATATTTACCTGTCTACTTACAATTTCTCCAGAAGGCTTGTTAATTTAAAGCTTTTCCTACTCACTACCAACGTGATTGCTGAGTGCGATGTTCTCTATACAATGGCCTTGAGAGAAAAGTTGATTCAAGAACAATGTAAAAGATATACAATGAAAGAAAGTAAATAATTACTTAAGCGAGAATCAAAATGGAAATGTATGATACTAGCTCTTTTACTTGTGCTGTAATATCTTTATATTTGTTTCATTTTCTCAAGATCTCTATCAAAGTAACTCACCATTAAATATTTAGTGTAAGATAACAACTCCTCCTGCCGGGGGTAATAGTCACATTTGAATTTTTTTTTAGTCAGAGATGTTGAACTTTGAACAGGTTTTTGATCAATATATGTTAGTAAAAAATTGTAATAATCTACCTTTCTAAAGTACTCTTAAAACAGAATCTTATTATACTACTTTCACATTATAAGTCATTATGTATGAATATAGATTTGGTTAAAGTTTAACATCTGACTACAAAATGTCAAAAGTGACTACTAATTCTTGATGGAGGGAGTATTTCTTCCTTCCATCAATAGCTAACCGTAATGATTTCTCATGGATGAGAGTTTGGTTGAGTGTTGCTAAAATCTGGCAAAGAAGGGCTCAATGGTACATTTTCTCCCGTTTCTATAGGTGTTGGGGGGAATCTAAAATATGAAATTAAAAGAAATTTTATGTATCTATAAGATCATGCTATAATTAATTTTTTCTTTCCATCATTTATGAACTAATATAAATATTAGTAGGGAGTTAGCGAGCTTTGGCCTGATTTAATAAGACAGCTGCAGGTTGTGACAAAGGATATAGCCCCCCTCCATTTGTTAGTAAGTGCTTTTGAGGTGGTACGCATTAAGGACCTATTAAGTCAAATGAAGTGGAATTGTAGAAATTGTGATATGACAGCTAAGAAGTCTTTGAAGGAGTTTTACTTTACTTGCTATTGAGAGGTTGGCTATGGCCTATGTGACTACTGTTAGAATAAGAAGTACAGCCAGTTGGACTCTTGATCTTTTCTCTATCACATTTTGGGTGCTATATGTGGACTCGACATGGTTCAGATATAATCTTAGAGTCTAATGTCAATGTGGCGTGTGATGCTTGATTTAGCTTATACTGAGCCTTTTGTGTGGAGATGATATGCTTTCTTTCACTTGTAACCTATGAGATACTACTAAATATGCAGACGAAAATAATTCCAATATTTTGATAAGAAGTCTGATTGTTATCAAGTTGCTGAAGTAAAGCCATAAGATACAAAAATAAAGATTGTGTGAAAGAAGTAAAGAGAAAGATAAAACAGATTGTCTTTACATTTCCCAACCTTCATACAATAGGGTTAGAGGATAGTAAGAGGTATATATGCATTGGAAAGCCAAATTTTTGATATAGGGTGCATTCTCTTCGCCTGCAAAAATGAGTTTCAGGACAATTAAATTTAGATAAGGTCCAATAAGTTTCTAATAAGTATAAGTTCAAATAAGTTCCAAAACGTTCAGCAATATTGAAGTGAAGGAAACGCATTCGTTGTATGTGAAACATGTGCTATTTCATCTTATGTTAATAGATCATGGATAATTGTTCTTTTGCTCTACAAGTGCTGCTTTCACATTGAACAGTCTATATTTGGTCCAACCTCATACTTTTCTTTATTAAATTAAGGTTCGCGTATGGCTTGAGGATATTCTTTGGGACAAGAAGGCAGGTATGGATGTCTACCGCTGCAAAGGAGTTTTAAACATTCTCGATTCTGATGAACTCCATACTCTACAGGTAATAATTACCTCTCATGTATCAGTTATATGGAGACTTTTACTAATCACCATTTGTATAATACTGATATGCATGGGAATTTGTGCTGCTGAATGATGTGCAGGCTGTAAGAGAAATATATGATATTGTTCCTTCTCGTGCGTGGAAAAAGGAAGAAAACCGGATGAACAGAATAGTATTTATTGGTAATGTTCTTGGAAACTCGTCTCTCATGCAAAAATCTCCTGTATCTTTAACCTCTTCCTACTTTTTATTATGTTCAGGTCGATGCTTAGATGAGAATGTTCTAGCTGATTCGTTTAGGGCTTGTAAGGCAACCAGCTGACATTTGCATTTCAAGTGTTGCTCAATCGATGATTATGCTTTTGAGATTATGCTGATTAGCAAGAAAAGCTCATACAAGTACTGTTCATATTGCCTAAAGTCTGAAGATGTGCTTGTATCTGTTACAAGAATTCTCTATGTTCATTCTGGTTTGTTGATTGTGCAGCAATAGTTGCTGTTATATGTAGTTCGCTCAATACAAAATAGGATTAAACACATGAGAACAATAGCTGTTGACGACCTTTTGGCCCTGTTTGCTGAGGAGAATAGGAGATACCGTTGACCAAGGTTTTGGAATTTTAGATAATTATATCCGAGGTCGGGTTTTATTATTTTTTCGTGATTGCCCCATTATTCAACCATGAATTTTTACTATCAAAATGCCCTTATATGGGAAAAGTGCAACAGAGATTGGTTTCATCACTGGTATGCTGTTAGTTGTGGACTTGTGGTCTCTTACTACTATTACTCTCTTGTGCACTCTCTGCTCTTTCCACGGTTCTTTTTCCTTTTTCTTTCAGGCATTTGTGTATTAACAAGTTGTCCTTGTAAAACCTTCAATAGATTGAACTCGTCATCATTCTGAGCTCTGTTTATAAACACAACCTTCGATAAATTGATTGTGGGAGTTGTAGATACAGCCTGTGTTTACTTGTACTCGTCATCTTTTATTAAATGAATTTTCTTTTACACATTTAAACCTTGTTTAGATGCCGGAGTTGGAAAAAACTCCACCTGATATATATCAATGCAGAGTCAAGTTACTCAAGTAGAGAAAGGTATAATAACATTTGTTAAATATACAGGCATTGATTTTTTTTTTGCAAATGAATAGTGAAAAGTGTTCAATCAACTCTTTCTTTTCTTTTCTCAGTCATTCTCATGCCAAAATCCATGTTTCGCCTTGTATTACTCGCAAAATTGCAAATTAAGGGGCCAATTCTGTTTTGGTAATTAAAAGTAGGTTCTTGTTTAGAGAGACCAAAATATCATACTTTTTGACAAGTCAAAATGATGTCTAAAAGTCTTTAAATGATAGATTAACCTCATGGATAATGGAAGGACCAAAATGATGATTATTTAGCTATCCAAGTCATTTCTTAGCTTAGTTACGCCAAAAGCTGGTCTCATTGGGTAAAAGTGTAAATCTATAAAGTAAGTTTTTTTAGTGAATGCGACAATCTACCATCACATGCATATTATTTTATCAACAATTATCAAATGTTTTTTAAAAAGTTTCTTTTAACATGGTTATTTTCTTTATAATCTCACATAAGATTGTCTAACAATAATTTATTATAAGATGGGGGTAACATTTTACCCTAAAGGGGTCACTTTTACTAAAGAGTTTTTTGTCAGAAACAACCTTTGAAAAGTGCCATTTTGTGAGAAACAACTTTATAATTTTTTTTTTGTGGGAAACAACCTTTAAATGCGATTTTCTTGTCAGATCAGACCCTTCGACCATTTTCCGGCATTGACTTGATTTTTCCGGCGAAGACTTGAATTTTCCTAGCGAAAACTTTTTTTTTTTACCCCTTCCCCTCTCTTTTCCCTCCAATTTCTTCCTCCCAACCCCACCCCAACCTCCAGCCTCACCCCCCCATTCTCCATCCCCCTTCCCTCTCTCTAAAACACAGCTAGGCCACCACAACAACACCACCACCGCTCAACCACCTTAGCAACACCACATCAACCAATACTACCACCATACGAACACCGTAAAATGGGGGGATGGAGAATGGGGGTGAGGCTGGAGGTTGGGGTGGGGTTGGGAGGAAGAAATTGGAGGGAAAAAGAGAGAGAAGGGGGTAAAAAAAAAGTCTTCGCCGGAAAATTCAAGTCAATCTTGGGAAAATGGTCGAAGGTCTCGATCCGACAAGAAAATCGCATTTAAATGTTGTTTCTCACAAAAAAAATTATAAGGTTATTTCTCACAAAATGGCACTTTTAAAAGGTTGTTTCTGACAAAAAACTCTTTACTAAAAGTGATTCTTTTAACTTAATTACTCCTTTAGGCAAAAGAAAGTTTGATAGTATTACAATAACTCTATAAGGTAGTCTTATACAAAATCTACTACATACTGGTTTTTGGAATTCACCAAGAAAATTAGAAATGTCGGATTACTTTAATGACAAATCTAATATTTTGGTGTATTTGAGTTTGACCATGAACCTATAATAAAATTCAAACCAATTTTATCAATGAAAATATCGCAAAAGTTGTTTTTTTACTAGATTTTCACCAACCTCTATTTATTCTTTTACTTTTCTACCAATATGCTCATTTGGTCCAAATCAAGGGGATTTAATTTGGAGTTACTCGTGGAGTCGTGGTTGTTCAAAACCAAGAAAAAGGTGGTCTGGTGAATTAAACTCAGTTATTGAGTTTCCCTTGAAGAAGTTCCATCAATTCGAAAAGAAATTCTCTGAATTTGCTACTTTTTGGTGGAGAAAAGAATAACAGAGGTTATCTCATTCGCCATATTCGCTTACTTAAGGTTTGTTATCTGTCCATTTTGCATAGCATTAAAGTTCTCTACTTCTCGTCAAAACAAAAAAAAAAAAGTTATATACTTTTAGAGATGTTATCTCTCGAGATTGTTTCAATTACAAGTTCATTTTGATTTTGATGTTGAATTAGGGTTTCAGATTTTGATTCTCGTGCCTATTGAATGAAATGAAGTTATATCAATTGTTTGAACTTAATTAGATTTCCTTCTCTGTTGTTTTAGCTTTCTAATTCCTGTTGCTCTAGGTTTATCCAGATTTAGAATAAAGTTTCTGAATGTTCTTTTTAGTAAAATGATGAACAATCAATCAAAGTAGGTTTTTTTGGTTGATTTATTAAACTAGTGAATAAGATAAAGTAGTTGAGATAGCATTGGACATAGAATTCATCCTTCAATTGCAGACAAATATAGCTCAAAATATACTTACTTATGCCTTCATTTATTGTAAATCATGGTGCTTTCAGATTAATCTACATATGCTAGCTCGAATTATGTGAGGTTTTTTGTCGATGCAAAAGCCCATTTATCATTCATCTCAGGTTGTTCTCACTCTTAGTGACATTGCTGATAGTAAATGGATTGGAGTGTGATTGCTGCTAATAACTTTTCATCTTGTTGAAGTTGCAGCTAGTTTTTTTCCAAAGAGAATTAATTGAATTAGAAAAATGCCCTTTTTAGTTTACAGTAGTTTGTATCTTTTCTGGAATGTGGGGAAGTTAGGAAGTGAATGGTTGCTGCCAATAACTTTTCATCTTGTTGAAGTTGCAGCTTCTTTCTTTTATCTTATTGTAGCCATGGATAATGATTTTGTTCTTCTGATTTAAGAATTTTGTACCCTTACTTGCTGAAACAGAAGATGATGAGATATGATCTCGGTGAATGAAAACAAAATGCAATTCGAATTGGAATGGTTCCATCCCTAACCTGATTCTTTTTTTTTGTCCGTCCAGTCTCAAACCAGTTTGCAGCCTTGTAAATTGCATTAAGAATGAGGGGGGGGGTTATTTTAGGAGATAGGGGTTTTTTATCAATATCTGCGCAAGATTTACCTGTCAAAGTGACCTACCTTCAACCTAAACTATTGGACTTGATGCTAGTTCAGTAAAACTGATTGTAATAAAGGTAGAATTTTAGATGTCAAAGGAATTAGAGAATTATTAGTGTCTAGTCATCTAAGATCAATGAGGAACAACCAGATGGTGGAACCTCACCAGATGAACACCTCACCCAAGGGCATTAGAGTAACCACTTTTAGCCAATTCCCTTTGCTTCCCTTATCTTACCAGCTATCCACAACTACATTTGCATCAAGGATTATGAGCTCAAACATCACGCCTTAAAGAGCTCTGTAAGATTTTGGATTTTCTGACATTGAAAACGTAAATTTCTCCCTTCTACTGAAAGCTTGTAGTTATAGCCAAAAATTATTATCTTACAACAGGAAGGCCATAACCAAATATATGGAGTGTAAAGTTCATGCAGGTGCCTTTCCTAATCTATCTTTGGTGAATTTAACAAGTTCCATTAGTCAGAGCCAACAAGTGAGTCTTTCCAGTGTACATCATATTATGTATTGATTGCTGTTTGCGTATTCAGTTATTCCACTATCCTGTAAGGATTTCAAATCTAAATTAGATAAGGATCTTAGAGAGTTGTCTAACTTGTCGCAGCTTGACTAATGAAATTGGATCCATTACTTAGATTAAATTAGAATTGTCTTTGATCCCCTCTTCCTTAGATTAAATTAGAATTGTCTTTGATCCCCTCTTCCTTCTCTTTTTCTTTGTCTTTTTGTTTCTTCTGGTGGAGAGGGAGAAGAGAGGCGTATAGTGATGCATTTGGGGTTTTGTTTTTAATCATATGTGAGGTATGCTCGTCATTGCTACAGATATAAAGCATATATCAAGCAAGGCTATCAATTACTAGAATCAGTCAGGAAAGACCTTTTTTATTAATAACTTGTAAGCCTGTGACCTAGTGGCGGAATTTTATAGTGAAGTAACATTTAATTCTTTTCATCAAATGTAGTAACTTGAAATTTTCTTTCCTCCTGTTTTTGTTGAAGTGAAGCAATCTGATTTACCACCTTTTAATGGACTTGGAGCAATCTGATAGAGAAGTTGTATATAATGAGCTTGGTCCGATTGAAAATGTGGCAGATAAGCTAATATCGAACAACTCCATTGGAGTTCATGCATGAACCTGAGCTTTGATTTGGCTGAGCTGTTAAAATACTCTCCTAGAGGGGTTAGGACCATCGGTTTGTTATATTATTGTAGTCTATTTACTCGATTGATTGTAAGCTTTAGCTGATTGGTAAATATGTGTCCTAATTCTTTTCAAAACCTGAAAAATACTTTGCTGTTGATGAATTTTTGCTGTCCAATAGCAAGCCTCTTTTATCTTCATACCTAATGGCTTGCTTGTGCATATTTTCATATTTATGTTGCTTCCAGCTTTTTTAAATGCTGAAGGCAAGAAAAGTCGTTGGCAAGGGAGAAGCAATGGCTGCTCACTATGCTTTTAGTCCTCATGAAGATGATGTGATTATAAAGCACAGACTTCTCACACGCACAACCACCACAAGAGGTGAACCTCCATTGAAGAAGCTACAAAAGAAATTTACTGCATTTGCCCTTGAGATTGAGAAGGATGCAGATAATTACAACGATTGTGAGAGACTTGCAAAGGCCTTTTTACAGGAGCTTAATACTTTTGAGATTCCTCTATGGAAAAGCAAAGTGGTTATTGATGCAAACGTGAGGGAGAAGGAGCATTTTAACGAGTTGAATGATGAAATAAATAGCCAGATTCTTCAGGTTCAGGCAGAAATTGAAGATCTAAAGAAAGAACTTGAAGCAAGCAAGATTGAGAGAAAACACAAGGAGGAGTGTGAGGCAATACGGAAAATAATTGCAATGCAGCGTCCTAGGTCAGAAACAGAGAGGATGATAGCAGAACTGGAGAAAGAGATAGCTGCCTTGGAAGCAGAAGACACAGCTAGTTCTAGACTGCTGGAACTTCGCAAGAAACAGTTTGCTCTGCTATTACATGTGGTATGTTATAATTTCCATCTTCTTGCTGCTTTATCTGTTGTTTTCTCTGTAGTATGTCATCTAAGTCTCGGTCTATCTACTCTTGATGGGTGCTGCCTTGGTGGTGTTATATCATCATTCTGAGCTCTGTTTGTAAACGCAGTGCAATTCAGTGATTTTATTTTTTGACTAATCATATATGGTGTAGGTTGATGAGTTACAGATGACGATAGAGGATGAGCAGAAGAGTCTAGCTGAAGAGATGAAAAATATTTCCGAAGAGCAGAAGGTTGGTCCAGAAGATATGAACAGTGGCGCAGAAGCTATGAATGTTGATTAGCCATTTACTGTTGTTGCTTTCCTTGGTATATGAATGAATAACTATGTAAAATTATGATCATTGCACCATCGTCTTGTTCATGCTCTGAATGATCCTAAAGATTCTTGCTTTGCAGGACTGAGGTGCCGTTACCATGAACAACAATCTGCTTTTTTCTTATTAGATAAGCAGGATATTATTGCGATGAGCATGAGTTGTGCTAACACGTGCAAAGCATGAATTGGAAAGTTTGGAAACGATATGATTTCAAGCTCCATTCATGACTAATAGAAACCTTGAAGCTCCTGAAGTAACACAAGGCTAAGGGATTAAAAATCCCACAAGGAAACATGTGTGCAAGACTAATTGTGGTTTCCTTCCATGCCTCTGGTATTTATCAAATATGAGAGGAAAATGATTCCTCGTGTTTAATTATATGGGACTTTCATTTGTATTTAACAAATTAAAGATCCCTTAATTTAAGAAAGAATAAATTGGTGATGGATTATATCAAAATTAAGAAATTTTGAAGTTCGGAATTGGATTTTTTTTGTTTAGATAAAGTAAATTTCAGGAGAAAATCTCATACATTACACTTGGTGTATATAAGATTACTCTTTTATCATTCCAAACTTTTAAATAGCACAAATCATTCCCCTTACTTTCTTATTAGTCAACCACATAATAACAGGAAGTATCGTAGAATTTCCTTTTAAACCTGGTTATTAACCAAATAAACAGAAATGTTAATTTCTTTCTTTTCCCTTCCCTTTCCTTCCATTGCTATCATCTTTGGCCTTCTTAAGAATCCAAACAAGCTGTGGAGTACCCGAGATTGATCCGCTTCATCATCGTCGTCGTCGTTGTTTTTAGTATGTTGAGGAGATGACCTTTGTACGTGCCATGAGAAAGAAGAGGAAGATGATTTCCGGGACGATGTCATGGACCACCGAGCCAACTTCTCCAGGTAGAATGTGTAATCCTTAATACATTCAGGGTCCAACTCCAACTTCACCTTCAACTTGGGTTTAGCCACCCTCTTTTCCTTTCCCCATTTCCACCTTAACCAAGAAATGGGGAAGCAACCACTCTTATGACCCGAAACCAACTGAAGTCGGGTCAACAAAGATGGAGGGAAATTCTTGGTATTGGAAGGGAGACTCATGGACTGAACCCATTGGGCTTGGGGCTCTCTTGATGGTGATGAAGAGAAGGAGGTGGATTTAGATAATGGTGATGATGATGATGATGATAATGGTGGTGCTGGTTCATGGGTGTAATGTTGTTGGAACTTCGAAACTCCTGGTCGGGTCTCCCAAGTGAATGGGATTGCTCCTGGTTTCTTGAATGAGTCGTCTGCTACTACTATTGCCATTTCTACTTCTCTATTCTTGACTTATGCATACACAATTACACACTACATATTTATAAACCATCTGGGTGCGTTAGGTAGCTTAATTGGTAACGTCTTGGAGGATGATATCTAATATACCAATGATTAAATATGGTCTACATGACTGCCTTTTATGGGTCCTTATACACCAAAAGTTAGAACAAAGATGAGCTAATAACATTTGTGGTGCTTGCTATAGTCGGGAAACATGCCACTCTTCCGACGTCATGGATAGATTAGAGGTGTGGCTCATGCGGTCGTGCCAATTAATCATGCTCCTTCATATGTTCCAAAAACAAAAGGTTACAATTGAATATTATACGAAAAACATTTTAAAATATAGTTAAACGGTTGGGTCCACGAATTATGCATTGGCGGTACAAGATGGAATTTTAAATTGAGGGGGATAAGTTGTTTCAGTTATCAAGTGCAAAAGATAAGAGTTTAGTGGGGCCATTAATATAACCGTATGAGAGATTGAAGGGGAATCAGTTGCAAGGAGTTGTGGTAGATCCTACTTCTAAGGAGATTGTCAACAGCTACAAGGGCTATTCCTAGGATATATATATATATATATATATATATATATATATATATATATATATATATATATATATATATATATATATATATATATATATATATATATATATATATATATATATATATATATATATATATATTGAATGTAACCTAATTTATACTCTCTCTCTAGCTACTTTATACTCTCAGTACTCAAAAATTGTCATACTCTCTCTCCCTCTCCATTAACATTCTGTAAAGTTGTGTTGATACTCATTGTACTTGAACGCTGATATTGACGGCGGCATCATAGTGGATTGGTGATCAAGAGTGTCACCTGCGGTTTTCCCCATCATTTGGGTTTTCCGCGTCAACAATTGTTTGTCTTTCATTTCTTTTACTTACATTCTTATTAAAGTTAATCATTCTTTATTGATTTTGGGTATATTGTTCTTGTTGTTGGCTCCCCAACACCTTTTGCGTACTTGGCACAAAATCGACATAAACAATTTGTGCTTTTTCTTTATACGTTATCTAACGCTAACTTTGTCTCTACTAGTTCGTTTGTGCCTTTTTCTTTTTTCGTGTTTGCAATGGCAGGAGAATGGGTAACTACTCGAGAGGTCATCGACGAACTCAACCGTGTCAAGGCTGTTATGGCCACATTGAAGGAGAGTTACGTCGCGTCGTGCATGGAGAATCAGAGCCTGAAATCCGCTCAGCAATACTCCAAGGGAGCCAGGCCTCGTAACGTCGGCAGCGTCTCCAGGATGCCCAATCTAGATGCAGAAGCATTCGAGACTCCAGTGAACCACAACGTTCCCGCGAACTTTGAAGATTCAGACGGAGATGCTGACGGCGACGGTGATGCCGACGCCAATCTCCAAAGAGGCCAAGCCCAGACGCAACAACACTCCTTCTCTGATGATCCTATCCAGCAACGCCTTCAGCAATTAGAGGACATGATCGCTAGAATTCCTGGCGTCCCTCGCCCTATGGAGATCACGGGCACGACACCGATGAATGCGTTGCACTAAGACGCGAGGTGGCACACCTCCTTAAGCAAGGTCACTTAAAATACTTGCTGACGAAAAGAGCAAAGGAGACTGTGTAACAGCCTGACTTATTAAGCTAATATTAGAATCGATAATCCACGATTATTGGGCTAATGATGATAAATTAAGCTGTAACCATTACGTTGTGAAATCTAAAAATTGAAATGACTGTTATGTGAATTTTGTTGCCAATGTAGATATTATGTGTTATTAGCTAACTAATAACATGAGCTATGTGATAATTGAGTAATTCATGAATTATGTTAAGAACGTTGAGTATTGTCTCAGAGTGATGGGATTTGTATTAGCTATTGATATCGTTTTGTTATTCGAGGAAGTGAGATTAAGGATTGATTAGGTCAAGATACTTCCATTAAGGTATATAATATACTTTGGAGAAATTTAGTTAAGAATAATTAAGGATTAGGAGGGAATTGAGAAGAGAATCCAAGTTGAAAGCCTTGGAAATTTTGGTTAATACATAAGCATGGAAAATGACGATTCTACCCCTAATACTAAACCGAAAATTACAATTTTGCCCTTACCCATTCTCCATATATATGAGAGGAAGGTCCTCATTCATTTTCACCAGAATCATTTCACAAAAAACACAAGAAACACACATCTCTCCTCTACTCCTTTCTCACGCCATTCTGGCGAGCAGCAGGGGCAGCTTTTGGCAGCTTGCTCCTCTTGGCTCCTTGCTCTGATTCTTGCATGCAAACACTTCCCTAGGTTTATCAAGTTGTTCTACCCACTGGGCGAACGTTACTTTTGAGGTTCCATTACAGTAGCATCAAGAAAAACCAAGGAAGGTGAGTTGTGGCTGAATTTCAGCATTATTGAGGTGTATTAGGTTAAACCTTGATTTCTTTGGGTTAATTGCTAACTTTTAAGCGATGAATGTTTTCTTTAAGGTCTTAAGGAATTGTTGGAGAAGTTATAGAAGTGGTTAAGCAATATTTGACTCCTAAGCATCGAGTTAAGGTACACAAGAACCACCCTTCGAATCCATGCTTTCTAGTTGATTGAATAACACTCGTTTTATGGAATTTGTGAGAGCTTCGAACGTATATTTGGTTGGGAACTTACTGATTTGTTAATGAATTATAATTAGTTGATTTCAATGTGTTGCATGTGAGTTTTGGTAATGATTTCCGAAATATAAAGCGTTGCATGTCAAGTTCCTCTAAAACCGATCAAACTAAGCTTCTACTTTGAGTGTACCTTTGATTAAATGCCTTAAATGTTGCTGTCCTTTCATTTTATACTTCTGGAAATTCCATATCTTGAGTGTTGTTAAATCCTTGTTTCGTATTTACCCACTTATGACAAGTATAACCTTCGTTTGAGAAGAAAACAATACTTAAAACTCGACTTATCGCTCAATTGATTTCCGAGCTAGTAAACCCTTGTTCTTCTGGTTCTTAAAATACTTTTGAAAGATGGACACCTACTTCCCTATTCCTAAATTAAATGGTTAACCAAAACTTTGGCTTGGCACAAGAGTTACAAGTGATTTTTGCATAAAAACCATTGTTCTTTAACACCAAACCGAGAACCATGGGAATTGTCATATGTGGTGCTTGTGTGAGATAATATTTCCATATCTTAAGAGCCTTTTATAACCTTTCCTATACTGCCATGTCTTGATAATACCACCTTTAACTACCTCAACTGATCACAACATTCTTTCGAAACCTGATTGTTAAGTCACCTTTCCAAAAATAGTGGAACTTGACATAGCAAGCTTGTTTTACGAAACTTGTTTTGATAAATTGAGATAATTATGAAAGTTGGTTCCATCACGTATTTGAGACTTAAGTTTTTGTATAGTTGAGTATAAGTTTTGCAATTATTAAAATTCTAGTTTTAGAAGGGAAGTAGTTGCGTAAGTAGTGATGAACAACACTCACAGAGCGGGTTTGCTCTTTAAGTATTTGGAGCGGGTATTGCTCCGGAGCGGGTATTGCTCCAGAGCGGGTATTGCTCCGGAGCGGGTATTGCTCCATTATGAAGGGTCATGACCTAGAAAGTCTTGCAAGCAGAAAATAAGAAAGGTGGGGAGACGTCCCTCAAAAGTTTGGAGAGTCGGCTTTGCCCTCCATTCGTGTTCTTTCCCAGAGTTAGAAATATTTTGGATTTATGTATAAAAATGTTTAAGTAATTGTTAAAAAGAGTATAAATGTTGCTCATGGAAGGTCACTTGATATGTTCATGATGTTGTTATTATTTCTACATTATTCAAAAGGAGAAAGTAACTTTGTAATTAAGCGAATAAAGGTGTTTGAAACAACAGTTATGTTATCACTTCGAAATAAAGTCTATTTTCAGCCACCTTACTATTTTGTAACTGGTGGGACTTGTGTACCGGCGTAAGCTGACTGTTTTGTTCTCTTGAACCTGTCCTGGTGGGGGCAGATTCAGCTATTTTGCAGGACTAAACTGAAGGTTAAAGATTAGCTTAGTCTGGAATGTTCGTGTTATGTGAACAGCCGATGCGTTGTGTTTTCTGTATTATATCAACTATGTTATGTAATTATATTTTGAACTCGGTTATCTAAATACTTAGACTATGATGTAATAATTAAATAATTTAGGTTGTTTTCATAATATGCTTAGATACTTCCAGATTTCCTAACCTCCCAAGGGCAGGGTGGGTTAGAAATCTGCATTAGCAGCATCTCTAATTAGCAGCTTAACTCTTTAATTAAGTATAGTTGGTCGTAAATTAAGCTGTTATTTGGGGAGGGCTGTTACAGACTGTCTCCAAAACTGATGGACGGCGACAACCCCCTGCGTCGCCGACACATGTAAAGGTAATCAATGTCATAAGTGGCGGATCAGATGTTTGTGGACTAACTTATTCTGCAGCTAAGCATCATGCGAGAGATACCCCAAATCAAGACGCTCTACCAAAAGAGCTCCGTCACCCGCGTGACGCCAAACTTGAAGCAATGCCAATAACGTTCGATGACGACGATCTTGGCGATGACAGAGACATACACCACGACGGTCTGGTTATATCTCTAACTGTTAGTATTTGTTTACTGAAACGTGTGTTAGTTGATAATGGCAGTTCAGCCAACGTCCTCATGAAAGACGCCTTGGAGCACATGGGCATTGATGAACGTGACATCGTTCGCAAGTCAACAGTCCTCGTCGGATTCAGCGGTGAAGCCAAGCACACCATGGGAGAAGTAACGCTGCCCACCTATGCCAAAGGGGTGAACATGCCCACCAAGTTCTACGTCGTGGATTGTCCATCCTCTTACAACGTAATCTTGGGAAGACCCTGGATCCACAGCATGAAGGCCGTCCCATCTTCGTACCATCAATCTTTGAAGTTCCCTACCAAGTGGGGAGTGCAGGAGATCAAGGGGGACAGACGGATCGCTCGAGAATGCTACAAAACGTTCCTTAAGCCTCGTAAGATGGAAGCATAGAAATTAAGAATGCAGACGTTGGGGGAACAAGACTTTGATGAGCAACAAGTGGATGAAATCATACTCGACGCCGGCAAACCAGATCAAACTGTCAAAATAGGAGTGTCATTAGCCCCCGACGTCCGAGAACAAGTAATCAAATTCCTTACAGCTAACGCTGACTGTTTTGCATGGTCGCATGAGGATGTAACAGGTATTGACCCCGACATCATAACACACAAGCTCAATGTCGACCCTCATCACAAACCAGTAAAGCAAAAGAGACGCAAGTTCGCTCCTGAACGAAATCGGATAATCAATGACGAGGTCCAAAAGCTAATTGACACCGGCAAGGTGAGAGAAGTTAAATATCCTGATTGGCTGGCTAACATCGTTGTGGTAGGGAAAAAGAATGGAAAGTAGCGAGTTTACATCGATTTCACCGATCTTAACAAAGCTTGCCCGAAAGATCCATTTCCGTTGCCACACATCGACGCCCTCGTCGACGCCACCGCCGGACATGAACTGCTGACATTCATGGACGCCTTCTCCGGATACAACCAAATACTTATGCATCCCGAAGACCAAGAGAAGACGTCGTTCGTCACTGACCGCGGCATCTATTGCTATAAAGTTATGCCGTTTGGATTGAAGAACGCCGGCGCTACCTACCAACGCCTTGTCAATGCCATGTTCAAAGATCAACTAGGGGACACCATGGAGGTGTACATCGATGACATGTTGGTGAAGTCCAAAGTGCTTGTGATCACGTCTCACACCTACAACAAGCATTTGACGTCATTCGAAGGTATGGAATGAAACTCAATCCTTCTAAGTGTTCTTTTGGAGTGTCTGCAGGAAAATTTATAGGGTACATTGTCACACAACATGGAATAGAAGCTAGCCATGATCAGATAAGGGCCATCATCAACATCCAATCCCCAAGAAACATCAAAGAAGTGCAGAAACTCACGGGACACGTCGCCGCCCTGAACGGATTCATCTCCAAATCCTCCGACAGATGTCGGCTATTCTACGACGTCCTGAAAAAGAACAAAGGTTTTGAGTGGACTGACCAACATGAACAAGCGTTGCAAGAACTCAAGCAATATCTAATGACGCCACCGTTATTGTCCAAGCCAACTGCAGACGAGCCTTTGCAACTTTACGTCGTCGTCAGTGAGTCATTATTCAGTGTCGTCCTGGCTAGGGAAGGCCCAGAGGGACAACTGCCCATTTATTATGTAAGTAAATCCCTCGTTGATGCCGAAACCAGGTATTCCTCTTTGGAGAAACTTATCTTGGCATTAGTTACCGCTTCCAAAAAATTGAAATATTATTTTGAAGCACATGCAATACACGTAAAGACTAACTATCTTATTAAGTCAATCTTGAGACGCCCAGAACTGACAGGAATGATGAGCAAGTGGGCCATCACTCTTAGTAGTTATGACATCACGTATCAACCACGAACGGCGATAAAATCACAAGCCTTAGCAGATTTTGTGGCTGACTTCAGCCCGCGACTAGGCACAAAGTGAGGTAAGTATGCTAGATGTTAACACAGTTAATACTAGATGGGTGTTGTATGTAGATGGATCTTCGAATTTTCGAGGCGCCCGACTAGGTATTCTACTGAAGTCGCCACAAGGGGACACTATAGCCCGAGCTATTAGATGTGATTTCAAGGCTACAAATAATTAACGAAGCGGAATATGAGGCATTATTAGCTAGATTGGCATTAGCTAAGGATCTGAAAGCCACCGACGTCGAAGCGTACAGCGACTCATTGCTAATAGTTAGCCAAATCAAAGGAGAATTCAACGCAAAAGACTCCAAAATGACGGCGTACCTGAAGGCAGTCCAGTCAAAGGTAAAAACTTTTGCAAGCTTTAACAAACATCAAATCCCAAGGGATCAAAATACGCAGGCAGATGCATTGGCAAATATCGGCTCGGCTATGAGAAAGTCAGGATTCAAGAACATACCTATAGTGCACTTAGCAACGCCGGCGATCGATCGTCCAGCGAGCGATGCCGACGTCAACGAAATCACGACGACGCCGTCCACCAGCTGGAAGGCGCCAATCATCTCATATCTCAAGGACGATATACTCCCAGACGACAGACTACAAGCTAGAAAGGTACGCTTTAAATCTTCAATGTACGTTCTGATTGACGACGTACTTTTCCGAAAGTCCATTGCAGGGCCTTACTTACGTTGCCTTGACGGCGACGAATGTAAGCAAGTACTTCAAGAGATGCACGACGGGAGTTGTGGTAATCATTCAGGTGGACGTAGTCTATCGAACAGAACCTTGAGGATGGGATATTACTGGCCAACGTTGCGACGTGATGCCAATGAATACGCCAAGAAATGTGATGCTTGCCAGCGACATGCTGCCATGTCTCATAAACCAGCAGAGAAGCTACACCCAACTATCACCCCATGGCCCTTCATGAGGTGGGGAATGGATATCGTTGGCAAATTGCCTCAAGGACCGGGGCAAAAAGTATTCATGTTAGCGTTGACGGACTACTTTTCAAAATGGATTGAGGCTGACTCGTTCACCCAGGTACACGACAAAGAAGTTATTACTTTTATATGGCGAAACATAATTTGCAGGTTCGGCGTTCCGTCAGAAATAATATGCGACAATGGCTCACAATTCATCAGTACACCCACGCGCAACTTTCTGGCAAAGTGGAACATACAACTAAGTACTGCGACGCCAAGGTATCCACAAACCAACGGACAAGCTGAATCGAGTAACAAGTCAATCATCAAAATTATTAAAAGGCGTTTAAAGGCAGCCAAAGGTAAGTGGGCGGAGGAGCTCCCGTCAATTCTTTGGGCACATAGAACCACTCCCAAGACGGCGACGGGGAAGACGTCGTTCTCGTTAGTATACGGCTGCGAAGCAGTTCTACCCCCAGAAGTACGGATCCCGACGGCGAGATATGGATTATTGACGTCGGAAAGGAATGAAGAGGAGACGACCACGTCACCAGTGAAGAGCTAAGAGAAGCGGCACTCGTACGAATGGCGTCGCAACAACAGATAGTGGCTCGAAGTTTCAACAAGAATGTTAAGGCAAAAACATTCAAGGTAGGTGACTGGGTCCTTAGAGAAGTATTTCAAAATACTAAAGAACTCAATGCAGGTTAGTTAGCACCAGCATGGGAAGGACCATACCGCATACATAAAGTGGTGGGCAACGGGGCCTACAGGTTGTGCACAAAAGAAGGTAAACAAGTTCCACGAAGTTGGAACGCTGTCCATTTGAAATTTTATCATTTTTAACTTTATGTTGACAACAAAAGGGACGCCGTCACAGGTAAGCAATAACTCATAATATATTCCTTCTTTTTTCCTATCATTTTGTTCTCAACATTTTCCCATTCCTTCTTTTTTAAGCAGCTAACAACATAAACATTATACTGACTTGAGCGTCGTTGGCGATCTCACCTTTGTTCATGAAGACAGGTATGTAAGACAGGGACTCATCGACAACTGACGGAAGACACTTTCAATCACACGATGTACAATAACCTGACGCCGGCACGCATGATAACGATGGCAACTCACACTAGTGTGCCAGAATCTAACGGCGTCCAGGTGAATACAATATGACTACCATACAACAAGGAACACACACCTTAAGGAGTCATCATCACAACATACAAACAAGCCAAGCATACTTAATTGGAAGTGGTAATTTTACCCTTCATGACAATTAATGTTGCATTGGTTCCCAACAATAAAGGTACCTACTTACATACATACATACATACATACATACATACATACATACATACATACATACATACATACATACATACAAACAACGACATTGACAATACGCGAACACACAAGAAACAAGTTGGCACACAACAAAGAAACATAACATTGATATTTGTCGTTAAGGCAATAGTTAAACTACACACATGCTAAGATTGAAATTGTTTTGTACTGGTGTCCTAACACCAACATAAACTACAAAGCAAATTGTTCAAACTGGTGACACAGCACCACAAAATATACGACATTAAAAAACTAATTTGTTTCCATGGCATCCTCGTCATCTACAGCAGGAGTGGACTCAGCAGTTGTCGTCGTCAGGTAGAAGATCGGCAGGAGTCCCAAAGGCGATCAGACCTTTCTGGACATCCTCCTCCGGAGTCTACGACGCCGTCTGACCTTCCATATACTACTTCATTAGCCTCGCCTTGGTCCTCCAAGTGTAAAGGCTTACAGCGTCGGTGAGCTCCTCCTGCAGCGACGACACTTTGGCCTCCATCTCATCCTTCAGCGACGCCATCTCAGTAGTTTTGACGGCCAATTCATCCTTCAACGCCGTCACCTCTGCGGTCTTGGCCTTCAATGCCTTCTCTGCCTCTGATTGAGCGGCGATAGACCTCTCCAACTTCTCACGAAGAGTTTTACACTCCTTGTCCAGCATGATGACAGAACTGCGGATGGCAAGCAAGTTTTGGATGACCTGTGAACGACAATGGCGAGACTTAGCAGAAGAACAACAAAGGCGAAATTATTAGCGTTAGGACAGCGACTTACATGCAATTGTAGTGCCAACCCTTCATCTGCCACTTGGTGAGGAGGAAGTTTGGCCAGGCGACGTTGTGGTGCAGGAAAGGCAAGTTTCTCGGCATCAGGCCAGATGGTGGGAGTAGTGTGCTCCAAAAAGCCTTTGGGAAGGGAGATATTGAAGTTGCCCTCTTTCGTCGGCGTCGTCTCTCTAACAACTTTGGCGTCGTCAGGCTTGACGCCGGCAGGTGATTTGGCAGCAACATTGACTGGGCAGAAGGGGCAGGCATGTTAGTTGATGATCTCTTTCTCTTCATCGCCCTCTCCAACATCTCGTCCTCTGTCAGGACGCCGCCAGAAGACTTATTCTTGGTTGACATTGTATTTCCTAACGACGACATGCAAACATGAATATGGGTCCAGAGTATGAAAGAAGTAACGGCATACAAGTCATGTGCATAAAGTACCTGAAGCCATTGATGGGGAGGTGTTGTCGATTGGGTCGTCGGGATCTTGTGGTCGTTCGTCGGCGGCAATTGGCACCAAATGGAAGTTAGCTCTGAACACCCGTTCTTCAAGTGAGTAAGTTTCTAGGAAGTTGTCGATCTTGGCGCGAGAATGTTCACTTTCTTTCACCGTCAATGGCAAAACCTCTGCAAAGCACCAAAAAATTAGACCATGTCAAATTCACAAGTTAGCATAAATCCACAAAAGGTCAAAAACATACCTCCAGCATTCCAGCCGTCGTACAAAAATGCATATTCCTTCCCTAACGACGTCTTCTCCACAAATACATATCTCTTCTTCCACCCTCTGTCGTTGGCCCCTGTATTACCCACCAGCGACTGTTGCCCAGATCTTAGGAACAAGGTATATCTTGTATTTTCCATCTTTTTCACCTCATAAACTTGCAGTAAATCTTCCAACCCAAATTCTATGCCCATACCCTTGGTTAATACATCAATTACATGAATAACCCTCCAAGCCAGAGGCATAATTTGTCCAGGACTCACTCCTAGGGTCTTAAGGAATTTAGTCATAAGGGAGGAGAGGGGACATTGGTAACCAATCTTGAAATGGTATTCGTATAAAATTACCCATCCCTCAGGACAGTCGACAGGGCGCTCGTTTTTCTGGGGAACCCTCGCTTTCACTCGTATGGATAGCCCGGTTTTTTCTATGAAGTCATCTAGTTCTTCCTCTGAAAAGGTGCTAGCAACACTAGGGCCTCCAATTACGCCAGCATTGATGACAAAGATTTCGCCGCTAGGTTCAGCAAGCTTAGGGGTTTTGCTAAATTTCCTAATTTTGGCAGCATTTTTGGGAGCCATGGAAGAAAAGGCGGAAATTTTAAGGAACAAAGAAAAAGAAAACGCAAGAAGATGAAGATTACCTGGATTTTCACCGGGGAAATGACGAAGGAGCAAGTAATAAAAGGGGTTCATGGTTCTTCAAGAGAGAGAAACTATTTTTGGGGAAGAGTTTGAAGTGACAAGAGGAGAGAAAGAGTTGGCGTGTGTTTTTATACAAAGAAGCAGGAGCAGTTGAAGCATTGATGACGGTTATTGGGCTAAGTAATTGACACCACTCCCTAGGCGGTTGACAAGTGGCATCAATTAGGGGCAATTGTTGGGCCCACGAATTATGCATTGGCGGTACAAGATGGAATTTCAAATTGAGGGGGATAAGTTGTTTCAGTTATCAAGTGCAAAAGATAAGAGTTTAGTGGGGCCATTAATATAATCGTATGAGAGATTGAAGGGGAATCAGTTGCAAGGAGTTGTGGTAGATCCTAATTCTAAGGAGATTGTCAACATCTACAAGGGTTATTCCTAGGATATATATATATTAAATGTAACCTAATTTAAACTCTCTCTCTCTAGCTACTTTATACTCTCAATACTCAAAAACAGTCATACTCTCTCTCCCTCTCCATTAACATTCTGTAAAGTTGTGCTGAAACTCATTGTACTTGAACGCTGATATTGATGGCGGCATCATAGTGGATTGGTGATCAAGAGTGTCACCCGTGGTTTTTCCCATCATTCGGGTTTTCCGCGTCAATAATTATTTGTCTTTCATATCTTTTACGGTTTTTTCACCAAATACCCCTGACAAATAAATTTATTCACCAAATACCCCCACTTTTTTCAAAATTCACCAGATACCCCTGACCTATGAAAAAATTCACCAGATACCCCTCACTTTTAAAAAAATTACCCAAAATGCCCTTTTGACTAACGGACGTTAGTGTTCCGTCAACTAATTAACTAATTAACCTAAAAAAACCCTAATTAAACCTAATTAAACCTAACTAAACCTTAATTAAATCCTAAGTAAACCCTAAACACCCTAACTCTCTCTCTCCCTAACCCAACCCCGGCCTCCCCAAGCCCTAGACCCTTGACCCACCACCTGCCCCAGCCCCACCCCCCCCTCCCCCGCAAGAGCCACACAGGCCTCCTCCCCTCCCCAGCAACCCCCACGCAGGCCCCTCCCCCTCCCCCTCCCCGCCCCCTCCCCCTCCCCGTGCAGCCGCGCTTCCCCCTTCGTGGCGCATCCCACTCGCCGGCGCATCCCCCTCCCTCACTCGGTCTCGCACTAGATCCGCCATTAGCGTTTAAGAAATCCGAGTCATCGACCGAGTTCGAAGGGGTGGGGGACCTCGGGATTCACAATTTTGCGGTGGGGGAGGAGGAGAGGGCTGCCGTATCTTGCACGGGTGAGGGGGGAGGCTGCGCGCCGTACGGGGAGGGGGAGGGGGGGCTTCGTGGGAGGGGGAGGGGGAGGGGGAGTGATTTTCCGGCGGGGAAGGGGGAAGGGGAGGCGCGTCGAAGGGGGGAGGGGGAGTGATTTTCCGGCGGGGAGGGGGAAGGGGAGGCGCGAGCTTCGAAGGGGGACGGGAGGGGGGTGGTGGGGCTGGGGTTGTTGTGGGGGGGTGGTGGTGGGGGGGTGGTTTGGGGGGTGGTGGGTCGGGGGTGGGTGGGGGGATGGTGGGCTTTTAGGGTTTTTAGAGTTAGGGTTTTAAGGGTTTAATTAAGGTTTTTTAAGGGTTTTTTAGGGTTTTTTAAGGTTAATGACTAACGGTGTTAACCGTCGTTAGTCATTTGGGCATCTGGTGAATTTTTTTGAAGGTCAGAGGTATTTGGTGAATTTTGAAAAAAGTGAGGGTATTTGGTGAATAAATTTATTTGTCAGGGGTATTTGGTGAAAAAACCGTTTCTTTTACTTACATTCTTATTAATGTTAGTCATTCTTTATTGATTTTGGGTATATTGTTCTTGTTGTTGGCTCCCCAACAGCTTTTGCGTACTTGGTACAAAATCGGCATAAACATAAACATAGTATTTTGTAAGAATATTACACACATTTTAGCGTACGTGTATCTGTATATGCAGGGGTGCTTTTAATTAATTCTTTTTGTTGTAAAGAGGTCATGGATACAACATTTGCCCCCTTAAAAAGCTAGGAGGGGAGGAAACAATTAGCCGGATTCAGCACCAGATTGATATCATACTTGGAACTTGGAAGTCCATATGAGAGCCAACCACTCCACAACTCCACGTATTAGGATCCTCATCCTTGGGGTGGACAATAGCTCAAAAGGGAATTTTGCACTTTTTTTACTTTAAGATAAAATGAAGATCTGTTGCAGGTGAGGGGAGATTTGGGGATCCTACTTTGCAAGAGATAAGAATTGAACTCCCTATCACAGGAGTGGAAAGAAGATCTCTAACAACTAGGTCAACCTTGATTATCAAAAGGGATTTTTGCTTAAGTTAATAATGCTGAACGATAGAATATTTGAAGTACATTTGTTACAAAACAAAGGGCCCAAATCAAATCTAGTACAACATATAGTGGAAGCCCACAAAACACCTTGTAGAACAGATGTCGCATGTATTTAAAGTTTCAAGTAAAAGTGTTTCCCTTGTTGACTACATTCTCATAAAAAAAGGATTCTATGCGAGCACAAACTCGTCAAACTAACCACCTCACAAACCAAGTCCTAGAATCTATAAGTTCTGTTTCGGGTACAAAACTTTCGAGTTGGGGTGTGAGAGTAAATTCGATGGGATATTTAGTTTGAGTGGGTGTCGTTCGTTCGAAGGAGATACGAAACCTGCAAAAACAAGAGTTAGACTACCCGAGGATGTTTTCGTGATTACCCCTCCTATGCTCAAGTCAGTACAGAGTAAGAGGTCAAGTCTAGTGAAAGAAGCTAGAGAGAGAGAGTTAGTGGGTGAATTATTCATTACCTCAATAAATGGATATCCGGTCCCTATTTATAGGAATTGGAGTGGTTGACATCACAACGCCGAGCTGAGCGTCTATGCTATTGGACTGACTTTTGATGATAACTAGGTTGTCATCCCCTTAGGGGCAAAATGGTAATTTTAGTCAATACTTGGGGGCTCCGTTACTTATTGGGTCCAAACAAGTTCTAATAGTTAGGAATATTTTATTCCTCCGAGATTTATGATCCAATTTAGGGCGTATTCGGTAACAATAGCTAAGGTTTTAGCTTTTAGTTGTGGAAGCAGTTGTTAGTATTCCTACCATTAAAAGCAACCCACAGCAGTATACCTCTACTTAACCAAAAACTTGTATTTTTCTTAATTAGCGATCACTAAAAATTGCCTCAAAACCCGACCCGAATTATCCGATCCGAAAGCATGTTGACCCGCATTTAAAAAGCCAGGTTTAAAACCATTTTTTTATTAGGCCAGGTACCCGACCGAAAAAATGAGAAAAGACGGGTTGGGGAATGAGCCGCATGGGAATAGCTATCGAGTAGTCGGGTACCTTTTTTTTTTACTTTTGTTTTCCTTCGAATTGGCTTTTTTTCCTACCTCTCTCCATTAAGGCTCTGTTTAATTAATGAAAACTAGTATTTTGCACGCCTTATGCGTGCGTGCATGTTAACTTCTTTCTATTGGTTATTCATCCTAAAAAATTTGATTCGAACAAACATTTATAATGATTTTAAATTTTTAAAATATATTTTTCTTAAATCAATGTTTCGTTGTTTTTTATTATTTGTTATATTATTAAATTATTATATAAGTGAAGGAAATACAAAGCGAGTAAGCGTGTCTAATAAAGTGGAAGAATTTGTGTATCGATTATAGTTGAATATTAATAAAGTTGAAGTGTTTGATTTATATAATAGAGATTACCAAATAATAATTAACATTTAGGTTTTAAAATATTATCATTATAATTATTAAAATGAAATTCAAGTTTTTTTTTGTAGGTTTTTATAGTTATATTGTATTTTTTTTGTTTTCATATATTTAAAAGAGAAAATCATTCTACTTAATTTAATATTTAATTGAAATTTGAAATACATTTTATTAACTTTTTATACTACGACTTTTTTTTTTTCTTTTTTTTTTATCTTTTTTTTTTTTTCATGTCTCTTTTTTTTTTTTATCTTTTAATATTTTTTTTTGTTTTTTTTTTTTTCTCTTTTTTTTTTATTTATATATATTTTTTTAATATTAAAGATATTTTTTTTCGGTTTAGTTTAGACAAATTCAGTTCAATTTAGTTAGTTTCCTCTCACAATTTTCATTCAGATAAATTAAGTTCAGTTTGTTCAATTTGTTCAGTTCAATCTAAAAGATCAAAATTCTCTCTAATCTCTATCTCTCACTCTCCTTCTCTCTCCGTCTCTTGACTCTCAATTACTCCACCGCCATCCTCCACCACGTCCTAGAATCCTTGACTTACTCTCAGTCGCACCACCTTCGTTGTCATTGGTCTCCTCATTCCTGTCCGCACCATCATTCTCCCACCACCACCAGTAGGCCACAACCACTGCGCGGCGTCTCAAATGCTGCAGATGTAGATCTCCTCACTCTAACTGTATGTAATTTTCAATTTAGGGTCTGCAGAATTGGAATTCAAATACTCATTCAAGAATTCAATTTAGTTGTATGTAATATTGTTGTGAAATGTAAATGATGATGAATGGGCATGGCAGTAGCAATTAACTTGAGGAATATGAAGTTATTAAGCCACTGTCATATTGTTTGGTATTTTTTTGTCAAATCTGAAAATAGAAGTACATTATAACAAAATATATTGAGCCGACCCGACCCGACCCGGAAATCGGGCACCCGGTTTTTTCCGGTCGGGTCATGGGCCGCCTTTTCAAATACCCACAAATGCGGGTACCCAAATATGAACACCCCTACGAAAAAGCCCATTGGCTGAAGAGAGAAACAGCATCTTGGTAGGAAGGATTTATGGGGCGTTGTTAAAACGCTATGTAAAAGATGCCTCTTCTTTGAGGAGTAGTTCTTAACTGGGTTTTCTTATTTGTGCTTTGCAATTTGATTCCGTAACTCAATTACAGTAACACTGAATTATTAGGGTTTAGGGTTTAGGGTTTAGGGTTTAGATATTTTGTCTGATTTCTCGTTTTATCTACCTTCTTTCTTTCTAGTTTCTATATTCATCCATTCCAGTTTTTCATCTAAAAAGTTGACCTATTATCGCAGTCAATTTCGGCCTCCCAACATCATCAAATTTACAGGAATAAATAAGAAGAGTGAGAGAAAAAGATTGCGGATAAATCAACTTTATCGACAAGATCGATAGCTGGAATTTTGCAGACATTTGAAGGTTTGTTTAGGAGTAATGTTTAAGCTGTAGGAATAAAACTTGGATCTTACATAATTTTGAGGGATAATGCAGAGTATTAAGAAATATTAGACTTTTATATGATTTTTTAGGACCTGCTTATAGTTTTGATTGATTTCACGTTGTTACAGAACAAACTGTATTTTCTTGGATTAGGTTGACCTGATTTTGATTATCTGTCATACTTAATTGCTGTTGTGAATCATGTTATTTTAGAATTTTCATTATACTTGTATTAGTATCATGGAATGCCATGCTTATCTGTGTTTTAACTTGGTATTTTCAGTGTGTAAATTCACTTATAGTTTATGAACTCTAAATTCATGCTCTATATAGTTAGTTACGCAATGAAGTACATAATTTGTATCGGGACTTAGGACTAATGGAGTAGCATACATGAATAATCAATTGCTGGTGGATAAGGTTTGGCTGCATAAACTTTGTTCTGAAAGGAAAAATTGAACAGAACCAGATTGTTCATTTCAGAGACTTTATCACTTTGAAGATATCAGATTTAGAGTTGTCAGGTCCAAATTACACCCGGAAGGTTCCGCTATCTTTTCATTAAAAGGGAATAGTCAGCCTGTTGATGGAGTTTTAGGATTCGTTTTGGCCTTCTAGCCACTTCGCTTGATCCCCACCCCCCTCTCCCCACAAACCCTAAAGTCTCACGCCACTCTTCTTGTTGCCTTTCGTTCCTTCGTCAGATTGCCTCTCACCATGGTTCACTGTCTATCACCTCATGTAGCCAACCTGGTCCTTAACTCCTCCGTCAATTATTGGAGGTATATTAATCTTTTGGAATTTGAATTTTAGTGAAATACCTAATCCCTAAGCAAATTTTGGAGTGATGTAGAAAGAGTCATTGATTTGTTATATTTGAACCTCTGCTAAATTTTTATTTGCAAATAAAGTTGTTTGAAGTTCTCTTATGTAGCTTCTAAGTTCTAAGTTATAAAATGTTTTGCGGTAATATTTCATTTTTTATCAGCTGTTGCTTTACTAGGCAATTATCATATTGTTATCTGTGTTTAACTCTGTTTGGTATCTAAAGGAGAGAAGGAAGTTAGAACAAATGACTCTTATGTCTTATCTTATATGTAATTGTTTTTCCCTTTCTGGTTTGGGATTTTCCAAGCTACGTAACAACTATTGGAACTTTAGTTTTGAATACTTGTTAGGATATTCAATTTTCAGTGCTTTAAGAAAAGGTTATGGACAATTTTCCAATAAAGAAAACCTAGTTCCGTTAGATTCTCATTTCTGCTGAATTACATTTGTTCTTACTCTTCTATCCCTTCTTTTGGTTCTCTACTCGAATCCTCTGCTCAATTGAGTCGTTGCTGAAACTCCGCTTCTGAAGACTAATGCTGAAACTCTCTCTAAAACCATGCATTAGCCAATATGTACTTGATTGATTCTTTACCAGATGAAGAAAGTATATCCCCAAACGTTTGAATATTCTGGTTCTAGTCTCGTCCAGGTTTGGACCAGTTTGCAGCTTTTTGGGATAAGAAACTGAAAGATTTCTTCGAAGTTTACTTTCATTGATTGTGTCCGTGACCGTAGTTGATCATATCAGTTAGAATTGCTGTCATTATCTACTTGTCTTGCTGATAATTCCTCTTTATGCTGCAGCTAAGAAGTGTGATTGAACGACCATCTTCAATAGGTGATAACAGAAATCTATCCATTTTTTCTCGAAATGGCTTTGGTGGTGATTTGCGGGCAGCCATGCAGTGGAAAGTCAACAGCTGCATCATGCCTAACAGAAGCTCTCAGAGACTCGGAATCTAACTTAGCTGTCCGGATTATCGATGAAGCTTTCTTTCATCTAGATCGCAACCAAGGTTACGCCAATATGACAGCTGAAAAGAATGTAAGAGGAGTGCTGAGGTCTGAAGTCGATAGATCTGTGTCTAAAGAAAATATTGTTATAGTAGATTCCTTAAATAGCATAAAAGGTTATCGATACGAGTTATGGTGTTTGGCACGTGCAGCAGGAGTTAGATACTGTGTGTTATATTGTGATGTGGAAGAGAGTGATTGTCGAAAATGGAATGGAGATCGCAAAGAAAAAGGTGAAGCAGCGTATGATGAAAATATCTTTGAAGACCTAGTGAGAAGGTTTGAGAAACCAGAGAGTAGAAATAGATGGGATTCTCCTTTGTTTGAGTTGCAGCCATCTAAAGATGGGATAGAGAAATCCTCACCTGCCATACTGGATGCTGTCTCATACTTGACAAAAAAGATAGACTCAAAAACAAGGGATGTCAAAGTTTTGCAGCCAACAATTGCTACGCAAAGTGGACGACCTTCAGAGGCGAATTCCCTTTATGAGTTGGATCGCGCAACGCAAGAGGTAATGAATGCGATTGTAGCAGCTCAATCCCAGGCACTTGGAGGGCCTCTTAATGGAATTTCCATTGATCAGGGACTACCAACCATTAACATTCAAAGTTTAGTTGGATTACCTGAATTACGTAGGCTCCGTAGGACTTTCATAAAATTGACGGGGCAAACTAGCTTAAGTGGTCCGCCCCCTCCTGCAGATGCAGCAAGTGCAAAGAGGATGTTTGTGGATTATTTGAACCGAGAACTGGGAGTTTGAAATGCTAGAAGGATATGTTGTAATGATCCTTCAGACTTCAGAAGACATTCCAGAGGTTTAGTAGTGTGTGTTGGTTATGTATATTTTGCTTGATCAGTTTTCACTTGGTGCCTTGGAGATATTGTAAAATTTGATTGTACGCTGTTGCAATACTACCACATTTTCTTTCTCTGGACGTGTTTGTTTCAGAGTTTGGTACTATTTTTTTTGTTCATCAACATAGAGAAAACTACTGTAGCTGTTAGTCTTAGACCATTGTCATTATATAAGAGAATTGTCAAAAACTACTCCAAAAAAACACATTTTTGTGAATTACTACCTTATAGAGAAATAATGTACTCCTAAGAAATTACCTTTTGAAGCAAAAATATACTAAGAAACTAGTTTTAGTGAGATTTAGCTGACCACCTTTCTTGACATTAACCTTTTCTCTTCCCCTTATCTTCTTCCTTTTTCTTTATTTTCACCCAAATTTTTCTTTCCATTTTCCCTTCCTATGATTTATTGGCTATTACTAGATTTGGGCTCCGTTTGTTTTGGAGGAAAACATTTCTGAGAAAATAATTTTCTCCATTTTCCATTGTTTGGTTTGACAAGGGATTTAAAAAAGGAAAACTAAGGTGAAAAAGAGTTTTTAATCCCTTTGTAAATATTTCCTCCAAAATATGAAATAAAATCATTTTTCTCTACTCTCTCGTTTCCAACATCTCTATTTTTCCCTTCTAATAGTTTTCTATCAAACTAAATAAAGGAAAATTAATACTTCATGGAAAACGGAAAATATTTTTCATGGAAAACGTGGAAAATGTTTTCCATCAAACCAAACGGATCTTTTGCAGTATTTGGAAGTCTTTGGAAGGACAGTAGTTTGAGATGTGCTTTCTAGTTTCTACTCTACTCTGCTTTACTGGAATTCCATTGCAGCCCCCACGAGAGGAGTTCACATGGTTGCAGTCACTAGACCAGCTCATAGAAAGTACGAAAACGTCTGCCACGCTCAGAATCTTTGAACTTTCAAGATCTCAGTTTCCTACTTTCTGTCCATTTCTAAGCTGTAGTACGGTCTTTTTGGAGCAATGATCTGAACTCTCGCCTTGTTTTTAATTAAACTCCTTTTTTGAATAGATTAGTGTGGATATAAACACAGCTGTGCTAAATCTTTCACGAATTACTAGAGTTACCCGCATTTTTGCATATTCTATAGCTTGTAGTCCTGATTCCTGATTCTTGATTCTTGATTCTTGATTCTTGATTCTTGAATCTTTAATACTTATCTGAAAACCAAGGTAAATAATAGTTTCTCCTTGTCCGAAAATAATAGTCACATATATCAATATATGCATTTGAAATGTCCGAAAGAACTTGTCATGAAGTACTTCTCAAAATCAGAGAGATTTTGCTTTAATTTCCTATGTAATACATACTTTCTCCGTTTCTTTTTACTTGCAACGGTTTGACTTTTACACTATTCACCAACTCTACTTAGTTTATGTTTGGTGATTTATAGTTAAGGAAAAACATATTTATGTAGGATCTTGTTAGATTCGTCTGAATGTATATTTTCCGAATATATACTTTTTATAATTTTTATTTAACGGTAATTAAACTTATTGATGGTTGGGTAATATGCGACGCGTGAAAGTCGAAATTCAAAGTAAAAAGAAAAGGAAGCATTAAGGGGCGGATAACAATATACACTATTGTATACTTCTTATTTTTATCCCTCCTCACGAGAGGATCACTAATATTATATTCTAGTACACTACTATATGTATATTTCTAGACGGAGAAAGTATATATATGATTATAACTATAAAATCTTATTTCTTTTAGCAAAATTGTAAGAATTTATACACTTTTACATGTCACAAACTTATTAGTTATTACTTAAACGTTATGATTCAATCTAGTTTTGAAAGCCTTTTTGCTTCATAGCATGTTAAAAATGGAAATCAAGTATCAACAAGTTTTAATAGAAGTATACGTCTAAGCAACTACCACGAAGATTTTTTTTTTTTTTTTTTTTAAGGTAAGATGAAGTCCCAAAGTAGTAGGGAAATGGGGATCCTCGCAAGGGGTGAGACTCGATCCCAGGACCTCTAGGATCGGAGGTGATGCCAACACCACTAGGCTATCACCTGCTGCTCAACTACCACGAAGATACCTCTAACAATTGAAAAAGTTAACACCTACAGGCTACAAATACAAGTGAATACAAAGACAAGATATACTTAGTAGTTAGTATCTTTTGTAATTTTCCCCGAATAGAGTATAAGTTTGGAATTTTCCCTTAAGTGGAAGGAAGCTTCAACTGAGTGCTTTGGTGATTTGATCCGTCAAAAGAAAAAAGAAAAAGAAGCAGTTAAAAGAGTTTCCAAAGTTTGTCAATTAAAAGCGTATACTTCCTCCGTTCCAAAATAAGTGAAACACTTGTCTCAAAAAGCTCTCACATAAATGAAAGAAGTGTTTCACTTATTTTGGAACGGAGAAAGTATATTTTTTTTTATAAAGGTAAGGAAAAAGAATGTTAGGAGACCCTCCGCACGAGGGGAGCTCCAACCTTGTCGTTTACAAGGATTGAATGAAGAGTTGAGTGAGTACAATTTTCAATACAAAAACTAGAATCTATGAGGTGACCAACATTGGCAATCCAATCTGCTGCTTTGTTTGCTTCCCGGTAAACATGTCGAATAGTCCAAGAAGAAAAGGAGCGGAGAGAAGTCCTGGATATCTTGAATGATGTGAGCGATCTCGCGGGGGGGGACCAGGATGCCTAAGATGGAGTTGATAACCATGAGGTTATCTCCTTCGATGTGAAGATGAGTAATATCATTTTGAATAGCCAGCCGGACTCCATGCTGAAGGGTCGTAGCACCTGCCACCGAGAGTGAAGATGTACCAAGGTTCAAGGCTGTGGCTTTGACTAGGTTGGCGTTGGAATCTCTGATGATAAAACCTGTTGCTGCTGAAGAATCACGAACGGAATCGTCGAAGTTGAGTTTGAAAAATGGAGATGATGGAGGCTCCCAAGCCACCAAGATTGAAGAAGGGTACTTGGGAGTGGAGGGATGGAGAGAAGCGTGGAAAAACGGGGAGCCAGAGGAATTGCAGTAATCAACTGCATTCCTAAGACTCCATTCTGAGAAAAGAAATTTTGCTTTATGAAGAATCCTATGAATATTAAGCGAGTCGTTATGAAAGATGATATTGTTTCTTTCTTTCCAACTACTCCAAATTAGGAAGACAAATTTAGAAGCGTAGCTTTTATTCTTTTTAATATTAGAAAAAGTATCTATTAAAGTGGCACTAGTTAAGGAATGGGGAAACCAATCATTAAGTTCTTTAAGCTGCCAAAGGGGGAGGAGCTTGGAACAATGTCCAAAGATGTGATCTATGGATTCCTCCTGTGTGGCACAAAGGGCACAATGACTAAAAGGGATGATATTCCTTTTTGCAAGGGTTGCACGAACCCCAAGACTATTATGGCAGATCTACCATAGAAAAATCTTTAGCTTTGGCGGGATATCGAGATTTCAAATCCAACGGTGAGGCCATTTTTCCTTGCTAGGTGGGAGGTTATGAGCCAACCAAGTAGCGGACTTAACTGTGAATAGTCCTGAAGGACTAGGTCCCCAAATAGGTTCATCACGGAGGGAGGCAGACGGTAACGGAATGCCTTTAATGCATTTGATGATGTTTTAGGGAAAAGAGTTTTTAATTTGAGAAGATCCCAAGATTTATCTGGTAAAATGAAATCTTTTAATAGCAGGTTAACATCAACCTGATTTTCATTTAACTTTAAGATGGTCATTAAGTTTTCCTCTAGGCACCGGTTATGGAGCCAAAAAAGAATTTGAGAACCATCTCCGATTTTCCAATGAATGCCTTTATGGAGTAATGGGCGTTGAAGTAAAAAAAATTTCAAATGGGTGAGTCATTTGGCTTAGGTTTGCAGTTAAAAAATGATTGATTTTGAAGATATTTGTCGGAAATAAATTTAACCCAAAAATTATTAGGTTCGGTGAGAATTTTCCAACCAAGTTTTGCAATAAAGGCTTTATTCATTGGTAAAGTTTTTCTAAGGCCTAAACCCCCTTGGGATTTTGGTCTGCATATTTTATCCCAGGCAATTAGTGGGGTTGCATTTCTTTTCTTATTTTGACGCCAGAAAAACTTCCTGTGAAGAGAATCAATAGAGGTAGCAATGCCAGGTGTCAACATAGTTGAGGCGCATGTATATGCTGGTAGGGCCTCGAGGTTGGCCTGGATCATAGTTAATCTCCCTGCTTTGGAGAGGAAGCCAGATTCCCACAAATTAATTCTTTGCTCTATTTTTTGGATAATATGGGAGAGATCAGCTTTAGAAGGATGGTGGGAGCTGAAGAAAATTCCAAGATATCTGCCCAGGGATGAATTAGGGAGCATGTTAAAATGGCTAGCTAAAGCCACTTTACGAGGCTGGTTGACCTTTTTGGAGAAGATGATCGATGATTTGTGGAAATTAATTAACTGACCAGAGATGGTACAGAAGTCATCGAGTACTCTTTTTAGATTGGTATAAGCTGACGTAGTAGCTTTGCAAAAGAGTAGGTTATCATCCGCAAAAAGGAGACACGGAATATTAGCAGTTCTCGGAAGGAGTTTAAAGCCAATGCCTGAGTTGGGGACTTGGCTTTGGATAGTCAATTTCCTTATTAGCACTTCCATGCAGATAATGAACAGGTAGGGCAATAGGGGGTCACCCTGACGAAGGCCCCTGGAGGGCCGGAACCAGGGTGAAGGTTGGCCATTCACTTTGATTGAGTATGAAACATTTGTGACACATTCTTTTATCCATGAGATCCATAGGGTGGGAAAACCAAAAGCACGAAGAGTTTCCCAAAGGAAATCCCATTCAATTCTGTCATAAGCTTTCTCCATGTCTAATTTTAGTGCACACCAACCAGTCTTATTTTGAGATTTATGGAATGTATTGAGAGCTTCTTGAGCTATTAGGAGATTATCATGAATAGAGCGATCTTGAGTAAAAGCATTTTGTAGGGGGCTTATTTCTTTTTGCAAAATTGGTCGTAGACGGTTAACCAAAATTTTTGAAATTGCTTTATAAATAGTGTTGATTAGGCTAATCGGACGGAAATGATCCGGGGTTTCGGGAGCCTCTTTTTTGGGAATAAGAGTGATCAGAGTATGATTCAGTGAAGGAGGGAGTTTCCCATGGAAGAAGAAGCTTTGAATAGCAGTGGTTACTTCTCTTTGTATGATGGGCCAGTAAGCTTGGAAGAATTTTGCACCAAAACCATCGGAGCCTGGGGCTTTTAACGGATTAAAAGATAACATTTTTTATTTCTTCGGCAGAGACTGGAGCAAGGAGTTTATCGGAGTCTTGTTGGGACACGAAAGGGTTGATAAAGTTCAAATCAATCTGTCTATTTGCGGAGTGTGAAGATTTGAATCGTTTCTTAAAAGAATCTGAAAGAAGAGCAGTAAGATCGTCATGAGAGTCAATCCATTGGCCAAGATCATTTTTTAATCTGAAAATAGTCAAGTGGGCCTTTGTTTTCTTCATTATATTATGGAAGAATCTAGAGTTGCGATCCCCCTGGGTGAGCCAAGTTTTCCTTGCATTATGACCCCAAACTTTTTGGTTAAAAAGCAGTAGTTTTTCTCTTTGCAAAATGAGACGATTAATATGTTTAATTAGGATTTGATTATACGGTTGTAGCCAGAGTTTGTGTTGTATCTCTTTTATTTTTTCGTCATTGTGGTGTAGTTTATTTGAAGTGTGCTTGTACTTTGTTTTGGCCCAAGATTTAAGTTCAGTTTTAATGCGATTAAGCTTTTGCTGAATACGATAGAAACGCGAGCCTATAATTGGAATATTTCAATTTCTCTTAACAATATTATGCGAGTCATTGTCTATCGTCCAAAATTTTAGAACCGAAAAGGAGGCGGTTTTGTGATTTCCCCATCATTGGTGGAGAAAATAATGGGTGCATGATCGGAAACTGTAAAGTTACCATAGAAAATAGTGCTATTGTCGAAGCAGTTGAAGAAACGTTTATGACAGATGGCCCTGTCTAAACGTTCGTAAATGACGTCGTTGTTATGGTTGCCTCTCCACGAAAAAGCTTGTTGTAAACAGGGAATGTCAATTGCTTGAGAATTAGTCAAGAGGAGGGGGAGTCGGTGAAGTTGGTTGTGTTTCAGAGGGCATCCGCCTCATTTGTCGTTGGGAGAGAGCATCTTATTAAAATCTCCAAGCATAAGCCAGGGGAAGGGGAGAGTAGTAACGTAGTTATTCAAAAAAGACCAGAACGTATCCTTTTCGATATTTTTAGCCAGGCAATATGTGCCCAAGACTGAATACATTTTATTGTGTGGCTTGTAGAGAACGTCGAGATGAACCAAACGATCATGAGAGTAATGATTTTAAACAGTAATATTGAAGTTATTCCAACATACCCACATTCCACCCACATGGTTAATTGGATCAATAACTAATTTATTGTGCAAGTATAGAGCTTTAAGAATTCGATGGCTATTATTATTATTAGTTAAAGTTTCAATGATGAAGACAATATCCGGATTATATTTGTTCTTTAGGTATATAAGCTCACTCAAAGCTTGGGGTTTTTTACCCCCTTGAATGTTCCAACATAATATCTTCATATAATAACCGGATTGGTGAGAAAGATTCGTTTGGTAGGTTTAAAATAAACTTGTTCATACATAGACCAAAAAAATGTCCTCATTACCTTTCTTCCTATCCTTGTTTCAGTGCTGAGAAGAGAAAATAGGCCTGCCAAGGAAAGAAAACGAGTCAGGGGGTGTAAACCACCCTTTTGCAAAAGCGAGTGTCAAGCACTCGGTTCAATAAGGCTTCAAGAGCCTGGTCATTTAGATAACTATACATTTAGACTAACAGTCCATTAGCAAACCAATCCGATACCGGATTTGGCGATAAAAAGCCAGCGGGCGAGAGATGGGCCTATTAAAAGCGTATATGCTCAAACTAATTAACCCTTATACAGTCGTATCTCATTGCAGGAAATATGAATGCAACCCCAATTCGTGAAATTATCTTATACTTCTTCCTATCTTTTTCTATTGCAATATATTTCACGTTTGTAAATGTAGAATTTTAATTATTAATATCTTTAGTTACTTTTTGAAGAAAATTAAAAAAAATGATATTTTCAAAGTATATAATCGAGACAATCTCACAATACCCCCACATAACTATGTTTCATCTTAAGTAAAAATCACAATAAATGTTGAAAGGATATATATATTGTCTCTGTTGTAATGAAAGCAAATAAACAACAAAATAATAAAGAGCAATCGACACACGTATTTAACGTGTTCTACTAACAATGTGTTTTGCTATATCCACAAGCATAAGGAGAAATCGAAAACTCGGTTATATTATTTTTGAGGAGAGAGAGTACAAGATACACAATATGGACTTATGGAGGCAGAAAATAATTAGAAGGTTTATATAGTACCCTTCTAATAATCTAAATGAAATAGGCCCCGTATTGGGTTGTTTGAAGCGTCATATTACAGATTCAAGGCATTCCAATAGTGTGAATATTGTAAAAATTCATATGTTGCAATAGAAAAAATAATTGAGGAAATATAATGATGTACTAATATACTATTAATAACGTATAAATCAGTCAAATAATTTTGGAAATATTCTTTTTGATTTAATTCAATTATTCAGAATTTTGCCTATTTTTCTAGAGTTATAAAAGTGTTTTTTTTTTTTGGGTAGGTAAGATGAAGATCCCTATCGATCCAGAACTTCTTAATGGTTAACCCGACTCAAGTTAGCGGGTTAGACGCTTTGAGGGGGGAGGGAATAAGTGAAACCCATAGAGTGCCTCTACTGAGAATTGAACCCCTAATTTCTACTAGGATAAGTTTAGCTTGGTTTGTAAAAGGATTGCTCTGTCATGTGGGCTTGTGGCGTACTTATTGTATTAAGAATATTTTATTGTTGAACATTTATAGATTACCTTGCGCAATGGACAAATCTTTTTGCTGGAATGAATGAGCAATTTCTCTCTGAAATGAATGAACAACTTTTATCTTCCTTAAATACTAAACAGACTCAATATATTGATTCGATTCGAGATCTTTGGAATTGCCTCGCTGTTCTAGCTAATTATCCATCCTTTTCGACTGTGATTTCTATGTTATGATGGATGAACATAAGGGCATATCGGTTAAAGGTAGGGCATTTTCCATTTTATAGGAACTTATGCACCAAAATAAATAATATCTCCAATTATAGGTCATATGGGATGTAAATATCTCTTTTCATCATCCTTACAGTGCAAAAAAATATCAAATGTGTGCATTTCTATTAGGGTCGTTGCAGGAGAAATATTTCTTTTGAGCGTCCATGCATACGACTAATTTGGTACTCCATTTTGGAGACAAAGCTAGTATTTAATGCACGATTCGAGCAAATAAAAAGGTGGATCACCCAAATTAGTAAAAAACACCAACTTAACTCGGTCCTAGGTGAATTTTTCGGCCACGTGGAGCACACATGACATAATTTTTCATTACCCTCCCCCCCCTCAATAATTTCTTTCCCCAATTTCTCACCATAAATCATAACTTCATCTCATCTTCCACTAAATCCACCTCAAATATTAATTTTTTGCCATCAAAACCCAAATCAATCTAGGATATCCACTTCTCAACCATCTTGACCCTAAGCAAAGGAAATTTGTTGATTGTTGAAAGTGATAAACTTAAGGATTGTGATTAAAAGTTTATAGGTTAGGGTTTTTGGTTGAATTTGGAGGCTCTATATTATCGATATAATTTGTTATATAAAGAATAAATTGCATCAATTACTATGTTTCTTAACTCATTAATTGTTATAGTTGACACTCCTTTCACTATTTATTGATCAATTATCGTTTATCCACCTTAAATGCATGTAAATTTCAATTTGGGTGATGCACAAAAACTTCAACCGTTCGATGTGTTCAACTTCACATTGAGCTTAAAAACATCCTTAATTGTTGTTTAAACAATATTAAGGCGGCTAAGAAATGTGAACCTTATTTTAATTTGAGTTTAGATGAGAGAATTTTAAACTGTTAGATGAACATGGATTAAGGTGGGATGAAGTTTTGGGTTATAAAAAAGGACTAAGGAAAGAGAAGGTAGAGGGGGAGGACAAAAATTCTGGCAAAAATGACCCAGTAGGCCATGGGACAAAGTGCCCACTAATACAAACTCGGGCTGGCAAATTATTTGTGCCCGAGCCCGCAGGCTTTGTTTGGCACATTGTTTCGCGAGTCTTTGATAGTTTTTTTATGAAACAAAATTTTCTTTTCTTGTTAACAAAGAAGATTCAATTCTTAATAGTGAGTTGGTATTTGTAGAAAAATGAATCTAATATATGCTTGGAAGATATAATCTGATTACTCACTACATTTTATCCCTCTTAATTCTAATGGTAAATGGATGTCACTTGATTATTATCATATCAATCAATACAAAAATGTTACATATGATAGACTTAATTTATCTTACGATTGAAGTAACATTTTTATGTTAAAATATGATTACTTTTATTCGTCATTATGATTTTTATCATCTTATAATAAATTAATGTAAAATCTCCCTGCACAAGACTTGTTGATCAATCAATTAGCATACAAGTAACATACCTCAAACTGAAAATTGTCCCTTATTTTTCGGGCAATTTTTAATTAAAAGCAAAAATGTCCCTTGATGCTATTTACCCCCCCCCCCCAGGCCGTCTAATGGGCAAAAGATAGAAGGATGCTAAAATGTCACGCAATGTTACAATAATTATATTGTTGCCGAGAAAAACGTCATACAATAAAGGAATTCCTACATTAGATGCTAAATGAATAGAAAATTTTGTTCAAGGCCCCAACATGAATAATTCCGGTGTGGACTCGTGGTGCACCATTGGGACACTGATAGTGACTCCCAGCAACTGGTCCAACTTATTTATTTATTTATAATTTTATACTGTATTGTTATTAAGAATCTCTTCATCTTACTCCATTAACTACAGGTAGGCTGGACCTTATACTATAAATAAGTAGTACTCCACGTTTGGCTCTATCAATTTGTGCTAAAAAAACAAATACCATTGTCAATGAGTTAAATAACAATTATAGTAAGTCGATAACAACCTGCTTAGATATCTTACTATCTCCTGGACCAATATATTAATATGTCGTTGTCAAAAAAAAAAAATTAATATGTCAATAATTACACCTTTATGCACATATTAAATATATCATGGTGAATTACACTAAGTTTGGACCAAGGTGTGCTGAATCAAATCATGTCAACTAAGAGCCATTTGAACATAAAAAGATAAATTTAATCAACAATTAATATTATAAACAAAAAGTTTGATCGAGATCGTCTCAACCCAAATAACGACTAAAACAATCGCCCACATTCCTTATATTCCGTGGCCGGAGACAAAGTTGCCATCAACCAACAATTTAGAGGCAAATTTGCTGCTCGTGCTATCGATTCTTTATTGGCAATCGGGGCTACTGTTATTCAAGTCTTTAAGTGAATGCGTTTAGATCCATTATTCCATGTTCCACATTCTGCAAAGAGTTCGTTGTCACTGTGTGTCATGTCTGACTTTCATATTTAGAGGGGAAAATATATATGGCAACTAATTGTATCTTGTCATGCATGACTTTCGTACTTAGACCCTTTTTTTTTGGTACAGTTTCAGTTCAATTAAGCTACTTTCTTATCACAGTTTTACACTTTTACTTCATTTCAGTTCAAACCAAAAGAATAGGGCCTTAGAGGGGGAAAATGTGTTGAAAACCATGCTGGATTTGGAATTTAAATGTATGTTTCTAAACTGATAAATTTGTCTTATATAATGATAAAATATGTACGTATACTGATAAATTTAATCACATAAACTGATAAATATATGCCTTAAATTGATAGATATACAACTTAGACTGATATAAAAATGTCTTAAACTGATATAAAAATATCATAAACTGAAACTCATATTAGTCATTTTATTGAATGGGACGCGTCTCAGCCAAGATGCTTTATTTATAAAAATCAATCATTTTGTTCCTTTTTTTTATCTATTTTTCATGACATTATGCACATATCAAATGTATCATGGTGAATTCTTCAAATAGAATTGTATTTTACAATAACAACTAGTGGGCCCGTGATAACCTTAATTCACACATACTACTATACTAGCTAGCATGCATAAACCTACGTTTTAGTCGATTACAATGCTCAATTAAAGTACATGTATAAATCATTACCATCACTTATCCCATCACGAGACAAGGTATATAAATCCGGGATCGTACACTTTTATCAAATCGTATATATTCATAAAACTATGAATAGGAATGAGAACTATTTGTTAATTAGTGTTATAAAGTTCATTTTATGTGGCCAATTATTGTTGTCCATTATCGAAACATAACTCACTGTATTGATCTTATGAGTGCAATTTTACATGACAGAAAGATAGATTAAGGATGTGCTCTCTTCTCCATAATTCTTCTGACTTTATGTGAATTGAAGTTATCTAAACTTATTTAAATTTATCTGAATTGATCTGAACTTATTTAAACATATATGTACTTATTAAAGTTCATTTTGTAAGGTGTTAAAATTAATTTGAACTTAACTAAACTTAATAGAACTTGTTTGAACTTACATTAACTTATTTGAAATTATTAGACCTGAAACTTGATAAAATTTTAAAGTGAAGAGAACGATTCTAAAAACATAATTATATATACACTAAAAATATTATTCATTTACATTAAACAAATAACAATAAAACAAGGGCAATTGGGGAAGATATTATTCTATCATAGTGACGAAAGACCCTACCTAGATTTACAAAATCATCCATATACTTAACGTAAATAACTAAATTAATCGACAACACACTGTTGATAAAATACTCAAACTATTTTAATAAACTACACATTATGTGGATGTCGTCTAACTTAATTGGTAAAGTCTTGTGGGGGTGGTACCCGAGACCTGGGATTGAATCCCGTCTACATCACTGCGCTTAGTCGCTCACTTAAAAAAAACTACACATTATTAGCAACTATTATAATGAAAATGTATTGAATGACGAAATATTCTAACAAATCTATGCCTTGATTTACATAATCTTTGATCTTCAATCATTAGTTATTAGCATCAACATTGCTCTAATGGCCCATAACAACTAATTACACTAGAGACCATTATTGGAGGAAAAAACAGAAAATGTGATACGATATAGAGTTTTAGATCTGAACACACTCACTCTCACACCCAACAATCACACTCTGATATTTCCAACCAAAAAAACTGAATAATCCGAATTTCACTGAACTCTTCTCTCTCTTCGTCATTGCTGAATCCTGAGCTCTCATTATACTTCCTCTCTCTTTCTCTCTCCTCTTCTTCTCTCTGTTTCTTTGTCTCTGATTTTTTTATTCATTCGATTTTTTTCACATTGAATTCCTCTTAACATTGATCACTTTTTCCAACTTTCTTGCGCTTTTTTTTTTCGATCTTAAAATTCGGAGATCGCATTTTCTCAAACCCTAGGCACTTCCTTCGGATTTTAAGGTTGTATTGTTTTTTTTAATTAGTGTGTAAGTGAAGATTGTGATCTGAAATTCCGCAAGTTTCCAGGTCAGATTTTGATTTTAAAATTGTATTGTTACTATGTTAGTTTGTTGTTTATTCTTTTTCATAATTCAATTTTATAGCTTATCTATTTGTTTAATGAGTGATTAGTTCATAATCTAATTGAGATCTGTGACATTCTTGTTGTAGGCAAATTGTTGGTGCTGTTATGATTTTCGTAATTCTTGGAGATTTGGGGTAATTAGACTATAATTAGGATATTAGTTTAATTCTGGGGGAGTTGGTTAGTGTTTCAGATGAACTGTTGAAGGGGACTGGTACAATTTGGACATGAGAAGCTCTTGGTTTAATAAATTGTCGCTCGTTTTTGGTCATCGAATTCGCCATAATTGGTTCCTTTTGTGCCTTCTTAGTATTCTTGCATTAGTTGCTCTTTTAAGCTCGTCGTCGTCATCTTTAAGGGACTTTGATTCGTTAGGAACCCCTAGATTTCCCAATGTTTACACCAATTATAGGAAGTTGAAGGAGCAGGCGGTGGTTGATTATTTCGACTTGAGGTTTCTGACATCGGGGACTAATCCTAGGCAAAAGGAGCTTCCCCTTTGTGGGAAGGAGAGGGAAAATTATGTATTGTGTTACAATTTGAGTGCCAACTTGGAGGGTGGGTTTAAAGATGGTGAGGAGTTTGATCGGCATTGTGAGCTGTCTCGAGATGAAGAACGGTGTTTGGTCCGACCTCCTAAGGAGTATAAGATTCCCATGCGATGGCCTGCTGGCAGAGATGTGATTTGGAGTGGAAATGTGAAGATCACAAAAGACCAATTCCTTTCTTCTGGAAGCATGACTAAGAGGTATGACTCTTTCTCTTCAAAGCTAACTTGTGGCCAAAATAATTGGGTTGCCTCATCTGCTTATGGTGAGCTTGAATTTCCTTATTGATCTTACTAGGATGATGTTACTGGAAGAAAACCAAATTGCTTTTCACAGTGATGATGGGTTGATCTTCGATGGTGTGAAAGATTATACCCGCCAACTTGCAGAGTCTATTGGGCTCGGTAGTGACTCAGACTTCCTTCAAGCGGGTGTAAGTCTTCATTTGCTTGAATATTTTATGAGACATGTTGGAACTGACATTTTTTGTTTGCATCAACCTTTCGGGAAGAAAAAAAGTATACGACACCTTATAAGTTTGTTTCACAATTACAGGTGCAAACTGTGCTTGACATTGGCTGTGGTTTTGGAAGCTTCGGGGCTCATTTAGTCTCACTAAAATTGATGCCTGTTTGTATTGCTGCATATGAGGTGACTGGAAGCCAAGTCCAATTTGCCCTTGAGAGAGGTCTTCCAGCAATGCTTGGCAATTTTATTGCTAGGCAACTTCCATATCCATCATTGTCATTTGACATGGTTCACTGTGCTCAATGTGGTATTGATTGGGATGGAAAAGGTATGGGATTGCATGTTTCAATCGGTTACTTGTTGAATTATAATTTTTGCTCTTTCTATATTTGGATTTGCAGTAGCCTTTTCCGTGCTATATTTAATTGGATTTAAAGCATGAAAGGACTGTTTGGAGTATTAATCTCCTTCCTACTATAGCATGTCAGTCCAGAGAAAGCAATATACAATTGGAAACGTTCCTTATAGGAAAAGTAATATTTCTTTGTGAGAACAAGAATGCGTCCTATGATGGTATATTTAATTATTTTAAGTGCTTATTTGACTATTCAAACAAGGTAAAAGAAAAGAAATGTGATTTTTGAAAATATAATAGAATTGTTTGTCTCCCCCCCTCTTCGTTTCTTTTCTTTTTTTTTTGGGGGGAGGTATGCGTTTATGATGCTTTATTGATGATTGAGGGATGTTCTCTCTGCTTTGTATGACTTTTTCACAAGCTTTTCTTGGTCTGTGGCCTTTGGCTGTATCAGATACCTTTTTGCTTGATACCGTGGGCCTATTGGAATGCTTGGTACTTAGGCTAATGGTGCAGTATTTAGTGTACAACTTGTTGGGAGTAATACATGCAACAGGTTATTAGGCTAACAACATATCAGAAGTTTTAGGAGTCTTTTATGATTCTTTTGTTTTCTGAAAAAGGAAATACCAATCTTCTCTTCATGTGCTGAGTGCAAAAGGGGATGTCTGTTGTACTGTCTTCGTTGTTGGGCTTTGCTAATGTAACACTATCAGGCATTGGGACCCCTCATGGGTTTCTTTCCGGTGCAAATCAGAGGAAACGCACTTCGTTGTATTCCCCCCTTCCCCAAAAAGATAATAGGAAAAAGAAATGTGGGAGTTCGACTGAAATTGCAAAGGAGGTATGACTTGTGTTGAAGCTGTAGGAAAGGAAAGTAAACTGGTATAAAGGGGTTTGAGTTTTGATGTACCCTGTGCTATTGTAAGGATCGCAAAATAGGGGAAATGAAGAGATCTTTATGCAGTTTATGCTACATAATGCAGTTCACTTTTTAGATATACCAGTTGATCCTGTAGATTAGGCCATTAGGGAACCATCTGCAATCTGTTCCAAGCTGTTGTCCAGCCATGTGGGTAAGTGGGTTTATTGGGCGAGGCTTTTGAAATATAACTATTGAGATGGCAAGAAACATTATTGCGTTTAGAAATGCAGAGGTCAATATCTCAGGAGCTCGAGATCATATCGGTAAAATATATTGATATTGAGCAGCCAATCATGGTGAACTTTGTGCTTTATACATTTGCTGTTCTTTGATGGTTGGGGTGCCGCTATGATAAAATTTTCCACTTTGTGTGACAAAAATGTATCTAAACTTTATATAACATCGCAAACTGATCTAGTATTAATAGACTTGCCAATTTGGCTTGTTTGCCATTACTATTCCAGTAGCTAAAGAGGCCCAGTTCTATATTCCTTTTGTGATGGTTGTGGTTTTCGCACACTGAATATTAAACTCTGTGTCAAGGCCAGAGTGATAGTTAGTAGATATTGATGATGAAGTAGAATGTTTTCTGCTATGAAGATTGTTCTTTATCCATCCTAACAATGGCCTTGTGGAACAGATGGAATGTTTATTATTGAAGTAGACCGATTGCTCAAGCCTGGAGGTTACTTTGTTTTAACTTCTCCCTCTACAATCAATCCACGAGGAAGTTTGTTGGCAACAAAGAAAGGCAACATGTTGACGCCAGTTGAAGACTTCACCCAGAGGATTTGTTGGAGTCTTCTGGACCAGCAAGACGATACTCTTATCTGGCAGAAAACAGCTGATGCACATTGCTATGCAGCTAGGTAAGCTAAGCCGCATAGCAACTAATTGATGTTTACTTAATTGATGTGCATTTATTATTAGTATCTAGATGTTTGTGTTGTAGCACATAAGCTTCACACCACTACGCTGCTGTTGTGGGGATGTCTGGTCTCATTGGTATACTGTTTTGCAAATGTTTCATTCTTCTTTCTTGGTCATATAGGAGACAGGGACTGCCTCTTTGCCAGGATGAGCATGAAAGTCAATCTTATTACCAGCCCCTCGTCAAATGCATCAGTGGGACACACAGTAAAAGATGGACTCCCATTCGTAACAGGTCCAATGGTTCTCGGTTGACCTCAGAAGAACTTGAAGTTCATGGAAAGTATTGCTCCAATTATATTCTTGCCTAAGTTAAATGCAACTTGTTAGTGATAAGGCGACTAAAATGCTTATTTGCTGACCTCCTTAAAATTCTGCAGGTGTTCAGCACGGAGAGTTTTATGAAGAGAGGGAATATTGGAAGTCAGCCCTTAGAAATTATTGGTCTTTACTTACCCCCCTTGATATTCTCTGACCATCCAAAACGGCCTGGTGATGAAGACCCATTGCCTCCATATAACATGGTACGCAATGTCATGGACATGAATGCTCATTATGGGGGGTTTGAATGCTGCACTTTTGGATGGGAAGAAATCAGCATGGGTTATGAACGTAGTTCCCGTAGGGACTCGCAACACACTTCCCCTCATACTTGATCAAGGTTTTGCTGGTGTTTTACACGACTGGTAATACTTCATGTCTAAAATCATAGTCTTGCACCTTGTGGAACAAATCACTATCATCAAAATTATATACTTCCTCCATATCATGATACTCATATAAGACAACCACCTTTGCTGAGGTCGAATTTGACCATTGAGTGATCTCAAAATAGATTACTAAAATTAAATGTAAATATGATTACTTTTCAGTAAGAGGCGGCTGTGCAGTAGTTTTTATAGTCTTTATCGATCGTGAGAAGTTAATCGACCTCGAATAAAATACATGTGTTACGTACTGGAGAAAGTAATTCCTTTAGGAGAATAGATTATTTGTGATAAATCATGCTTAATCATGTGGATTTAAGTGTTTATTAGTATTTTTCATATGTCAGCATAGTACACCAAAATTTACTTTTTTCGCCATAATTTCTTGAATAGGATTTTCTGTGCTTGAGGTCTGTTGCGAATTGGATGAAAGACATGGAGAGAATGTTAGCCATTACTTACCTGTTTCTTGATCAACTCTTAAGGAATTTGTCATTTACTTGCCTCTTTTTTTTCTCTCTTTTTCTGGGAAGTGTCCTGGGTTGCCTTGTAGGAATTATTCTAGTTATTATTCCAGCTTAAGCTGGAGTACATGGGCTGTTGAGAGTAGGATGTGGCTTTTTCTTCAAGTTTTATCAGGAGACATATCTCGTAAATGGAAGATTTCACTTCTTTATTGCAATATTGGGTGTACTCATCGTGTTGATCATACTTTTGTAGGTGCGAGCCTTTCCCAACTTATCCTCGAACCTATGACATGCTCCATGCCAGTGGGCTTCTCTCAATCCTCAGTTCAGAGAAATGTAGTATGATGGACTTGTTTTTGGAAATGGATAGAATTCTTCGGCCCGAGGTATGTCTTTCAATTTTTGCCTTGATACTTTGTGATATTGGGTACTCTGCTCTCCTTTTGCATCTATCTTATTTACACACGAGTACTGGTGTCAGATACGGCTACGTGTGGAAGTCAGCAGTTTTATGAAAATTATGCATGTTCTTTTTGTTCTGATTTGAAGTGTCAAGTGTCCTTGCTCATTATGAAGTATTAAGTAATCTGAAAATGGAGGTAAAATATATATATTTGTTGAGTAAAATAGTATTGCATCTAATTGTTATTTGATTCTAGAAATTGGTTATCTTGACCTGAAAATATTTCCTTTTGTCCTGTTGGTATGTATTACTTGTAATAAGGGGATGTGGGAGAAATGAGGATGGGAAGTCTCTCTCTCTCTCACACATACACACTCCCACATTCCCCCCTCTTCTTTTTGAGGTTATGGTAGAACAGGTATGAGAATATTCAAGCATCCCCATCTCTCTGTTCTCCCCCCCCCATGTATCTGTGCAGTAGTTTGTATAAGCTGATGTGTGCCGATCTTACTTTGCTAATGAGTTTTGCTACACATCTACATCTTGCTAAGTTTGACAGAAACCCTGTATTCCTTACTAGGGTTGGGTTATTCTTTCTGATAATGTTGGAGCTATAGAAATGGCACGCTCACATGCGACTCAGATCCGCTGGGAAGCCAGGGTGATTGATCCGCAAAATGGAAGTGATCAGAGGCTTCTTGTTTGCCAAAAACCATTCTTGAGAAAATAATCATTTTATCATCCAGAGTTTCACACTGCAAGGGCCTCTGATTTGTCAACTCTGGTAATTTTTCTTGAACTGTTTAAGCTTAAATTGGCATAAAAATACTATATTATGCAATTGCTTTGTGATATGCATACATTTCAACAATTCGGAGGCTTATATTTTGGGAGATTCTACATGGTGACCTTATGCTTTCGCCTATATGCTCGGAGAAAAATAGATGATTTCCAGGAGTGACCCTTTGTTATTGTATAACTAAACTTGACATCAAAATAGTAATATATTGTGGAACATTCAATCAAAATGTTAGACTGCATCAGAAGCTTTTAATTCCATCATTCATATCTCAGTCGTCATGTGTAACAACATTAGACACAACTTCTTCTTGTTCACGCCAAATAATTATATGGAGTATTAATGCTTACAAGAATTCACAATCACATCAAGAATAATAGAAAACTTGCACCACATAGACTTTTGCAAGCCACAAGGTCACCACATAAATTTTCTTCTTTTTCTTTTGTCTAAAGCTAATGGCAAAGTGGATGTCAAATGCTCATTTAGCTGCAATGTGATCCACATTTACTAGTCACCGATAAGCCAAAGTTGCAATGTTGTGATGAATGTAAATACTTATAGCCTCTAGCATCTGTTGAGTTGACACCACTAGTGAGATTCAGTTTTCTCCCATAACCTGCCTTGGGAAACTATGAGTGTTTGGTTGGGAGAAATACGTTATCCTGGCTAAGTGGCTTTTCCGTTTTTGGTTGTTTGGTTTTCCCAAGGGTGGAAAACAGTTTTGCCATGGATGATAATGTTTTCGTCGAATGCCACATTTTGCTCCTTGTTCCTCACTTCCTCGCTTTCCTCGTTCTATTCTCCCATCCATCCTCTCCCCTATTTTTAATTTTTTCTTTTTCTTTTTCTTTTTTAAGAACCAAACAGAGGAAAACTAACTTGTATTTTTTTTTTGGTGAATAGAGAAACTAACTTATATTTAAACTCGTTGAGAATGTATTTTCTGTCCAACCAAACAGACCTTATAAGACTTTGGTTTTTGAGCATATAGCAATATTTTTCGTCAGCATAGCCGACACATTGATCTATATGATTGGTTTATCGCAGGGCAGAGTTTACATGAATATATATATATATACAGAAGCTGCTTGGGCTATTGACAAATTTGGATATCTTCATCCTTGACAATGGACAGGTTGAATTTGTAGATTAGGAGAATATATTCATTGCAGGAAATAGCTGCAATTTTTTTGGCCAGGCATTTGTAGCAATTCATTCTTTCTTATTTTTACGTCCTCGTCCCCCAAGGTTTTGGTCCTGTTTCTTTATTTTTTTTTTGTCCATTGATTTTTTATTTTATTTTTTTAGTATTGATTTTGTAATGAGTATCAAAGAAAGCATAGCAACCACGATATGTAACAAACAGGTGACATATTTCTTTTGAGTGGAAGAGAGAAGCTGTCTCAATTTTTTATCATTCTGTGTTGGTTGCTCAGAGAAGTCAAGTTGAATTATTAATGACAAATTCCTAATTGTATAATTGTCAATTTGAAGTTTTTTTTTTTTTTTGACTGGGTCATATAAGACAGCATAATTGTACGATTAATAGTTTTGTTTTCTGTTTAAAGGCGTATTAGCTTTCATCAGGTATGCCAATTGTTTTTTGGTAAAAAAAAAAAAAAGGTATGCCAATTGTTGAGCTCTAAACATAGGCACAACATCAACATCAACATCAACATCGAATCAACTAAACCTAATGTTCTCTTTATTCATTCACTACTTCAATTTCCTATTTTTTTCGTCTTTCTATATGAGCCATTTCAGGTTTAATGCGCAATGTGTGATACCAGTTTCCCCATATACTTTAGACGCAGGTTATGTTCAGCAAAAGTAGCTACTATTGTAGTTCTTATAGGCTGTAGCTGTTATCGTAATACGGTGGCTCAGAACATATATCCCCTTCCTTTCCTAGCTGTTTCTTCTTCCTTTCTAGATACGGTAAGTTTCTTTGTCGTTCTTGTTTGACATCAATCTTTTTATGGCCGGTATGAACTAGAGGTGATCATGGGCCGGGCCTAAAAAAAATTTCCCATTAGCCTGGCCGGGCCGGGCCCAAATCCGGGTCAAAAATTTGTGCCCAAAGCGGCAAAGCCCGTTATTTTGGGCCGGGGCGAGCGGGTTTTTCGGGCCAAAATCGGGCCGGCCCAAAAAAATAGACTGAAAACCCCGGGCCGGGCCGACTGCGGGCCAAAAAAATTGCCGAACCCGGTCAAAAATCGGGCCGGACTGGAGTTGATCAGCTCTAGGATGAAACCTCATTTTACTTCCATATATCAACTTCTCCCACCCCTTTTTTTATTGGCAAAATTGTCACAATAAATCCCAAGTTTGGGACGTCTTCCCATATTAATCCCAAGCTTGATTTAGTTTGAGTTATTTGTACATAATTTAAGTTTTGTATGAGTCTTCCCATATTGATCCCTAGTGAATTATCACCTATTTCACATGTAAAATTTTGATATTCTTTGGAGTCCAAATTCCTTTTCTTCTACATTCTTCCTCTCCTTTTCATCCATAAAGTTGAGATCACTATTCAAAGCATGTTACTTGAATATTATTAACTTGATAAATTAATCAAATTTCAATTGTGACCAATCGAGAAGAGTATTACTAAACTTGGGATTATTTATAAATAAATCAAACTTCAAATTATTATGGGAAGACACCCAAACTTGGGATTTATGGTGGCAAATATATTTTTTTTATCTAGTTATCCCACTTGATTCCTAGAGAATACCCCACTAATAGATCCCACTTGCCTCATTAAACCCGATTGTTTTCATTCTTGTACACAAATGAGTTAGGGGGCGTTTGGTTCATGAAGGGGAAAGGGAAAGGGTTTAAGAAAGAGAAACAAGGAGAAAGGAAAAGAAAACCCTTTGATTAAGAATGTTGTTTGGTTGAGAACTCATCTTCCTCCTCTTACTATTTTCCCCCCTCTCAAGTCTTAAGTACCACCATTCCACCACCCTCTAATCCGCCACCCATCAACACCGACGCCCCTCACTGCCGCCCTTCACTGCGCCCCTCACCGCCGCATCTTACCGACGCCATCTCACCGACTCCACCTCACCCACGCCACCAACCGGTCCTCCCCCTTCCTTCTTTTCCTTCTTTACCACCATTAAAGGCCACATTTGAGGTTTTAAAGGTCAAATTCGACCATAAAAACTTCGAGATCCGAAGTTTTTATGGCCGAATTTGAGCATCTAAAGCCAAAATCAAGCATTGGAGTTGGGTTTTTTAGTTGGGTTTTTTTTTTTTTTTTTTGTGGATGGATTTGGACGTGGTGGTTGAGTCGGCCATGAGTTGGTGGTTTTAACCATGGGTTGGCGGGTTTCGTGCGTGGGTTAGTGGTTTCGGCCACGGGTTGGTGGTTTGGGCGCATGGGGTGGTGGTTTCGGGGTTGATGGTAATTTTAGGGGTTGATGTGGTGGTTTCATTGGCGGTCGTGGTGGTTTCGGTGGCGGTTGATGTGGTTTCGGTGGCGGTAATGGTGGTTGGGGTGGTGGTTTAGTTGTTGGGGTGGTGGTTTAGTTGTTGGGGTGGTGGGTTCGGGGGTTGATGTGGTGGTTGTGTGGCTGGGTTGGTGGTTGGAGTAATGGTCAATGATTGGTCAAGGCCATCATGGGGTAGAAGAAAGAAAGGGTAAGTGAAACCTTGGGGGAGGGTGGGGAATGAAAGTAGAGGACTTTGGGGGAAAGGAGAGGGTAAAGGGAATGATTGATTTGTCTTAACAAACAGCAAGTAAGGGAATCAAGCTAGTTGATTCTCTTACCCTTTCCAGAAAACCCCAAACCAAACGCCCCCTTAATGCATGCTACCAAAATAATTTTAATTACTTTCGCTTAACTATTACATCCATATTATTCCACTTGATGAGTCAAAACACATGCATTGCACGGAACCGAAACTAGTATTAATTTATTGTATAGAGTAATTCGATAATAGTTTTTAAGATGTACTTGTCACATTTTTTTTAAGTAAAAATAATGCACTAGTCAAGTTTCTAAAACTAGCATTCCATGTTCAAATTACTTCTACTCTATGCACTACTATTTTGAACTTTTTCAAAATATTATCTCGCCACTAAAAAGTTAAAGTTACTTATTTTTTTAAGTAAAAATAATGCACTAGTCAAGTTTCTAAAACTAGCATTCCATGTTCAAATTACTTCTACTCTATGCAATACTATTTTGAACTTTTTCAAAATATTATCTCGCCACTAAAAAGTTAAAGTTACTTAAAATACTATTTTACTATTTTCTACTTTTTATGTCTAGTGATACTCTGATTTAGTCAAATCTCTAAAAAGCTCAGTGAAAAGTGATTGTTTTTTTTTTGATAATTTGTGGATTTTATTTCCATTAAAAGAGAGCTGCAATAACATTACATAGACAGTCCAAATAGAGGCAAAGCCCCGACCAAAGCAGCCTTACAAATTCAGATGGAGGGCAAGGAAATAAAATCACCTAATTGAAAATTGGCAAGATTACATCCAAGCAAGGAATTCAGCGTTCCTTACAAGACCCTGCTTAGCCAATGAATCCGCCACCATATTAGCTTCACGACCTTTGTGGGAGATTGAAACATTTACCCAATTTTTCCGGGCATTGCGGATGAAATTCAGCTGAAAATTGAGATTCCAAGGGCCACCCGAATCTTCATTACACCACCTAACAGCGTTGATAGAATCGGATTCAACTATGATGGGAAGATTTTTGATTCGATCACACGATACTGAAATCTGAAGAGCTCGAAAAATGGCAAGGATTTCGGCACTATTTATCTCAATTGGCGGAATTGGGCTCGAAAACATGCATATGAAAATGCCATTATGATCCCTTAGAACGCCACCAATGGCAGACATGAGTGGCAATGATTGAAAGGAGGCATCCACGTTCCATTTGATGTGAGAGATAGGAGGGGGTGACCAAATGAGAGAAGGGGAGATCAGCTTTAGGGAGCCAAGATTACCATTTAGACCTGACCAATCAAGGCAAGTAGGATTTTGAATGATTTCGGCGCAAGAATAGGGGAAAGGATCTCCCCAACCACGGATCCACCAACTAATACGAGCCAAGATCAGGTCCTGGATTTGGGCGAGAGAGAGAGAGGTGCTGTTGAAGAGTCTTGCATTCCTTTCTTTCCAGATGGACCATAAAATGATAAAGAAACTTGCGAACCAGATTTTCTTGAAAAAACATCCTTTCTTTTTTATCCGCCATTGCTGAAAAGCTTCACGCAAGTGTGATGGGAACACCCAGCTTAAATTCCAAAGCCGCAGCCACCAAGACCAAACATTCTGGGCGAAAGTGCAGTGGAGCAAGAGATGATTATGATCTTCCGGTTCGGATTTGCAAAAAACACAAAGAATCTCACATTGCTGAATTATGCCAATAGAAGCTAGTTTGACCTTTGAATTTATCTTCCCAAGTAGGGCGAGCCAAGCGAAAACTTCAATACGAGGAGGTACAAGACCCCTCCACACTCCTTTGATCCAATCATGCCCATAGTGATTAGAGGATTTCGCCAATTCAAGGCATATTGACTTGACCGAGAAGTATCCTGTTTTATGCGGTAACCAGATCAACGCATCATTAGAACCAAGGGAGGGATGAACATCTTGAAGTAAGGAGTGGAGCGTCTCATATTCTTCAATATCTCTTGGCCTAAGAAATCTAGACCATGTAAAAGCCCAAACCCACTTGTGGTCGATCCAGTGGCCCAGAGAGGAAATCGCGGCCATTGGATTAGAGGCAATTTTGAAGAGACGAGGGAATCGCAGTTTTAGAGGCCCATTTCCCAACCATGAATCGTGCCAGAACAAGGCGAGAGAGCCATTACCCACGCGGGTTTTAATTCTGGAATTGAGGAAGGATTGAGCGTTCGGAAAATTAAGGATGGAGTTGCATAGATACCTCCATGTGCCTCCTTTAGAGATAGGTTGAACATCGTGGATAGTGAAGGATGATGAATAATCATATTTCGCAGAAATAACACGCCTCCACAAGGAAGTTGGCTCCATAAAAAATCGCCACACCCACTTAAATAGGAGACCGAAATTCCTGTGCAACAAATTACCAACTCCTAGGCCTCCCAACTGCTTTGGCAACTCCACAAGATTCTAAGGAGCAAGAGATAAAGCTTTCTCAGAATTTCCACTCCACAAAAATTGCCTTTGGATTTTGTTTATCTTCTCAATAATTCCTTTGGGGATAGGAAAGAGAGACATGAAGTAAAGAGGCAAGCTTGAGAGCGATGCTTTGATGAGAGTGAGTCTACCACCTAGTGATAGCATTTTCCCTTTCCATGACGCGAGCTTCTTTGACATGCGAGCGATGATAGGATCCCATATACTCAAACGAGATGAACAACCCCCAATTGGGAGTCCTAAGTATGTGAAAGGGAGAGAGCCAATTTTGCACAAGAGACTATCCGCCGCAAATTTTAGCCATCCATCATCCACGTTGATTCCAATGAGGGAGCTTTTATGGAAGTTTACTTGCAATCCTGAGGCAAGATTAAACAAAATCAGAATTTTCTTGATGTTTAGTAAATAATCCAGCTTTGGGGGGCAAAAAAGAATTGTATCATCTGCATATTGCAAGTGGGTAATTTTCGGGCCACCATTGCACACTTCTACACCTTCCCATAGCTTCATTGAAGTAGATTTTTGAATCATCAAACTAAGAGTTTCCACAATGAGATCAAAGAGGAATGGGGATAAGGGGTCCCCTTGACGAAGGCCTCGGTGGAGATTGAAGGGGGGCGAAGGAGAGCCATTCACGAGAATGGAAGCCGCTGCATTCATGGTGCAAGCTTTAATCCAATCTCTCCAAAGGGGAGGGAAACCCATCTGATCAAGGGTCCAATCCAAAAAACTCCATGAAACACTATCAAAGGCCTTGTGAAAATCCAATTTCAGGATTGTGGATTTTATTTTTTTCCGCTTCCAAGATTCAATCAATTCTCCCGCTACAAGAGCTCCATCAAGAATTTGTTTTCCCTTTACAAAAGAAGATTGATGAGGACCAATGAGGGAAGGCATAACACTTTGGAGTCTTCTTGCTAAAAGCTTAGCAATGATTTTATATGAGGAACCAACCATACTAATCGGCCGGAAGTCCTTGAAGCCATCAGGATTCTCAACTTTGGGAATCAAGGCAATCCACGCTACATTCGCTCCCTTAGGCAGAATATGATTTGCCCAAAATTCTTCTACCATCTTGTATATGTCTTCTCTTATGATTTCCCAAGAGTCCTTGATGAAGCTAAAGTTGAAACCATCCGGCCCCGGGGCCTTTTGAGGGTTGCAAGATGAAACTGCCTCATCAATTTCCTGTCTAGAAAACGCAGCAGTGAGAGAGGAAGCCTCTAAGGGAGATAGGCGCTTGAAATCGAGCCCATTAAAAACGGGCCTAGATGAAAAGTCTTCCTTAAAAATATTTATGAAATAATTCACGGCTTCTCTTTGAATACCTGCACAATCACAAACATTAGTGCCATTAACATTTAAAGAGGTGATTGTGTTTTGTCTTTTCCGGATGGAGGCAAGGGTATGGAAATAACGGGTATTTTTATCACCCTCCTTGAGCCATTTGACTCTCGAATTCTGAGCCCAAAATTGCTCCTTCCGTTTTAACCATAACCATAGGTTCTGCTGCGCCATTCTCCTTTCATTCAACTCATCTTGGTCAAGAGATTTAGAGTTCGACGCACGATCGAGTCTATGAATTGTATCCTCCAACAATGAAATATTGTGATCAATATGCCCGAAAACTTTGGAGTTCCAGTCCTTTAATTTGCTTTTCACCTGATGAAGCTTCTCATTTAGATGGCCCTTATCATGATTTAGCCACACCTCCTGAATCAGTTTTAAACAGCCCGGGTGGGAGAGCCACATATTCTGAAATCGGAAGGGCTTGGGCCCCCAGTTTTGCTGTAAAGAACTGATCAAAAGTGGGCAGTGATCTGAGAGGCTTCTCTTTAAAAGAGAGACTTGAAGATGCGGAAAGGAGGATATCCAATCCGGGTTCACAAGTAACCGATCCAACTTGCTTTTGGATGATCCCCTGAACCAGGTGAACCACCCATTGACGGGAGAAATTTCTGTCAATTGGAGGGCATGAATGAAACTCGCAAAATCGTCGATGCCCCTTTGAGAAGCAATGTTGCTGCCTCTCTCCGAGATATCTAGGACCTCGTTGAAGTCGCCAAGGATGAAGCATGGTGAATTAATAAGAGAGCAGAATTCAATGATTTCTTGCCAAATCAAAGCCCGCTCATCAATGTCACAGGAATTGTATATGTTGATAATACATCCTTCAAAATTCATGTTTTTAACTTTGCCACAGATTGCGACCCAATGTTTAGTAACCCTGTGTGAGGATAATTCGAAGAAATCCTGATGCCAAATCGTAAGAATTCCCCCCGAATTACCAGTTGATGGACTGAACGAGAAGTCAATATGATCATCATTCCAAATTGACTTCAAGAATTTTATGTTGAGGGACTCCATCTTAGTTTCCTGGATGAGTATGAGATTTGGTTTATTGACAGTGATTAGCTTCCTCAGACAGGTGCGCTTAATCCTGGCATTTAGCCCCCGAATATTCCATGAGATGACCTTCATTTATGAAAGATTTTTTGAGGTTGAGGGAATTGCTCAAGGGCGATTGGCTTCCCAATCAACCCGTTGACCTTTAAGGACAGCATCAATCCGCGAAAAGAGTTCCGAAGGGGAACCTTGAAAAGAAAGGCCAACTAAATTGGCAAGATTCATCACATCAGAAGGTGTGACTTGATGGAAGTTGACATCAAATTTGTTTGGGGAAGACAGGGGAGATGGATGAGGGGAGGGATGATGAGGGGGAAGGGAGAGAATTTGTTTCTTGGCTTTTTTGTGGAGTTTACGGGCCATTCTTTTGGCAATTTCAGATTTCTTAACTGAGTGAGAAATTCGGTCTTCGAAGCCCGGGGGAAAAAGGGGCCCTGACATAGAGGAGGATGTAGAGGTGAGAGTTTTGTTTGATTTTATGAGAGGCCCAAACTTGTTGAAAGTTACCACAGGGCTCATGGGATTTGGGTATCTATTGCAAGGGGTGGAATTGCTTGAGCCCATTAAGGATGACGGAAGACATTGAGAGTTTTTGGACTTTACTATGGAAAGGTCAGGTGATTTGACAGGGGATTTAGCTAGGGGGATTGGTTGAATTTCTGACATCTCATTATTAGGCAATAGTGGAGACTTGTTCCCAATAACTGTGTTCTGACAAGATTTTAAGGTTTGAAAGTCATCATTATGGTCACGTGACTCAAGGGCGGCGCATGGACTATTTTCGAGGGGGCTTCCATGTTCCCCAGGCGATGCCATAATGACCAATGGGTTAGATTTTGGACTATGGTGAGAAGGTGAAGGGTCTGGTTCTTATTGGTTTTCTGGTTGAAACTGGTTTTGATCAGGGAATTTCATAGCACCATGGTCAGCAAGATTATGATGATTAGATTGAACAGGAGAGTTACCTGGCTTGTCCTTTGTATGATCAAGATCCATGCTCACCAGATGTTGAGGGAGAGAGTCATCTTCGAAAGTATAAATTGGGAAAACCGAATCATCAATCTTCAAGTGAATTTTGCAATTGACTTTAAACATGCAATCAGTGATTAGCATAACCCTGGCACAATCGAAATTTGAGTAATCAATGGAAATTACTCTTCCGTAGATGCTTGCGATCTTATGAAAATTTTCATAGTTCCAAGCAACGAATGGAACTCCATGAATTCTAAGGTTAGTTTGTCTCCATTGAGGTGCCACCGAGTTGTCTATATTGCGTATCACCGCAAACCATTGGTCCAACCATTCACTTGCAATCATGGCCTCTTTGTCTTCAATTGAGTCAAAAGTGATGAGGTGGAGTAGGCCACCCATGGGTTTGATGTTTAAACAAAGTACACCTTCCGCCAGGATTGTTTTTAGAATTTCATCTGAAGATTGAGATGATATTGCCACAGCAAAAACACTTCTTTGATGAAGCTCTTGGTTGTCCCTTGAGCAACTACCTTCAATTACCAATGTTGGTTCATCTTCTATTTGAGCAGGTGAGAGGTTTTCCCTGGCAGCCACGGTGGCCTCACCAAGAAGCTTGGAACTAGCCTTCCTTGAAACACTTGGGTTTTTATAGAAGAAGTCTGGGATGGGTTCTTCAATTTTATGAACTGTATTTAGAAGGTCATGCTGGGATGGAGAGGGGAGGATATGAGAGGGCTGGTTTGGAGAAGAGACATCCTTATAGGAGCGGTGGTCTCGAAAGGATGGTTGATGGGGGCGACGGGGGCCAGGGTGAGTCTTAAGGGTAGGCTGTTGTTTGGGTTTATTGATGACATTAAGGGGGGAGATGTTTGGGTGGATTGTGGTTTCCATTTTTGCTGGTTGCACCAGGATTTTTCTTCCTTCTAGATTCACACCATTCATCTCCCTGATAGCAGCTTTTTGGGCATTCGAGTCATGAAATCTAATGAAGGCGAAGCGAAAATGGATTGATGGTTTAGATGAGGAGGGGATAACAATATGATCAATTTTACCGAATTTGCAAAAGAGACCACCAATGTCAGATGGTCGAGTGTCCGGAGGGAGATGATTGATGAAGGCAGTTTTGGATGCCATGGGAGGGGGGTTTGGTTTCCTTACTTTCCTTCAAGATACTTCGATCCAAGTTTCATGGGATGATGGATGATGGGGATGAGATGAAGAAGGGTTTTTTCTCTCGGACTCTCTCTTTCTCTCTCTAGCCATTTTTTAGTTGTCTTTGTACTAAGAGAAGTGTTACGTGAAAAGTGATTATTAATCATGTTAAATAGGGGGAAAGTGTAGAAAATTTCCTAATGCTCATACAATGCTCTTTTATTTGAAGTTATCGTTGGATTGGTTCAAAATTCAGTTCTATGAAGAAAATTTTACTACAAAGAAAAAAAAAACCTTTGACCTAAATCTAAATTATACTCCTAGTACTATATGGAACTAGATAGCTTGATTTTAACCTAAAAAAAATCTACACAAATACAAATACTGATATAATTGAAATTGAAATTGAAATCCCCCCCCCCTAAAAAATTGATTACAATAGACTCGATTATAACTTAAATCGGATGACTCATTAATTGAATATTACCAAAACCCAGTTGATTAAACCCAATTGCATGATATGTTTTCTATCTCTACCCACAGAAAAATTGAATCACAATTGACAAGATAGTGATCCACCCTTCGTTCTCTCTCCTCTAAAACCCTTTGCAATACATGACATACTGACGTCTATAGGACTATACCCGGTATCAGCTCATGTCTGTCTCCTTAATATTATTGATTCGGCTCAAATGACTAACCAAAATGTGCAACGATTGCCCCCAAAGAATTTAGAGACCAGGTGAAAATAAAAGTGAGGTTTGGCCAAAAAGCTTGGAGATGCGGGGGATCGAACCCCGTGCCTCTCGCATGCAAAGCGAGCGCTCTACCATTTGAGCTACATCCCCAATGTTGGACAATTATTTGCTTCTAATACTAATAAAAGTTTCTACCTCATTTAAGCTTCATGACGAGATAAATTATTTGCTCAAGTCTTGTGATCTAAAGTTGAGATATTTACGGATTACGGGGCTCTCAAAAACCTTTTTTCCCCCCTCGGTATAGGAGTTACAGTACATTACAACATATCAATATCCCCCTTGTAAAAAGGTGTATCACATAATGATTAAACTTAAATTTATTTTTACTAAATTTAAATTATTTATTTTTACTAAATTTAAATTATTTATGCTTAACTTAAATTAGTTATGTTGAACTTTAATTTATTTTTATGAAACTTATTTTCAGTGACCATGTTATTGCTAAACTTCACTCATTTTACTTGTTTGAACTTATTTGTTTTTGCTGAATTTAGCTTATTTATTGCTGAAACTTTTGTAATAAGTTAAGAAGAATAGAGCTTAAGATGGTGATTGATGTAAGATTTTAGAATGGATGTGATACTATAATATTTTTGCTTAAGATTACGTGAGTATTAAAATTCATACCTACAAGTTTCTCATCCTTTTTATATGGATTGAGATTATAAAAATTATTGCTTAAGATTACTATAATAATCTCAGGCCACTACTTCTATGGATTGAGATTATTGAAGTCCATACCTTTCTCTTTAGTAAGGGCTTTTGAATCGATCCTTAAAGTCAGTTTGACAAGTAAAAAAGTAATGGGTTTTCAAGACCCACCATATTCACAAAGTTCTTGACTTCCCGTTTTCATTTCATTCTATTTCAATTATTTGAACCAAGCACCTCCTAATTTATATCTCCCCTTTCTCAGTTCTAACTAGCCTTCTTTGCACGCGATGCATGCGTGGATTATTTTGGCGATTATTCTTAAATTTCATCTAAATGTAATTTTGAAGGATGTAATTTACAATCATCATTAGTACTAATTAAAAAACATGTGGTGTAAATACAAAATATAAAAATTACTTGATGAAGAAGTTGTTTTCTCGGTATTTTTATGACTTGTTAATGGATGTTGGTATTGTTATTGCATTTCAAGTTTAGGTAGAATTAAAATTTTATGTCTTTGGTTTTGTAATTGATTTGAAAAATGCTTTAGTTATGTTAATTTATTCTTCAATCATAAATTTTTCCTTTCACTACACATATTTTTATGACAATTCATTTTAGCTACTTTGAACTTCCTTTGATATACATATTCTAAATTAGGAAGAACTATGTTTGAGGAAAATCTTAATAGGTAATAATTTTTGTTGAGTTAAGGGTTAAAAAGTCTTTTCATAGGGGGCACCATAGCTCCCCCTTGGCTTATAGAAGTACTAGTCTTATATGCACGCGATGCGTGCGCTAACTTCAAAACTTGTTATTATATACTCCATATGTACTATACTTATGATTACTCTTAAAATGTGAAAGATTAATAGTTAGATGAATCTAGATATATTAATTCGCTAATGCAAAAAAATAACAAAGGTTGTGAGTGATTTTTAATATAATTTTTTTGTAAATGAATTTAGATATATTAATTCTTAAGATTTACCGAACATAGAACTTTACACATACTTTTATTTTCAATAACGAACTGTGTGCCTGATTAACAGTAAAGTATCCGCTAATTTGAGAATGCCGTTTTTGAGAATGTCGTGAAGCTCCAATCTATGAAGAGAACTGATTTTTTTTTGTTTGGAGTTTGTGCTTGTAATTGTGTTTGTGTTATGGAAAAATTATTTTGAGTTTGAATTGAGTTGTCTATGTAATGAGAATGTCGTGTATTTTTTTTGTTATTGTTTGTGGTATTAATGTTTGGTAATTTCTTGATTATGAATCTTTTTGATTGAATCTTTTTTATGGCAAGTTTATATGATTGAACTTTTATATGAGTTGATTGGGTTTAATAGAGATTTGATTTTTTTTTGGCAAGTTTATGCATTGAATTGGTTAATTAGAATTCTAATATTTATGTTGTGGAGGGACGATTAAGTAAATTCCAAGGGGGACACCGTTGCTCCCCCCTTGGCTTATATAATAGAGATAATAGAGATTAACATTTACACCCTCAACCTCAGTTTGATATACCCATATTTCTTTTCAACCGAGCTAAGGAAAATTTCTAAAAGTTGACAAAGACAATTGAGAAGGTAGCCGAGGAGAGAAATAAGAATAGTAAAATAAAGGAAAGTTTGGAGTAAGGGAGCCGAGGAGTAAGGAGAATGTTAAAAAGTAGATGACATTGGTGGAAAAAGAGGAGAAAGTAGATGGAACATATTACCAAGAATTAAAAAAGCAATAGTGTGTAGATTAAAAAGAAACATACCAAAAAGGAAAGTGTGTAGATTAAAAAGAAACCGAGTGAGTATATACTAAAAGGTGTTATTATTTTATCAAGGCATTTCTATTTGCCAAATGAATCTTTCCCTCATTCAATAATTAAGCATCATTTGATCTCATACATTGGTTACTAGAATTTGCGCAAAAAGGGAGGCTCAATGAAGTTTGACTTTTTAGTCGGAATATGACGGCTAGGTAGGTATTTTAATCAAAAGTGTCAAATAAGGTGTTTTTTCATTAAAAAATATAGGATTATTTGATTCTAATAATGCAACCTTTTTCACATTCGCAAATAATAAGCTAACCTTTGGATTATTCGGTAATAATACAAACTTTGTAGTGAAAGTTCCTACAGTGAGTGGATGTGACCTTCAACCTGTTGAACAGATTATAACTCATTAAGTGACTAATTTTCCTCCATAATTATCTGAAAAGACAAAGCTCACAAATAATCCAAAAAAAACCCTAACTTTTGTCTCTCTCTTCCACCATAGCTGTTGGGGAACTGAGCTTTCTCTCTCATCAATTCGCTGCAAGCAACACAATGAGGGTAGTTCTTTCTCTTCTCGCGATTGTCTCTCTTCTGGCGATTCTCTCTCTTGTCGCAATTGTATCTCTTCTCGCAATTCTCTCTCTTCGCAATTCGTGGAACCCTAAGTTTGTAACTTGTTAATATTACTATCATCAGGCCCAGTTGGGATATCAACTTCATCATCAAAAACTTGAGAAACTTGAAGCAATCTAGACATATAAGATTGAGCATGATAATCGAATTTAGAGTTGTTTTCTTCTTCTAAATCACTTTTTTACGGCTAAATAAACCATAAAAAACAGCACTACCCACAAAAATTAAGTGAAGAAGCTCCCACCATCTTGAAAAAAATAGATGGGCTGACAACATAAATGGCTTTTGAAGGTAAAAATGGGATGATAACAATGGAAATTGTCATAATTATGGCTTTGAACAGAAAATTAGAGTAAAACTTGGGTTCTTTTTGTTTTGTTTTGGGGCTTGGTGTATAACCCTCCATTCGCCATTGAAGAACAGAGTGAAGTAGGGGAGAGATTAAGGAGAGGTTAAAAGTTTATGTTAAGAAGGAGAGAAAACTTCAGAATTAAGGAAAATTGAGGAGGGTATAAAGCTTTTTGGGAACACGTGAGATTGGTCTGAACTATGAAGATCTTGCTTTGTCCTCTTTGTCCTCTTTTCTGGATTCTAATGCTTTATTGCTTAGGAACACAGTGAGTGCAAGTTACAAACTTGGATTTTTTTGAAATTTACTTGGGAAAATTTTTTGGGGGATTTTCATGGAAGAAGAAGGTGGGTGATACGAAAAAGGTTGGTCATAGGGGGAAGATAGTTAAATGAGTGGGTCAATAAATCCCCCCTAAAGGTATGCCACGTCATCATAATACCTGCTACAATAAGTCATTAACCTGTTGTACTCACTGTAGGAACTTCCACTACAAAGTTTGTATTATTACAGAATAATCCAAAGGTTAGCTTATTATCTCGCGAATGTGAAAAAGTTGCATTATTAGAATCAAATAATCCAAAAATTATACCAAATAAGGAACTTTTGACATTATTCCCGAAAATTACAATATATAATACTATAAAATTATGGATTAAAATTAATTTATGTTAAAGATAAAATCAAATTTTAATAAAACCATACTAAAAAAACGAAAATCAACTTTATGTGTTATACTCTTTAAATGGGTTTCATTGATGAACGAGTCATTTGTGTTAGGCTAGTCTCGATTCAATTCAAGGACTTATTAGTTCCAAGCCAAGTTTGTTTGGAGTTTAGTTGATCGAGTTGGTCATATCTTATTGGATTTTGGGTCTTCATTTTCGTTTTAATTTGGATCTCAAGTCGGATTTACTTTGCAAAGTCTAATGCCTAACATTAAAAATTGTCATTTCGTTGTACATTTTTTGTGCCAAAATTTATACCTCAAGTTGTGTTTTTCCATTCGAAACTACGACTCATGTACATATAACACACGACTCGACATGTACAATACCGTTTCATTGCGCCCAAGTAGTGTCGCATTTAGTCGATCAAGTTTTTGTAGTTATCCTACTTATTTGAGTAATAAGTAGTGAATTTTGTTAGTTGTGATATGTGTAAGAGTGGGGGAGGGATTGGTGAGAGACAATCCAAAATATATCGGGTCTATATTTGACACGTTTAGGCCAAAGTAGGGTAAGGAAATGCAGAAAAGATGTCCAACTAAACTACACTAAATTTGGTCAAAGAAAGTTAAGGTTTTCTAATTAGGCTTCTCCTAGACGCAAACTAAATTAGACAATAAGTACTATTACATGACACATGTTGGGGGTTGTACTTTGTAACACACATCCTTCCATTGATTTATTTAGACACCAATCTTTGTATTTTAACAACCTTTGCACTTAACCGGATTACATTCAACATGTCATGTTCCAACTTAGGGTCCGTTTTGTTCAATTTATTTGAACTTATATAAGATTTTATAAGATAAGATCAGATAAGATCAGATCAGATCAGATCAGATCAGATAAGATAAGATCAGATAAGATAAAATAAGATAAAATAAGATAAATAAGATGTTAGACACACACAATAATCTATCTTATAAGATAAGATAAGATAAGATAAGATAAGATAAGATAAGATAAGATCAGATAAGATCAGATAAGATTTTATAAGATCTTATAAGATAAGATAAGATAAGACAAAATAAGTTGAACAGAACAGACCCTTAGAACCAATCCAAAAAGTACTCTTACTATTATTGGTTAAAATATCACCAACTAAATCTATTATTGGTTAGAGACATAGAACTTACTATTTTTGCTCCCCCATTTTTCTTCAAACATCCTTTTCTTTTTTAGGGAAATTGAATAAATCAACCTGTTTATAGCCTCCGATTTTCCCGCTACTCTTTGAAAATCACTCAGATCCAACGGTGGAGATTCAATCTTTAACTTGACTTGTTTAATCCTTTCCCAAAAAAAAATATAAAAAAAGCTAAAAAGAAAAGTAAGGCCAGTTATTCCTTACCACTATATAAACTCCCTCTTTCTGACGCCACAACCCTCATTTCTCTCTCCTCCTTCATCAATTTTATTTTGCAGTTTTGAAACGTTTCATTTTTCTGCAATTTTTTTGTTCATCTTCAAAATTTCATTTTCCTTAAATTTCTACAACAATGTCGACGGAAAAGGAGAGAGAGACTCAGGTTTATTTGGCAAAGCTTGCTGAACAAGCTGAACGATATGAAGGTACCTTCATTTATTTTCTCCTTATCTAATTTTCTGGATTTTTGACATGAATTTTGTGTAGATCCGTTGTTTTTTAGATCTTTTACGATTGATCTTTGATTTTGTGTTGTTGATTTGTTTAGATTATGTTGTATTATTCGCTGTTTTATTACCAGGAATTGAATAAGGTGTTCAATCGTTGAAATTGGTAACATTTGGGGTGGATTTTGTTGTTATAACGTAGAAATTTGGATTTTTTTTTTTTTGATTTGATAGTATGTCTAGATTTTGGGCGTAATTTCGAGAAATTCGAAAATAAATTTTTTTTTCCTGACCTGTATCATCTGGTTATTGCTCTGCTGATTCTTTTTGTGATAAAATTTGGTTATTGCTTTAGGCGATCCTTAATATGTATTATTAATCCCTTTTTGGAGTTAGTGACGAGTATAATGGGGGCGGGGCGGGGCGGGGTGAGGCGAGGGGTGGTTTTACATTTCAATGTCTCAAATGAAGTATAGAAATGATAATTTTCTCGGGGAATATATTGTTAATTTGTTATAGACAACCATATCTTCAAAGAAGTACAAATTTTTTGTGAGGGTAAATGTTATGACATGGATCCTGTATCCATATTGAGTTAATGTAGATTGATAGACCCAGTTGCATGCTGTAATACCTTGGATTCTCTACCCATGTTATTAGAGTCAAACTAGGTTGCATTTTGTGATTCTTGTTTTATATCCATACCATTTTTGTGGGTGAAATGTTTCTAGAAACCATGTTATATTATACTTCTTCCATTATTTATTAATCTCCCCATATGGCTTAGGCCCACTTATTAAGGCAATGGAAAGAGTAGAGTCAAATGGAAGACAGGCTGTCCCTAAAATTATGTGAAGAAGTATGTTTGCAAGAGGGAGAAGTTATTAAAAATCGGTATATAGTGATCAATAGTAGACTTCCATGCAAGAGAAATGTGGTGATTGATAAAACATGGAGGAAGTATCATAGCAATGTAATAAAAACATGTGGAATCCAAGTTTTTCGTAGCACAAAACTTGGTTTTACTCCTAAACTTATTATATGGGTATGGCTTGCTTATTTGATTGTGGCCTTTTGTTTCTTGTCCTTTTAGAAGGATCTTAGTAGTTTGTCATTTGTTTATTATTCTACAGTCATTTGTCCTTCTCAATATGTTTTTTGCTCCCATTGGTTTGAACACCCCCTCGAATCTAAGGGGCAAAAGAAAAGAGTAGTAGATACTTAATCACCATTTGGTGCTTCTTTCTTTTTATGAAATGACAATGATTTATTGCCATCCGGCATTTACAATAGACAACAAATGAATCAAATGCATTTTTAATATTCTAATGTAAGAAAATAAATCTCTCCTAAGAATACTAGTATTTGTCAATTCTATATTCCCTTTCATCGTCTTGTCATCTCATGGTGCAACTTTTTCCGATTGGTCCAACAATTTGGTATAATGTTCCTACGTCGAAATATGTTTTATTGATGTAGTATTCGAGTTATTGGTACTTGTTGCAAAGCCATAAGGAAATAATCAACAAAATGATCATTATCATCAAAAAGTGGGAGGGAATAACTATCATATTAGGAGATTATTATTAGAAATGAACCAATAACAAACAAAATATATGGGAAAAACAATCAAAAATTGGGGCTTACAATCCATAAAAATTGATGGCAGCCCCTAGAAATGAAGAATTTTTGGAGGCTAGGGCTTTAGAGAGAAAGAAAGAGAATTTGCTTATATCAACTTCAGGTAGCTCTATAGTGTTTGGACTGAAATGAAAGTGGTGAAAGGGCCGGGATTATTTAGCAAGTATATATGACTCTATTAAGTCTCAAGTGTATTATGAATTGAAAAGAGTTTCCTTGCTCTCCTCCCTTTTTATTTATGTTGCTAATATTATTCAAACAAGGATATGGTGAGTCCCGTCACTGCCACCACCATCCTCACAACTTGTTTATACTATCTTTTGCTTGCTTCTTGGATTTTTATTATAGCAAGAGTCAGAAGGGAAGTGAGGTTTTTTGTTTACTAGATTAGTATACTTATATTTCATCTTAAAAGAACACTGAAAATCAAAGGGGCTCTCCTTAGATTAAACCTCCGAGAGAAGGGAAAGTGACTACAACAAAAACCTTATTGAGTGAGGGTAACTCAGAGCACCCCCTCCCTCCTCCTTATTGCAACCTAAACGTAATGCCTGATCAAAGGGTGCATATTACACACTTTATATATGAAAAACCAGCATCATTTTGATACCCCACAGTTGAGATTTTTTGTTTGATTTATTGGTAAATGTGAGTTGAATAGTTGATCTCCGGCTAATTAAATTTTTCGGCTTTTCCACCTTCACAAATCTTTATCACTAGAGAAACTCTCGTGTGGGGCGGTTTGGTCAAGGGAATTTAACTTTTAAGTAAGGGAAAATGAATCTAATCTCTAATTCCCCCTTCCCCAAGGATTTTCAGTACTCTGTCATCATGTTCAAAGGACATCATCAATTCAACTACCCTCTTCCACCTTCCACCACCCATCTCCCTCCTCGTTCCCATGATCACACTTATCTTCACCCGAAAGAACCTTCTCCTACCACCTAGCCTCATCACCACCGCCTAATGCACCAGGCAGCCTAGCCTAACTAGTTAGCTAAATCACATAGTAAGCTCCATTCCACTTATCCACATATCAGACCAGCCTCATCCCACCAAGTACCAACCCACATGACTAATAACATCACCAATACTGAGATCTAGCATCACTGTTCTGCGGTTCTGCCCCATACTCACCAATCCTACCACACTCAAAACCAGTGCAAACCCCATATACGACAACCACTAAAAACCAACACCACCCTAAAAACTCAATTTGATGACACTAAGGAAAGAGAGATAAGGGCGGCAGCTAAGGAGTTTCTCTCAGCATGATTAAGACAAATTCTAAATTTTCACATTGATTAGGCTAGTGGCCCATGAGCAGTAAAGATGATGGAAGCGGCTAGTGGCAGGCAATGGGTGGTGTGATATGCATTTGTATAGGGAAGTGATAGCATACCTAGATGAATAGAGAAACTAGGTTTTGCGTGAGGGGGTCGAAGAGTTCGGGTGGACAAGGATATAAGAGTTCGTAAACCATTTGGATCCGGTTTGGTCAAAGCTTGGTTTAAACTTGTTTTGTTTGTTATTAGCCAAGTTCAAACTAAAATTTACAATTCGAATACTTAAGAAGCCAAACTTCAACTTAATCGTGTTCAACTCATCGACTTGTAAGCTCATTTATTCAAGAAAAGTAATAAATATCTTTCAAATTTTCATGATAAAATGAGGTATCCTTTACCCATAAGACTATTCCAATCTAGTCACATAAAGAAGGTCACTATGAACATGAGTTGGTCAAGTTGATATTAGTCGGGAGCCGTGTAGTCAAATGACTAAAATCATTAGTATTTTAGTATTCTTATTATTTAAACATAGTTCATTGATCCAAGTTCGAGTTTGGCTCAAACTTGTATTATTCTTATCAAGCTAAGCTTGAACTAGGATTTAAAGATCATGGTGAGCTTGAGCTCGAACTTGGTGAAATTAAGTTAAGCTGAGCTATGTTAGTGTTAGGTTCAGGTCGGCCCATGGTCAGCCTTATGGAGGAGAGAGAATGATAGAATGAAAAGGGGATGGGTTGTCTCCAGTCTAATAAACATCATCGGTAATTAGAGGGGGTATTTTTCCTTTTACTTTTTTCTCTTTCTTGATTTCTTTGTGCTGAACCAAATACCTCCTTATTTGCTATGAAATATGTTTACATGGTGGTGGCCTCATGGACATCTCTACTTCTTACTTACAGAGGACGAATATAATGCTTTAGCAGTAGTTCTGTACAATTTTCCAGAATGTTTGAGGGTTTTGTTCTGTTTTGATTTCATTTATAAGGTTGCATGACAGTTGGCATTGGGATCTTTGTCGAATTTGTGTGATTGAAAACAGACATTAGTTATTAGTTGTCTTTCTTACTGCTACTCCTGTGGTATGCAGAAATGGTTGAATGCATGAAGACAGTAGCAAAACTTGATGTTGAGCTGACTGTGGAAGAGAGGAACCTCCTCTCTGTGGGTTACAAGAACGTCATTGGTGCTCGGAGAGCCTCTTGGCGTATAATGTCTTCGATTGAGCAGAAGGAAGAATCCAAAGGAAATGAGAACAATGTCAAGCTCATCAAGGGTTACCGTCAAAAGGTGGAAGATGAGCTCAGTAAAATATGCCAGGACATTTTGGCTATCATAGACGCACATCTAGTTCCTCATTCCGGCAGTGGAGAAGCCACTGTTTTCTACTACAAGATGTAAGACATATCAGGATACATATCAGTTTTTTCTATTCATTGATGATATTCATAAAAATTGCTTACAGGCTGTACACTATTACCCTTGCTTTTAATTTGATTGATACGTTATTCAGGATCTTGTTTGATTGAAGTGTCTTTAAATGTGCTGCAAAGAAAAATTCTCAAAGCAAATTTGATATTCATATATTGGCGGATCGCATTGCAAGTAAGATGCATAATTGGGAGCCAAATTTGGCTATTTGCTAGTACCACTGTAGCTATTAAACTCAAACCTCACGAACCTATTTCATATCAGGAATGAGATAACATGGAGAAATGTTAGTGGTTGTTTGGTTGACATATAATTGCACAAGAAGTTAAACTTCGTGTGAAGTATTATATACAGATGGGTTTGAGCTCGACTAGAGGTACTTGTGAGGTCTACCCTTACGTTTTCCCAAGATGGACAGCTGTGAGGGGTCAACCCTAGTTGTATCATTCAACTTATTTATCTTAAAAAAGGTAAACATATGCAGTTGTTTGGTGGATGATTACACAGGAAGCTCCATCAAACGGAGGAAATTTCTTACCTAGTTCCCCTTAGCTCTTGGGTAATTGAAACTTCCCATGGGAAGTCTAAATTCATGTATTCAACCATACAAATATTGGCACTTCCCAAGAAATATTTTAACTTCCTAGAATTTAAGGAAAATAGGATGGTTTGTTTTGGCATTTTGCAGAGAATTTGTCAATACTCTCGATTAGGTGCTTATTCACTGATTGTCAATTCGCAGGAAAGGTGACTACTTCCGCTATCTCGCTGAGTTTAAGTCAGATCAGGAAAGGAAGGAAGCTGCTGAGCACTCACTGAAGGGCTATGAGGTATGTTAATTTCTATCTATCTACTGACTCGGCCATAGAAAAGCCAGTTTTATGAATTTATTCATCTTATTGATTGTTTATTCATTTGTTTACTTTCTGTTTCACTTTGACAATATTTTGTTTAGGCTGCTTCTGCAACGGCAAATACAGATCTGCCTTCTACCCATCCCATTCGTCTTGGTCTTGCTCTGAACTTCTCTGTCTTCTACTATGAGATTATGAACTCTCCTGAAAGGTCATTATAGCAAATTCCAGCTTCTTACCTGCTTAATACCTTAGAAACTGCTCACACTCAACTTTTGACGAACCAATATACTTTACAGGGCGTGCCATTTGGCCAAGCAAGCATTCGATGAAGCCATTGCAGAATTGGACACGTTGAGTGAGGAGTCGTACAAGGACAGCACCCTAATTATGCAACTATTGAGAGACAATCTCACTCTATGGACCTCTGATTTGCCTGAAGATGGAGGTATATCCCCTAACATAGCTACTAATAATGGCCAATCATTGTTTTGAGTAATGTGGTTCTTGAAAGACTCCTGGCATTTACACTGAATGCTAAATGTGGATCTCTTTGCACAGATTGTGAGAACTTATAGCAAGGGTTCACCACTTCACATCTGTAGTATTGCCACTTTACATATTTTGAATGCAATTAATATATATATATATATATATATATGACTGGATGATATACACACTTTGTGCAAGATGCAACCAAATTTGATACATAAATGCTATCGTGTAGGTGAGGAGAATCCCAAGACCGAGGAAACGAAACCCGCAGAGGCAGAAGTAAGTTGTTGAAGTTTGGTAGTCTGTTAATTCGTTTGCGATGAAGTAATTTGTTTTTGCATTGATAATGTATTCGTCATATTTTCTCTTTTTCAGGGGCAACAGTAACGTCTTGATCCAACCTCCAAATGGCAAGTAATTGTTGTACCAAGGATGCTTAAATTATTGCTGCAGAATTTTGCGCTATATTAGCTTGGAGAGATTTGGTCAAATGCTCTCTTATCTGCTTCTATCGTAGATTGTTGTTTGAACTTTCTTTTGATTTCGCTGTAGAATCCAAACAGTATTATTTTTGTTCCATAATTGCAATTGTAAGCTCTTTTATATTGCAATTGCAATGTTGCTTTTTTTCTTTTCACTAAAATTTCAGAGTGCCCTGATCTCTGTATTTCATGTTCCTCGGAGTGGGTTATACTTTAAGAGATGCGAATTTGCGCACCGTGGAAGTTGGGGATGTGAACCCAAGGTTTTCCTTTCTGAAACGGGCATGTTTAGGCTCTAGCAACACAAAATTTCGTTTATCCCATGTCCAACTATGTAATCTAGGAGATTTGCTTTATCCAATGGGTAAATTTTGGAATGTATTTTCAATTAGTCCAAAATATTGATTATACAATTACTGTGCTATATGACCAGTTCAATAAAAGCTGGGTCATGCAAGTAATAGCTGTATGCTTAAATTAATAATAAGAATTATTGCTGCAGAATTTTGTGTTATATTACCAGATCAGTAAACGCTGAAAAAAGTAGACATGGGATAAATAGAATGAATTTTTTCATCCAAATAAGGAGGTTTATTAAGTCACTAAACTGCTGCTCCAACTTATTTCAACCCAAGAACAAACGTGGATACATCATACATGCAAGTATGCTCATAATCCATACCCATTAAAAAGTGAGAAGTTTGTCTACTGTAGCTTAGTAACAATGGACTTACTATTTTACCCCTTCAAGTTCGTACAATTGATGCTCAGCCCTTACTTTGCCTCGTGTCTGTTTTGGTTGCATCCCACAACTTTCTCTTTCCTCCCGTTTTTCCTCTGATTCATCCTCCTTAGTCCTCCGTAACCTAGGTAATTCCCCTAAACTTTCAACCAGCGCCTCCATTCTCACTTTCTCAATCTTCTTCGTCCGTCTCCTCTTTTTCCTATTCCTCACCATTTTTTCTCTCTCTTCTTTGTCGTTTTGGTTTTGTTTCAAGTGGTGTGACCAAACCGCAAAGTCCCCAGTTGAGCCAGTGGAATCTAGGGTTCGATCCGATTCGTTCTTTACTTTTTGAATTTTTGCCATATTTTTATATTTGATTGTGTGCTTGTTTTTGATTGATTTGCTTAGTTTTCATATTTTCATACAATTTCAAATTTGATTGATTTGCTCAATCGTAATCGTCTGATTGCTATCATTTCTGCTATAATCCTTATTTAATACAAGTATGAATTTTTCGAAAGAATTTCAATCTTCAATTTCTTTTATGTAACAAGACATGATAATTTTACCCCAAATTATGAGTGGTATAGTGAAACTTTTGGAGTGATAAGCTTTTTTCTTTTGATGATTTATTGTAAATGGAGATCATGCCTGCCCCCTTAGTTGACCTTAAAAGTTAGAACATTGAAGTTCCTTCTCTACTTCAGACATGTTCCTTAATAAGACCAGGTGGGCACCAACAAAGAAACGAAAGAAATCAATGTTTGTCATATTCTAATGCTATCTAATTTCTCATTTTATTGTTTCCCTGTCAAAGAAGCCTTTAGAGGGCTTTCATATAGTTGTTGATGCTGGAAAATGGCAATGGAGCAGGAGGCTTTTTTTTTTGTTGTAAGTACCTTTGGCTTTTCAGTTATATTCGTGACAAATATATTGTTACATCTTGCCTATATCTAAAGTGTGCTTACCTTTCTACTTGTATTTTGATATCAAATCTTGTGAATAACGAACAACGAGAAATATGTTCTTGAGAAGTTGGTACTTTGTCTTCTATTCTTTCAACTTTCAAGTACTCTGCTTTTTTAGAACTAAACTGTATCATCAACTGTACTCTATTGTCGTCATCTCTAATGTGCTTATACTATGTTCCTTCAGCTTTCTAAGATATTCTATGTTCCTCACCTTTTGTGTCATATTTGAGTACGAGTTTACTACGTTCCTTCAGCTTGTGAATATAACATTTGAGTATATTGTTACCTTATCCTTCCCGAACTTGCTGTGTGTAAAAAAAATTGCTTTTGTTTCGCAATTGTGTATTATATGATCTCATTGTCTTGATAAATGCCCATGATTTTTGTGAGGCTCCTATGGTCTAGCATGGTCATTGATGAGGGATCTGGTTCCCTTCCATGTGGCAATCGTCTCAACTTTTGTGGTTGAAATGAAGTCGGAGAATACGTTATTGGGTTAGATTCATAAATTACGTGTCAGGTTATAATTAGTCTTCTCATTTGAGACAATCTCTCTCTCTCTCCAATTTTGCGATAAGATTTTTTAAGATCCCTCAGGAGGAGGTCTGCCAATTGTGCTTATATTATAGAAAGATCTAGCTGTGAAGATTTTTACTAGCCTATTTATTTGTTATAATGATGACCTTTGTATGTGAAATGGGGTTGTGTGGGGAGTACTGGCAGAAATAAATATCTATGTGGTATGGTGATTGTGTAACTGTAACATGTGCTTTCATTATAACTGTGTTGTAAGAAATAGATGGGAACCAAGGGTACAAATTTACAATAGTTGTCTCAATAGTGATTTTTATTTAACATTAATGTCCTGGAACATTTTAGCATATATGAGGAGGTGATTGAAGCTATAATAAGAGTTTTCGTGACAGCCATGTGATTTGAGGACCAGAACAAAGGAGAAAAAAGTGAGGTAAATTTGAAGACATTTTTTTTAAATATTGCTTTTGGTTATTAGGATCTGGATGAACCCCTTTGCTTACAATATTACTCTTGTGTCTCCTAGCTTTTAATTAAGTGAATTCTCATTCCCGCCCATTATTTTGTAAAAGTCTAAGCACATATTGCACTTAATTGTAAGGGCTTTAAAACAATCTAGCAGATGGAGGGAAGTATTGGGACTGCTTTACTAATTAATAAGTCCCTACTCCAGTATTTATCGTATGGCTTATAAATAGGCAGAAATGTCTCAATGTAGAATTTGATTTCAAATGTTAATATGTAGGAAAATAGGCAGAAATGTCCCATTGTAAAAGGCTAAGCACATATAACTAGGGGTGTTCGCTGTTTGGGTTGGTGCGGTTTGGGATGTAACCCAACCCAAACCGCAAATATACGGTTTGACATTTTCCCAACCCAAACCGCACCGCACTTTTGCCCAAACCAACCCAAATCGAACCGCACAAAACGATTTGGTGCGGTTTGGTTTGCGGTTTAACCATTTTTTCCTCCACGACATTAATTTTGTAATCTAAGAGTAAAAAAAATTGTTAATAAATATGAAGTTGACTTCTTAATTAAACATAAATAATAATTTATCAAAAGTGTCCACGTTCTTTATCTCAAACTTCTTTTTTCGGTTGTATCTTTATACGCCCCTTGTCAAGTGTATTTAAAAAAATCAAAATAGATAAAAAAGACTTTAAAAAAAATCATATAAAATTGCGGTTTACGGTGCGGTTTCGGTTTACAAAAATTAAAACCCAACCGCAAACCATGAAACCGCGGTTTTTGAAATCATAACCCAAACCTCAATTTTGAAGCCGAAAAACCCAAACCGCGAAAAAACGGTTTGGGTTGCGGTTTGGTGAGTTCGCCCCGCACTCGAATAGTCCTACATATAACCCCTAATAATGAAGTCTAAGATTCGAGATGGTTGAACGGCCTAAGCCCATGCACATTTTAACCTTTCGGTTTATACTTTGTCTAGATACAGGTAACGAACCTCCTAATTAGTTAGAATTCTGGGATTTCTAGGAAATCTTATCTGTTACTGGGTTATTTTTACCCTTTTCATAAACATCTTTACTTTTCTATTTTATTGGTTGAAAAATACTATCACGAGCCATTATTGTTACTTAGCATGATTTTTTTTGTTCATATGCTGATATGCACGGTAGTTTTAAGGCACACTATAAATGTAACATAAATCAAGTTTAAGGTAATTTGACGTGAAAGCTTTTCTTTTAAGGAGGGGTGGGGAATAGGGAGGTCGTATGTGGAGAGCTGTAAACAAATGGCTCCAACAAGAGATGTAGATGGAAATTTCAATTTAGAGATTTGAAAGATTAGGAATCACAGTTTAATGATTTGGTGAATTGCTGACATAGGAGATATTGACCGGCTCCTCTCTATCATTCATCTCTAACCCAATCTCCCCTTTTCTTTTCGCCTCTTTCCGCACCAAGGATGTCGTCGTCTCACTTCCGCTACTAGGTGCACCGTCTCTTAGATTCAGCAAAAAGAAGACCACAAGAATGACGGCCATGTCGTACTTGTCAGTTCACACCATGAAAATATGCTTCGTTTTATGGAAAGCAGAAACACAAGTAGCAAAAAACTATTTTCCCTGTTGCTTGATGAAACTCATGTTTTAGTTGGTAAAATATGTGTTTGTTTTAGTTATTCTTTGGGTGGAATTTGTATTGGAATTTAATTTGCAGAAAGTAGGTTCAATTTTCGAAGAACATGAGATGAGACTTTCGAAGTTTCAAGATTGGGTATTAATGTCAGTGGTCCAAGAAGCTAAGGATATGAAAAGCTCATGCTTTGTACAAGATGCAGACCTATGTCTCTCTGAGGAATCTTTTCAGTTAGGTAGATGTTCATATTGGTGGTTATTTTCCTTCTTTATGTAAAAGATAAATGGTGAAAATGTGTAACTATTCATTTCTCACCAAATAATCTAAGTTATTATCGTGAAGAGAATATATGTAGCTTTTTTTTTTTTGTTTTAGTATACATCTTTGCTCTATATTGTGTACACTCTGTATGTAGTCTGTGCCTTTTATTGAATTATGCAACATAGTAATTTCTATTACAGTTGCTAACGTTATATCCCCTTTTACATTACCATTCGGAATCTTACTTAAACATGTAATAGTTTCACATTAATATTTGGAAGCTTAATTAACATATAGTTGTTTCTTATAATACGATCGATTGGCTTAGAAGTTGGAACTTTCTTTTCTCAACTCAAATGCTTCGACTTTTAAGTTAGTGTTCATTTCTTACTTGTAAATATATATTATAAGTTTCTCCTCAGTGGAATAGAAGGAAGATAATAGTGGATTTCCCACAAAATGAATTCTACCAAAGCATTCTCTTTTGAATTACACTACTCGCGACCTATGTCAATCTAAGGAATGAATGGTTGACAGGCGATGGATAAAAAGAAGTGGAAGAAAGATATGCAATTACCACTTCGATTAAAGAGTAAGGTACTTTCTATTTGAACTTCTACGGCCCGTTTGGTTTGTGGTCATGAATGGTGGTAATGGTAATGTAATTTAGTGTAAATTTGTAAAGAAGTTAAGTATCGATAGCCATGGTAATGAAACTTCAGCACAAAATATGGGTTTTCCTATATAAATTTTCATTACCATTCAATACAACCTTCCCAAGTGGTAATGGATGGTAATGAGATTTTAGGAAGAAAATGGATGTTTTGGGATCAAGTAGCATTACCATGGGTAATGATGTGGGATTTCCTTACAAATTTACACTATAATGCATTACCATTACCACTATTTATGACATCTAACCAAACGGGCCGCTAAGATAATGCCAATTTGCTTATGGCCAATTTTATATGTTAGAATAACAGCTGCTTGAATTGTGTTTTGGGGGTGCACACGTCACATCCATTATGTTATTAAAGATGATCTACAACAGCTCATATAATCCTTTTTGTACAAAGGTAGCATAGATAATACAGATTTGTAAATGCTCTAAACTTACATCACATATATCTAACATCACAATGGTGTCTACATTACATTTATCTAACTCTTGCGCCATAGTATGCATATTATCATTACCATAAAATCTAGGAAATTTAATATTGATACCTCCTCTAAACTAGCGATTGTTCAATTCGCAGGACGATGAGGCAGTTTTTTCATCTATTCAATGCCTTCTTAGCACCTCTCATTTCCTTATTGAGGCCAGCCTAAAAAAGATTATCTTCTTCAACAATGTGTTGCAATGGATCCTCAAGAGAATTGAGCTTGACGATGAACCTTATGAAACTAATACAAAACGCAATCTTGTTGCTAAGTCCATGGAATATCACACTGATAGCCAATCGAAATATGAAAGTTGTCGTAAGCCTCTAGATTATCACCCTGATGCAAATGAACTTGCCGCACATCGATTATTCATGTCCTACTTCTTTGGTTCTCATGATGAGCCAAATAATTAAGTCACTTCACATCACCCATCCAAGGGGCCCTTTTGCTTGTTGTTTTACTCTGCAGCTTAATTCTCCCTGTTAACAATGTGTCCCTAAAGTTAATGACTGCATAATATAAACTACTCTTTTGCTGCTAAGCATGATGTAATGCTTGTAATAGAAATAGCAATGGGACAACATTTTAGAGAAGCCACAAGACCTTGTGCATGTTTTGTAATCCGCAAACTCTTTGCACTAATAAAGCATTTATGCAATCTAATCAAATAGCATAATTATCTTATCTACACGTTCATATACTTTGACATAGCTTAAATTCATTTCACCGATATTTGCATAGAGCTATTCATAATAATTTTCGCTTTCTTGGGGGGCCGCGCGCGATAGCGCGCGGTCCAACAACTAGTATGCAAAAAAACCTGATTTTGAGTGCTACTAGTTACTGGCTAACAAGGTCAATTTTGAATCAGCGATGACTATGCTTTCACTTCCTCGCCTAGCCACCACCCATGCCCTATATAACTTACCCATTATGTCCCTTATAAGGGGTAACCTTGTGGAACTTCTTGCGAATTGACTAATTGAGGCGTCATTTGACTCTTTTCATCTAGTTTATTATCATAATCATCATTTATGTATATTGAACTTCATAAAATTGTGGGGACCTAGTTCCAAGTTAATCACGTGAAACTAGTCTTGTTTCTCCTTTGCGTCCGAACTCCTAGACTTTCTCAGCCTTACAAGTTACAACCTTTGATTTTATGACCGAGTGAGTGTGTTTCAGTGGTCTGGACTCTGGAGTGTAGTCTTAACATGAGCCTTTTATCCAGACACTATTGCGCTAACATGTTAAAAGACTCCAGCGAGTCTGGAAATGGGTTTTGGAATCCAAAACTCCACTCAAGACTCTTGTTGTTGAAGATCGCGTGGGCATGTGTTAAGCGAGAGAACGTAAGATTGATTGATTGAAAGTGTGTGTTGTATTCATTCTGCCCTCACGTAAAACCCTATACATCATATTAGTATTCCTAAATTACATAGGAATCTATCTTTAAAAATCAATGAAATCTTTCCTAAAAGATAATATTAACATATTAACTAGATATATCTCAATACCCCCCCTCAAGGTGGAGCATGAGGATCGAAAATGCCCAGCTTGCGAAGAAGTGTGTCGAACTGTGTCTTCCCAAGAGCCTTGGTGAAGATATCCGCCAACTGAGCGGTGGTAGGAACATAGGAAGGAGAAATGAGACCATCAGTGATAGCATCACGCACAAAATGACAATCCACCTCAATGTGTTTTGTATGCTCGTGAAAGACGGGGTTGTTGGCAAGATGCAAAGCCGACTGACTATCACAGAAGAGAGGAATGGCTTTGGGGTGATGGACTCCCAAGCTAAGAAGGAGACCTTTGAGTCACTTTAACTCACAAGTAATGGCTGCCATGGAACGGTACTCGGCTTCAGCTGAAAATCGAGAAACAGTGGGTTGCTTTTTCGTTTTCCAGGAAATAGGAGAATGACCAAGAAAAACAAGCTAACCTGTAAGAGAGCGCCGAGTAATAGGGCAAGCAACCCAGTCAGAGTCACACTAACCCTGTAATGTGATATCATTGTCAGAATGAAGAAGAATACCCTGACCAGGAGTGCCTTTAAGGTATCAAACAACACGAAGAGCAACCTCTAGATGCTCCTGTCTAGGAGCCTGCATAAACTGAGAGAGAATGTGAACCGAATAAGCAAGGTCAGGGCGCGTGACAACAAGATAAATCAGACGACCCACAAGACGTCTGTAAGTCTCGGGCTCTGCAAGAAGGTCCCTGGTAGCAAGACTGAGCCTATGATTAATTAGGCTCAATAGGAGAATCAGAAGGTTTGGCACCAACCATGCCAGCTTTTGCAACAATGTCCAAGGTGTACTTGCGCTGACAAAGAAAGAGACCAGTGGAACTCCGAGCGACCTCAATACCAAGAAAATATCGAAGAGGACCTAAATCCTTCATACGAAAACAGTCGCTCAAATATGCCTTAAACAGCTGTAAGGCAGAGAAGTCATTCCCAGCAATAATAAGATCATCAACATACACCAGTACATTAATCTGAATATGACCGTTAGTGTATGTAAAAAGAGAATAATCATAGTAAGACTGAAGAAAGCCATAGTGGCGGAGAACAGTAACAAGCTTAGCAAACCAACAACGGGGAGCTTGTTTCAAACTATACAAGGACTTGCGCAGACGACAAAAAATTCCTACTCTTCAAGATCAAACAAACGCCACCCTTTTTTACCAAACGGATAACCCACAAAAATACACTTTCTACTTCGCTTTGCAAACTTATCACCATGAGTTTTATGATTTTATGCAAAACACAAAGACCCAAACACCTTAATAGCATCATAAGAGGGAGCATTCCCGGTTATACATTCTAAAGGGGTTTTATTTTGTAACACAGGAGTTGGAGTGCGGTTAATCAGATGGGCTGCAGCAAGAACACATTCACCCCAAAAATAGATGGGAAGGTGAGATTGAAAGCGCAAAGCACGAGGTATATTCAAAATATGCCTATGTTTACGCTCAACTTTTCCATTTTGTTGAGGGGTATGAACACAAGAAGTCTGAAAGATAACACTCGTAGCAGCAAAATATTCACGAAGACAATTAAACTCAGTACCATTATCATTTTGCACTATTTTGATGGTTTGAGAATATTGGCGATCGGCCCATAGCAATGAATGACATGAACATAGAAAACACCTCGGTTTTATCAACCAACAAATATATCCATACCAAGACGAAAAATCATCCACAAGAGTAAAAAAATATCGTGCACCACAAGAGGAGGAATGTCTATATGGACCCCACAAATCACAATGAACTTTCTCGAAAATAATAGAAGTTTTATTATCACTATGATAAAACTGATCTCTAGGATGCTTAGCATAAAAACAAATGTCACATGCTTTATCGAAACTGCCCTTAAGATGACTAACAGGAGGAAGGAACTTTACAACTTTTGCAGACGAATGCCCCATACGACGATGCCACAAATGCAAGATTGAAGCTTCACCAGAAACCGTGATATGTTGAATAGAATCCAGGCCGCCAAAGTAGTAAAGTCCATCCCGCCCGCTTAACCCCGTTCCAATCAGCTCCATCGACAGGTCCTGAATATTACACATATGAGAATCAAATTGGACAGTACAATGCAAACTATCACACAATTGAGAGATGGATAATAAATTACAACGAAGATTAGGCACATAAAGCACATGAGTGAGAGTAATAGTGGGGGATAAGCAAACAGAACCCTCTTGAGTTGCAACAACAGTGCTACCATTAGGTAGCCCAACAGGACAAGCAGGAATATCATGAATATCAGATAACCAAGTAATATCACCGGTGACATGATGAGAGGCACCAGGTATCAAGAATCCAAGAGTAAGTATCAAACGTACCAGTCAAACGATTTTCAGGAATTTTAATATTACCGAACATGCCTGCAAGTGCCTTCCATTGTTCGGCCGTTAAAAGAGTAGAGGAAGTGGCATAACCACTTGAAGGAGGCTCGGCCGATCCTAGGGCAGCAACATGGGCACGGGCTGGTGGCCCACGACCCCCACCAGTGGTGGCCCGACCACGTCCACGACCACCAGAGTCGTTCCAATGAGCTGGGTACCCGATAATTTCAAAACACGTGGCGACGTCGTGTCCCATTTTCTTGCAATGAGAGCACACCATGGTAGTGCGATCTGGACGATCACCACGACCACGGCCGCGGCCAGGAGTAGCGCGAACATAGAAGCCAACCGCGTCAGGTGGCTGAGACGCCGGCGAGTCGGCCGGTTGTGTGGTGAGACGCACACGCTCATCTTGAATGAGCATCTGATATGTACGATCAAGGGAGGGAAGATTTTCGAGGGCTAAAATGGCAGCCCTAGTTTGAGCATAATATGGAGAGTATAAACCCATAAGAAATTGGTGTACCTTGCGATCTTCACGGCGTTGAGCATGACGGTCACCGGAATCACATGCCATGCAACATTTACAAGTAATTAATGGTTCATGACGATGTAATTCTTCCCATAATACATGAAGTTGAGAGTAAATTAGCAAGTAAGGTGGAAAGGCAGCAAAAAGAGGCCAAAGGCAAGGGTTCTCGTCCAAGACAAGAGGAGATCAAACCTCATAGTGTTTCGGATGGTCAAACAAAGGGTACAACTCCTTCTTTTACATCTGATTTTTGATAAGAGGGTTTTAGTGTGTCGTTAAGGCACCAAAAATCGCTTTTCAAACTATATTTATAACTCCTAACAAGCAATTACTAAGAACGTAGTAAAGACAAGTCAAGGGTAGATCCACAGGGAAAAAGGGATTAATTAAAGTCTATCAAGTCTAAATTACTTAATTGAAGGGTTTTTGGGGGTTTTAAAATGATTTAGTATCAACTAATGACTAACTACTATCAAAGTACTAGTAAGTAAAATGAGATGAAAATATGAATAAAGAAGACACTAGAGTTAAGGTTACTAGTATGGATCAAAGTGGACAACGTTTATTAATGCAATTGTGAATCAAATGTGACAATTAGGCAAGGTTTAGTTTCCCTCTAAAATACCCGAGTCCTCTCTCGAATGGTCCTCGAGAATGATCGCTTAATCAATCAACTAAATCCTCTCTCGAATGGTCTTTAGTCAATTGATTAAGAGATCCAATGAATTTGGAAAACCCCAAATATAGGATGCCCTTAATTTCTACCCAATATCTTGGCCTAGGAATTAAGTTGATTCATGGGGATGAAAAAAGAATTCATAATTCAATTAAGAACATTTGAAATCAAAATACCAAAGCACAAATGTGATCAATATATATCCTAAGGCCTCAAAACACCAAGATCAATGCATAAACGTCTTTAAATCATCACAATCACATTAACAATACATTTAAACTCTAATCTATACTTTCACCCTAACCCTAGATAGGAAACTACTCACTAATCATGGATTCTAAGCAATAAAACATGAATTCTATAACTAATCTAGGGCTAAACATGATTAAGAGATAATTAATCTAATGAAAATAGCAAATATGAAACTATAACAAAAGAGAATTAATACTATGGAAAAGGAGAGATTGATAATCTAAAAGAATGAATAAAATTGAAAACTTTGAAGTTAAATTAATGAAAGTTACCTTGAAAGTGTAGATAATCAACAACTTTAATCTATGAATCTCAAATCTAAGAATAAGCAAAGTGTTTTTTTCTCTCTAAAGTCAGCCCTAGTAATCTTCTCTAAACTCTAGAATAAAGCATAAGTCCCTAAAAACATCATAACTATCGTTTTTAATGCCCACAAGAATTACAATTTTCTCGCGGAAACAGGTGGTGCGGGCGCACCACTAAATTGGTGCGGGCGCACCAAGGCCACTGACAAAGATGGCCAATCTTCCCCAAGCTAGTCCAAACACCAACTCAAATCGATATCTCACACATCTTTGATTATCACTTTGATTTTGCTTTTTAAAACATTGATTTTCACTTTTTGAACACTTTTTTTTTTCAACAATTTGCTCTTTATTTCTTTTCAATAGAAATCCAAATGAACCACTAAGCATTCTTTCTTTCTTTTATTTCCTTTGTCTTTCCTTTTTCAAAATTTTCCTCAACTTTTGCAATTATACACGCACATTAATTCACTTTCAACCAAAGACTTAACTCTAGTGTCTTCTTTATTCATATTTTCATCTCATTTTACTTAATAGTACTTTGATAGTAGTTAGTCATTAGTTGATACTAAATCATTTTAAAACCCCCAAAAACCCTTCAATTAAGTAATCTAGACTTGATAGACTTTAATTAATCTCTTTTTCCCTGTGGATCGACCCTTGACTTGCCTTTACTACGTTCTTAGTAATTGCTTGTTAGGACTTATAAATATAGTTTGAAAAGCGATTTTTGGTGCCTTAACGACACACTAAAAACCTCTTATCAAAATGTCGCCGTTGCCGGGGAAAATTGTGCTATTAATTGAAGTTTATTTTAGTTTAGCTTTGCTTAGTTGATTTTTCTTTTCTTTTTGACTGTGGTTGTTATTTGCTAATCCTCTACTTAGCTTTGTTGTTGTTACATGAGAAGAAGAGCTCACGGTTCACCCACCTTTCCTCTAGATCCAGAAATTGACCGTACATTGCGAAAGCTTCGGAAAAATTTGGAAGATTTGTCTTTGGGTTCCGAACCATCTTCACCAGCCTCAAGTACAACAAGTGAAGTTCAGTCAGAAATAGGTGAAGCAAATCCACAACTCTTTAGGGATTTCGGAAATCCGGGTTCCTATGTTCTTCAAGGTGGTATTCGACTCCCCACCACTACTACAAATTTCAGCATTTACCCTCAGTTCACTCGGATGGTGAAGGCAGAAAAATTCTGTGGAGGGTCGGATGAAGATCCTCTGGACCATTTTGACAGGTTTCTTGAGATCTGTGCCATGATAACCACAAATGACGTCTCTCCAGACTACATCAAGATGCATTTGTTCCGGTCTTCTCTTTAGGAAAAGCAAAATCATGGCTCAAGAGTTTACCACGCTAACTCCCTCACTACATGGGAGGAAGTCACAATGGCTTTTCTGAAGAAGTACTTCCCGGAGTGGAAGACGACAGACATAAGGAGGAAGATCTCCTCATTTGAGCAAGAGAACGATGAGACACTTGCGGAAGCTTAGGAGCGGTTCAAGGAGATGAGCCGTTCATGCCCTCACCATGAGTTCACCAAGAATCTACTCATGAAATTCTTCTATGATGACCTTGATCCTATATCACGTGCCAACCTTGATGCTGGAGCGGGAGGTCAACTTTTTAAGATCCCGCAAGATCAACTTGAGTCCACCATTGAAGAAGTAATTAAGAACTATTCATGGGGTGGACGTCGAAGAGGTGCTCAACCTAAGAAGAGTGGAAAGTTTAAATTAGATCCCATGGATCAAATTCAAGCTAAGATGGATCAACTTGACAAGAAGCTCTCCAAGATCAACCTCGCATCATCTAATCCATCACAGGTAAATTCTTTTTCTTGTGATATTTATGGAGGTACTAATCATGATACATCTTATTGTGGAGGTACAAATTCGGAGCATGTGGCGGCAATCAACTCTAGAGGAGATGGTTATCAAGGAAACCAAGGGTATAGAAGCAATCAACAAGGAGAATGGAAACAACCCCAATAAAACTACAATCAAGGCTTCAACCAACCTCAACAAGGATGGAATCAACCTCAACAAGGGTACAACCAAGGTCAACATCAAGGGTATGTGCAAGGGTATAACCCAAACTATAACCAAGGTGGTTCATCCTCACAAGGGTCTCATGTCTACCAAGCTCCACATTAAAGAGCCAATACCCAAAAACCTCCCTCTAACCCTCCGTTCCCCAAACAAAATCCCGAACCCACTCCATCTCCCGATCCAACCTCTCTCCAAATTCTCCAATAACTTCAATCCATGAACCAAATTCTCCAAAACCATGAGCAAAGGTTTCAAGAGCTACAAGCCCATAATAAAATGCTTGAAACCCAAATTGCCCAAGTACCCGAGAAAAATCCTTCTACTCCCACAAATCAACTTCCGGGCCAACCTATTCCTAACCCCAACCTCCATCAAGCCAAAGCCATTCATTTGAGGCCGGGAACAAGTTACGAGGGTCCCAAGATGCCAACCGAGGAGGTAGAGAAGGATGAAGAAGGTGAGGTTGTTGAGAAAGAAGTTGAAGTCGAGGAAGGCGAGAGAGAAGAAAATGTGGAAAGAGATGAGACACAAGTCCAAGTTGGTGATAAAGCACCACTGCCATCATCTCCACCAACTAAGACCTATGTGCCTCCGGTTCCCTATCCTCAGCGGTTGGTTGAGAGAAAATTAAGTGACAAGTTCACCAAATTTCTTAATGTGATGAAGAGCCTACAGATTAACATATTATTCCTTGAGGCTATGTCTCAAATGCCGGCATATGCTAAATTTTTGAAGGAGATCCTCTCCAACAAACGGAAGCTTGAAGATGAGCTTATCACTTTGCCCTATCAAGTGAGTGCTCTTGTGCAACGTACTATGCCTAAGAAGCAAAGAGACCCCGGGAGTTTCACCTTGCCGGTGAAAATAGGTGATCTAGAGCCCAAGGGTGCATTGGCCGATTTAGAAGCGAGTGTGAGTTTGATGCCACTGTCTATTGCTAAGCACCTTAATTTTCCTCTTCATCCGACACGGAAAACTATTCAATTGGCGGACCGCACTGTGAGAGTCCCCCATGGTGAGTTGGAGGATGTACCAATTCAAGTTGGGCATGTATTTGTGCCTTGTGATTTTGTGGTGATGGATATGGAGGAAGATCCAGAGACTCCTCTTATTCTTGGAAGAGAGGCTCTAAAGACGTTGGGAGCCGTGATCAATTGCAAAAATGATACTATCACGGTTGAGGTAGCCAATGAGCGGGTTGTATTTAAGTTCTCTAAGACTTTGAAGAGGCCCATGATAGAGAGAATTTGCCGGGTCAACCTAGTGGAGAATGAGATAGAGGATGCTGCGAGTGTGGTTCACATCGGGGATGAGTTGTATGCTTGGGCATGGAAGAGGTGAAAGAATTCTCATAGTTTCTTGACACTACTATTGAGGAGACAAAAGATGAAGCATTTGAGGTTCTCGCGACATCCATTGACAAAGAGGAGTGTTCTAAGCCTCCTCCCAAGGTAGAGTTCAAACCCCTTCCCTCTTCTCTTAAATATGTTTTTCTTGATGATGCATGTACTTATCCAGTTATTGTCAATTCGAGTCTTGATGACATCTCTATATCAAAATTGATTGAGATACTATAAAAATATAAAGATGTCATTGGGTACTCGATAGATGACCTTAAGGGGATAAACCCTTCTCATGCTATGCATCGTATCCATCTCGTCGATAGTAATGCCTCATCCATAGAGCATCAGAGAAGGCTCAATCCTAATCTCAAAGAGGTTGTAAAAAAGGAGATTATGAAATTGCGTGACGCGGGAATCATCTACGCTATCTCCGATAGCAAGTGGGTGAGCCCGTTTCACGTGGTTCCAAAAAAGGACGCATGACTATTGTTGAGAATGAGAAAGGAGAAACTATCTCAACTAGAACTGTTACCGGGTGGAGGGTTTGTATTGATTATCGGAAGTTAAACAAATCCACCGCAAGGACCATTTCCCTCTCCCCTTCATTGACCAAATGTTAAAGAGGCTTGCTCGTCATTCACACTTTTGTTTTCTCGATGGTTTTTTTGGATTCTTTCAAATCCCTATTCATCCGGATGACCAAGAGAAAACCACTTTTACTTGTCCGTATGGGACATTCGCATATCGAAGGATGCCCTTTGGTTTGTGTAATGCACCATCTACTTTCCAAAGGTGTATTGGGCGGGCGCGGATGTGTCGTTGTATGCACCGCACCCGGCCAAAGATAAAATTTCTCCTACTCTCTTCTACACTAAGATAGTATAGTGGAAGTAGGGGTCGTATCCACAGGGAAACAGGGACGAGTTTAGTACTTAGCGTGATTCGAAACCTAGATTAAGCTAAGGGCCGAGAAACCTAATAATAATTACAAAGGGGGGTTTCGAGTAGATTTACTAACAAACTACAACTAACTAGCATATAAACAAAATGAGAAATCAATATGGGAAGATCTTGAATCCGATTAACATCCACTTCAATTCATTATCGATCATTGAACATCCACTCTAATTATTTCCATAATTATCTATTGTCGAGAATTAATCTCGTGTTCTCCTTATTCTTAGTTGAATAGCACGATCAGCGTGACTATAAAACCCTAACCAAAGGATAACCTAGTCCGATAGCGTCTAAGTTCAATCCAAAAGCAGCAATAAACACAGAGAACCAATAGACCTGCTAATGTCATACACGCGATAAACATTCAACAGTTGATTCAATTTCCCTAAGAAATAACCAAGATGATCTGCATCTAAATTACTCCCTAGTTTGCTACAAATTGATAAAAGAATAAAACAATCCGATTCTATTCTTAAATCTAGCATTAGATTAATTACACAATCAAACTAGTAACGTTCCTAGCATAATTATGCAATAATCATAAATCACAAGCATAGAAATTGAACCATAATCAAGGAAAAGAGAAAGAGAGGAAAGATCTCACAATAACGGTTGAAGCTTCATGTTAATTGATCCAAGAACAGTTCAAGCTACAATCCGATAGCAAAAACCAAATCCATAGTTGAAATCCCTAAAAACTAAACTAAGAAATGAAAACTAAAACTAGGAAATGAAAAACAAAGAAATAAGAAATGAAGAACAAAGAGGAACGAAGAAGGAAAGATGAAAAGAGAATCATGAAGAAGGAAGGATGAGGAGAGGAGTATCCTCTCTCTCCCCTCAAGCTTGCCACTCCAAGGTCTACATTTCAGCTCTCCTCTTCGTAATTCTCTTCGTCTCCCTCAAAAATTAGGTTTTAGGAAGCATTTAAACCCCGCACAAAATCGTGGCCCCAAGCCGACTTAAGCGTCGCGAGTCGCGCCACTGATCGCGAGTCGCGAAGATCGCACCGCCAAACCGCACACATTTTCGGCCATTGGCAAGACAAGGAGTCGCGGGTCGCGAGGAGCCTCGCGAGTCGCGAGGGCAGGGCGTCGCGAGGTGCGACAGGCCTCGCGAGTCGCGAGCGCTGTGCTGGGCAGGCTTGCTTCAAGCGCTGGGCGAGCATGCGCGAGAGCTGGACGACTTGGCTACTGCTTCGAGCGATGGTTGTGCGAGCTTGCGGTGCTGCTTGATGGCGATCTTTGCGGCTTGCAATGCTTGGTGTGTTGGTTGTGTCTTTGCTTGGTGCGGTGGAGTTTGGTTGTTGTAGGTGAGAAGGCACAATGTTGTTGAGCTACACCTAGGAAGTCCATCCCTTCAACCTCTCGAACACTTCCATGGTATAACGCTCAAACCCATTTTACCAAAAAGCTCGGAACATAAGACGTTAACACAAATTATCTCGCAAAGCTCCGAATTTCCGCTAAGGGCTAAATGAAACACGAATGTTAACAATTACAATCAAACCCTTAGCAAAGTGCACCCAAAATACCACAAAAACATCGTATAACTTGAGCGTATCAAATACCCCCACACTTGAACTTTACTCGACCTCGAGTAAACTCAAAAATGAGAAATACCAATTAAATCATCGCCCAAGCTATCGACACCAACCTACACTCCCCATCAACTACATCATCATCATCACATCTAAACAAAATACGCTCAAAACCTAAACGTAAGGGATGATGATTCCCCCACACTTAGATTCAAGCTCACCTGAAATATACAAAGACGCGACAATAATAATAACCAGCAACACCAACAAGTTTAACCAACAACACCAACAAGAATCAAAATGCCAGCTCACGACACACTAAACTACCAGCTCTCCCAAACCTCCAAAAGATGATCTAAAACTACTACTACTACAACTAATTTAGAATAGCAAGCCATGGAACAAAGACAAAAAGGTATAAATTCCATGCTTACTCCCAAAAACAAACAATCAACCAAAAGAATGTGAAAGCCAAAACAAAACTTCACAAAATCAAGGATGGATTCACCAACCTTACCCGAAAACGCTTTCCACCTTATGACACCATCTCCGGCAAATGAGTTTTCAAAGTATATAATTCTCTCTTAATCTCTCATTTTGCCTAGGAGCCCTTTCGGGTTTTCATCCTAGCTTCACACATTTCTTTTTGGTTGCATCTCACCATCTTACCCGCTCAATATAAGCCACTTTTTTGCATAGGTTGCCCTTTCGGGTTTTCAACCTATCCGGGCCCCCATTTTTGCCTGAGTCGCCCACCCTTGTGGGTTTTCAACTCAGCGGGTTTCATTTCATCATCATTTTTTTTATTTTTTTATTTTTTTCATTTTTTTTTTCATTTTTTCAAATTGAAAGTAATAAATACAACATAGATACATGAGAATGAGAATACCCTCCCCCCTACTTAAACTACACATTGTCCTCAATGTGTCGACAATTAGTAGAAAAAGTAAACTGAAAAATGGGGGGAGAAAATCGAAAATCGGGTAAATCGAAGATCGAATGCTCAAAACTCATGACATACAATCCGTCAAACTCAAATTTCTTAACAACACCATCTCAAATCTCCGAAATCAACTCACAACCCTCTCCCTCAAATCACTCAAACAAATGGCAAATTCAAAAGTTTTAAATTTTTGAGATTTGCACCTAGCTCAAGAGATCGAAAAGATACAACAATCTCACTCCTCTAGTGTTACCAACTCCTAGCTATTGAACTCCTCCCAACGGGTTTTCTTTTGTGGACTTGGGCTCAAAGTGGATTAAGATTTGTTGTGGTTCTTTTGAGTGGGTGGGCGGTGGGTGGAAGAAAATTTGATGTGGTGGTGGAAATTTGATGAGAAATAAAGGAAAGAAAGAAAATAAAAAGGGTCTCGGGTTGCCTCCCGAGAAGCATGTTGTTTAAAGTCGTTAGCTCGACTTATTACCTTAAGCTCAATCATTAGGTTGTGCTCCATGTGTGACAATGGTGGTTCCATGTCAATCTCCACTTCAAATACCTGCAAAATTGATTGAGAAGGACTCTTGCAATGCATTGTTAGTGCCTAGCTTACTACATCATGGTTGAGCATATAACATCAGATTATATCCAAAACCTAGCATTAAGTCAACAACAAACATCAACTAGTAGTACTCCTAGCTAATCCAAGTCATGACCATTAATATCAATAATTAAAGCTAGACAATAACCAAACAATAAGCCGTCAAAAGCTTCAATCAATCATTCCCAAGATAGTTTAAGCAACAAGTTCCATGCTTCTTGTCCAAAATACGAAAGTGAAATACATAGAGCTCAATGGAAGATGAAAACTAGAAACTCAAACAAAAAGGGAATTCTTTATATGAGTGGCCAATCAAAAACAAAGAGCACAAGCAATACCATCCAAAAATCACGCTAAATACAAACAAGTAACACCGTTTCCCCGGCAACGGCGCCAAAATTTGGGCGGGCGCGGATGTGTCGTTGTATGCACCGCACCCGGCCAAAGATAAAATTTCTCCTACTCTCTTCTACACTAAGATAGTATAGTGGAAGTAGGGGTCGTATCCACAGGGAAACAGGGACGAGTTTAGTACTTAGCGTGATTCGAAACCTAGATTAAGCTAAGGGCCGAGAAACCTAATAATAATTACAAAGGGGGGTTTCGAGTAGATTTACTAACAAACTACAACTAACTAGCATATAAACAAAATGAGAAATCAATATGGGAAGATCTTGAATCCGATTAACATCCACTTCAATTCATTATCGATCATTGAACATCCACTCTAATTATTTCCATAATTATCTATTGTCGAGAATTAATCTCGTGTTCTCCTTATTCTTAGTTGAATAGCACGATCAGCGTGACTATAAAACCCTAACCAAAGGATAACCTAGTCCGATAGCGTCTAAGTTCAATCCAAAAGCAGCAATAAACACAGAGAACCAATAGACCTGCTAATGTCATACACGCGATAAACATTCAACAGTTGATTCAATTTCCCTAAGAAATAACCAAGATGATCTGCATCTAAATTACTCCCTAGTTTGCTACAAATTGATAAAAGAATAAAACAATCCGATTCTATTCTTAAATCTAGCATTAGATTAATTACACAATCAAACTAGTAACGTTCCTAGCATAATTATGCAATAATCATAAATCACAAGCATAGAAATTGAACCATAATCAAGGAAAAGAGAAAGAGAGGAAAGATCTCACAATAACGGTTGAAGCTTCATGTTAATTGATCCAAGAACAGTTCAAGCTACAATCCGATAGCAAAAACCAAATCCATAGTTGAAATCCCTAAAAACTAAACTAAGAAATGAAAACTAAAACTAGGAAATGAAAAACAAAGAAATAAGAAATGAAGAACAAAGAGGAACGAAGAAGGAAAGATGAAAAGAGAATCATGAAGAAGGAAGGATGAGGAGAGGAGTATCCTCTCTCTCCCCTCAAGCTTGCCACTCCAAGGTCTACATTTCAGCTCTCCTCTTCGTACTTCTCTTCGTCTCCCTCAAAAATTAGGTTTTAGGAAGCATTTAAACCCCGCACAAAATCGTGGCCCCAAGCCGACTTAAGCGTCGCGAGTCGCGCCACTGATCGCGAGTCGCGAAGATCGCACTGCCAAACCGCACACATTTGCTGGCCATTGGCAAGACAAGCAGGTCGCGGGTCGCGAGGAGCCTGGCGAGTCGCGAGGGCAGGGCGTCGCGAGGTGCGACAGGCCTCGCGAGTCGCGAGCGCTGTGCTGGGCAGGCTTGCTTCAAGCGCTGGGCGAGCATGCGCGAGAGCTGGGCGACTTGGCTACTGCTTCGAGCGATGGTTGTGCGAGCTTGCGGTGCTGCTTGATGGCGATCTTTGCCGGCTTGCAATGCTTGGTGTGTTGGTTGTGTGCTGCTTGGTGCGGTGGAGTTTGGTTGTTGTAGGTGAGAAGGCACAATGTTGTTGAGCTACACCTAGGAAGTCCATCCCTTCAACCTCTCGAACACTTCCATGGTATAACGCTCAAACCCATTTTACCAAAAAAGCTCGGAACATAAGACGTTAACACAAATTATCTCGCCAAGCTCCGAACTTCCGCTAAGGGCTAAATGAAACACGAATGTTAACAATTACAATCAAACCCTTAGCAAAGTGCACCCAAAATACCACAAAAACATCGTATAACTTGAGCGTATCATGTATGACAGCAATCTTCTCTGACATGCTAGAAGATTCTATTGAGGTGTTCATGGACGATTTTAGTGTGTGTGGTTCGTCTTTTGACACATGTCTGGTTAATCTTGAGTGTGTATTGAAAAGATGTCAAGAGACGAACCTCGTCCTGAATTGGGAGAAATGTCACTTTATGGTCGAGGAAGGCATTGTCCTTGGACATAAAGTGTCAAAGAAGGGCATTGAAGTGGATCTGGCAAAGGTTTCGGTTATTGAGAAGCTTCCGCCACCGAATTCGGTGACGGGAGTTCGTGCTTTCCTTGGACATGCGGGTTTTTACCGGCGTTTCATCAAGGATTTTTCTCAGATAGCCAAACCATTGACGAATCTACTTCAAAAGGATGTAGATTTTGAGTTTGATGAGTCTTGTATTAAGGCTTTTGAAACTTTAAAAAAGGCCCTCACTTCTGCCCCGATTGTGCAAGCTCCGGATTGGAGCTTGCCTTTTGAACTGATGTGCGATGCTAGTGACTTTGCAGTGGGCGTTGTTCTTGGGCAACGCAAGGAAGGAAGGCTACATGTAATAGCCTATGCAAGTAGGACCTTGGATGATGCTCAACGGAATTATGCAACTACGGAGAAAGAAATGTTGGCCGTAGTTTTTGCATTTGACAAATTCCGGTCTTACTTGACCTGCAACAAAGCTATTGTGTATACGGATCATTCTGCGGTCCGATATCTGATGAGTAAGAAAGATGCCAAGCCTCGGCTCATTAGGTGGGTGCTTCTTCTTCAAGAGTTTGATTTTGAGATGAAGGAGAAAAAGGGGATGGAGAATGTGGTAGCTGATCACCTTTCTCGTCTCCCTCTTGATGAGAAGGTCTCGGATCCTGACGAGACCCCTATTGAAGAAGATTTGAGAGAAGAAGCATTATTCGCCATTCTGAATAATGAGATTCCATGGTTCGCGGACTATGCGAACTACTTGGCTTGTGGGATTGAACCTCATGGTTTCAATTCTCAACAACGGAAGCGATTTTTCAAGGAGGCTTCGAGGTTCTATTGGGATGACCCTCTCTTATTTAAAAAGTGCGCCGATGGTGTTTTTAGAAGGTGTGTGCCCAATCATGAGATCAATTCGGTGTTGAATCATTGCCATACTTTGGCATGTGGAGGGCATGGTAGAGCAAGCAAAACTGTTGCTAAGGTGCTCCAATGTGGTATGTTTTGGCCATCATTGTAAAAAGATGTTCGTGAGTTTATTTTGAGCTGTGATAGATGTCAAAGGAGTGGCGGCATCACGAAGAGGCATGAGATGCCTCAACAAAGCATTCTGGAGGTTGAGCCATTTGATGTATGGGGAGTTGACTTTATGGGCCCTTTTGTCCCTTCTTTGGGCAACATGTACATCCTTGTTGCGGTCGACTACGTAACTAAGTGGGTTGAAGCCATTGCCTCCCCCACCAATGACCACAAGGTTGTGACTAAACACCTTAAGAAGATCATCTTTCCGAGGTTTGGAGTACCCCGAGTATTGATAAGTGATGGCGGTTCACACTTCGCCAAGAAGCAACTGGAGGCCCTCTTGAAGAAGTAAGGGGTGAATCACAAAGTCGGACTTCCTTATCATCCCCAAACTCAAGGCCAAGTTGAAGTTTCTAACCGGGAAGTGAAGAACGTCCTTGAGAGAGTGGTAAATAAAACAAGGAAGGATTGGTCTTTGAAGCTAGATGATGCTCTTTGGGCTCTTCGCACGGCTTTCAAGACGCCTATAGGAACCACTCCCTACCGCCTCGTGTATGGCAAGGCTTGTCATTTGCCGGTGGAACTCGAGCACAAGGCTTGGTGGGCAATCAAAGAGCTCAACATGGATCTTCACTTGGCGGGAAATGCTCGGAAAGAGAAGCTAGCTGAGCTTGAAGAACTCCGCTTCGATGCATATGAGAGCTCGAGACTGTACAAGGAGCAAACAAAGAAATGGCACGATCACCGGATTCAGCAAAGAGACTTCCGGGTTGGAGACAAAGTCTTGTTGTTTAACTCCAGGCTAAAGCTCTTCCCCGGAAAATTAAAGTCTAAGTGGTCGGGACCCTTCCAAGTGTTGAAGACTACGCCTTATGGAGCCTATGAGATTTTGGGCGAGAATGGTCCGTTTTTGGTGAACGGTCAAAGATTGAAGATCTACCACGATAATCAAGCCATCAGTTCTGTTGGTTGCTTGATCCTTCGCTCGCCCGAGCGCTACTCTTGAAGAACATATCCTTTTAGTCATGCTAATGACTTAAAACAAGCGCTACACGGGAGGCAACCCGTTTCTCTTTTTCTATTTTCATTTTTAGTCTAGATTTTTGTTTTACCGGCTAGCAATGAGCATTCATTTGAGCTTGAGAGGTTTTTGGCAGATGAAATGGTGCGACCGCACCACATAGAGGTGCGCCCGCACCATTCTGTCTGCAGTGGGTGAACAGAAACAGAGACAATGGTGCGCCCGCACCGTTCAAATTTTTTCCGGAAATTTCGAACGGTGCGCCCGCACCACATATAGGTGCGCCCGCACCATTCAGTCTGCAGTGAGTAACAAAACACAGAAGCATTGGTGCGCCCGCACCGTTCAAAATTTTTTTTCGGAATTTTTGAACGGTGCGCCCGCACCACGTAGAGGTGCGCCCGCACCAATTACCCCGTAAAGTTCAACAGCAGGCAGGAAGTTTGGTGCGCCCGCACCAAACCCGTCTGAGGCTAAAAACACGGTTTTTTCAATTTTTCTCGGCACTCTCACTTCTTTTCTCTCATATTTTCGAACTCTCTCTCACTCACTCACTCACTTTCTCTCACCTCCACATCTCTAGATCCGGCGACCACCACGGCTTTCCGGCGACCTCCAACCACTTTCTCACCGGAAACCTCATCTCTTTCCTCTCTACAACACTCAAGCGCATCAAATTTGGGGCTTTGGCAAGATTTGGATTTCTAGGGTTTCAAAATTGGGGATTTTCATCTCCAAGTTCGTAATCTCCTTCCAACCTCTTGTTTTTCATAGATAATCTTGTTATTTGGCCTACAAGTTTATTTTCTTTTTGATTGCATGCTTGTTTTTTCCTAGCTATGGGTTGTTCATGAATTTTGCCCAACTTTGTGATTGGTGTTGTGATGAACTAGTTTAATTATTTGTTCTTTGTGGAAATTTCATAGTTTATGAGATTTTTGTGAACTAAATTGAACTATTTGAAGTGATTTGTTGAGCAAGTATTGATAAACATGTTGTTGGATTGTTGATTGTGTGAGTTGGAGAATTGTGTGAGTTTGATTGAATTTTCGGATTAGAATCAAATTCTTGCTTGTTAGCAACTTCGTTGCTATTGATTGTGGGATTTATGTGCTGGTAGTTTTTTTTTCTTTTTAGGTTTTTGTGTGTTATTAGTGTGGTGATTTGTTTGACCAAAGGTTTTGAAGAGTCCCTCTGTTACGGCCACGCCCTTTGTTTTTCCCCGTTTCAAAGAAAATCTATTTCACATTGTTTTTAAAACAACACAATGGGAAAAAAAATGGCTAATGATCCTCCTCCAGGGCTAAGAGAGCTAAAACAGGGTCCTCCTCGCAAGGACCCTCTTCTAGCTCTAATCCCCCTCCTATCTACCCGCTCAAATTCTCAAATGTTGCACACCGTCAAATTTTTACTCAGCTTTCGAACCGAACTCTGCGACCCACGAAGTTCTATGACTCTGATACCTGCCAACACCTTAAAATCGACACGATAGTAAGGGAGATGGCAGGAAATCTGGGGTTGTCGAACTTCCTTCAAGATCGGGAACCTACTTATGACCAACTAACTCTTGAGTTCTTGAGTTCGTTGAACATAAGTAGGGAGCAAGAATCCGGTGCTCTGACTATTCAAGCTCGTCTATTTAATCAAGTCAGAACACTATCTTTTGACGAGTTATGTGAAGCATTTGGGACGGACTCTACTGCCCCATGTGATGCCCCCTATTCAATAATTTGGGAGGGTTACAATGAACAAGAGTGGTGGGCCAAGATCACTGATGGCACCACTCGGTTTCGGACGAACTCGTCTAAAGCTTATGAGATTATCCATCCTGCTCTCCGCTACTTCCATTGGATGTTGGTTTACACCTTTCCTAAGCAAGAAGTCGAGCAATTGAGAAAGGAAGAGCTGTTGGTTTTACGGTTGGCCACTGATGGAGCCCACCATAACGCCCGAATCAACTTTGCAGCTATCTTCCTTAATCGATTGCAAGAGATTAGGGGGTGGTACCACGCTAGCTGGGGAGATCATTTGTGGTGGAATGATCACTCGGCTAGCGTCTTACCTCTCGTTGGACGATGACCTGGCCCGCTTAGAAGAAAGCGTGCCAACTGTTGGTTAGTCCAACTTATTGGATGGTGCGGCCCTTCAGCAGATGAAATTTCTGCGTGGTTTTTTTAAGACCAGTTGCATTTGGCTAGTGGGAGGGAGACCCTACTGTTATATGGACACTGAGTTCATTTGGAACCCCCCGCCTGAATGTAACTGATGGCGGGTTCCCCCTTCCCCTATTGACCCAGATCACTGCGCTGATATGACCTACCTTCAGTCCACCACTGTGGAGAGGGTATCGAGGGTTCCCAGGGTTCCGAGGTCCGAGCACCGCATTCCCGTGAGTGATGCGGCCGAGACCTCTTCCTCCTTGTCCTTTGATATGACCTCCGTCATGGCGGCCATAACCCAGATGCAAGCCACTCAAGCGGCCAACCATCGTGCGGTCACTGCTACCCTGGATGGTATCCGCACCGACCTTGACCATGTGTCTCGAGTGGCTTGGCGAACTTATCTACACTTTCAAGGTAACTTTCATTAATTTAATTTCAAATCTAAGAATAAGCAAAGTGTTTTTTTCTCTCTAAAGTCAGCCCTAGTAATCTTCTCTAAACTCTAGAATAAAGCATAAGTCCCTAAAAACATCATAACTATAGTTTTTAATGCCCACAAGAATTACAATTTTCTCGCGGAAACAGGTGGTGCGGGCGCACCAAGGCCACTGACAAAGATGGCCAATCTTCGCTGGAAAGGTGCGGGCTGATGAGTGAGAATATAGTCTCACTCATATGCATATTTTGATAAAGTTTTGCACGATAATCTTGAATTTAAATGCATTTTCTCCCTCTAATTTCCTCATTTTCATCTTCTAGCGATGCATGTTAGATATGTAGGATTCAATAGCTTTTCCCCCCCTCCCCTTTGATTACTAACGCTATTGTTTAGTGTGAACATTTAAGGAGAAAAGAGCAAACAGGGTAGGAGCGGGCGCTCCTTGTAAAATTGGAGCGGGCGCTCCTCCAAGCTCTAATACATGGCAGGGTGAGGCAGGAACTTGGAGCGAGGAAGGAGCCACCGAGGAGCTGGAGCTCCTAGCATGGAAAAGAAATAAGCGGGCGCTCTCAAGGAAAGAGGAGCGGGCGCTCCTACGTGCTTTAGGACACAAGAAGAAACAGTAGCTTGGAGCTACCCAGGAGCTCCCATGGAGCAAGCGCTCCTGGCGCGCATTTAATAGGTAGCGGGCGCTCCTTTATACTGAGGAGCGGGCGCTCCTCATTTGCTAGGCAGCCATCCTATTGGCAGTAGGGATGGAGCGACCCAGGAGCTCTCCATGAGCACTCGCTCCATCGCCTAACTTTGTTAGGAGCGGGCGCTCCTATTTAACAAGGAGCGGGCGCTCCTTGTTAATTTCTCGACTTTTGTTCTTTAAACGCTGTTTTTAGCCCCGTTATTGTAAGGGTATAAATACTCTATCCGCTTAATGACGAAAAAACTTTTTATTCCAGTAAATCATTTTTAGAGAGTTTTTAGCTTAATCTAGTGAGAGAAAGTAAAACCCTAGAGAGAGAAAGTAAATTTTCATGGTTTTGTTGCTTGGATTATGGCAAAAATTTGTGTTTTTATGCAAGATCCTCATTTCTTCTTCATGGTTTAAGTAATATCTCTTCTTCTCTCTACTTTTTATACTTTTATCTTTTGTTTATTTAAATTTTAATTACTTAGTTTAATCCATGTTTAGATTTTAGTTTCTTAACTTAAATCTTGTGTTGATTATTTTAGTTGTTCATGTTTGATTTGTTTTTCTCTTTTATTAGTATTACTATGATGATTATGATGATTAGTGAGTAGTTAATTAGTTGGGGGTTGGGGTGAAAACCCAAGCATGATTGATTTGGGTGTTTGAATAAGAAGTTAGGGGTTTGATTGGGCTTATTAATTGATCAATAGCATGACTATTATCTACTTGCATTCTAGTTGATTACTTAGATGTTTGTTGATTGATGCCTTAGTCAAATTGAGAGAGGAGATTAAGGTTGATGTTTATGCTATTTTCTTGCTTAATTGCTCATGAGAGTGAGATTTGAGTGAGGGTTTTGTGGATGAACATTGTGCTTATCCTTGGATGTATTTTTGAGACCATGAGAGTGGCTTAAATGTGTGACCTAGGTAGTTTTATGCACCCTTGAGAGAGGGCTTAGAACCCGTTAAGAGTCAATAACCTCAATTAGTTGCTTGATTCTTTCCCCTATACTTCGCACTTCTTATTGCCTAAATTATGATTGGACGGTGTTTATCCCCTTCTCCCAACGTTTTTATCAATTGATTTCTTGTCTAATCATTTAGTGTCTTTCTAAGGTCTTAATTGATTAGTTAATTTAGTTCTTAGCTTAGTAAACCAAACTTCTTTCTAAATCTTCGACTTAGCTTGCAACAATTAGTAACATTAGTGTTCTTCTTGCTATTCCCTGTGGATCTCGACCCTTACTTATCACTTTACCTAGTTTAGTGATTTAGTTAGGTTTTGTTTGACTCTTAGGAGATTTGTAACGACCGAATTTATCCTTTGTCACGGGCACACCATGAAAAGAGTGCGGGCGCACCAGATTGGTGCGGGCGCACCTCTGAGCTGGTGCGGGCGCACCTAGCTGTCTGATAATAGGGATGCCCAATCTGTAGGGCGGTGCGGGCGCACCGGTTCCAGGTGCGGGCGCACTAGTGTGTGCGGGCAGTACTAAGGGGGTGCGGGCACACCATGGAGCTCAACTCAAGCTTCCTTTATTCCACTTTCGCGCGTGCAAACTCCTCGGAACTCCCGCCTATTACCGTGTCTCCCAACTCTTGACCTTATAAAAGATCATACCTGCATTCAAAGCACGGGAAAACACGGTGAAAGCAAATGTACTAGAAATCCAGTCAAAATTGACCGAAAATCTAGCGAAAAGTCACAATGATCAACAATGATCAAGTGAAGGAAAGAGAGAGAGAGAAATGAGGAAGAAAGAGGGAAGACAAGTGTATAAAGAGGATCAAACCAAACCAAAAAGAGCTCATAAAGTACGTTAGAAACGCACTTATCAATTTTGTGAAAAAACTTACACCTTTTTCCAATGGACAGCTTGCTATGAAAGAAAAGATATGTTTTAAGTGCAAAGGAAGTGGTCATATTCAATCACAATGCCCTAGCAAAGTGTTGGTTTCCTTAGCCGAACAACATGCACTTTTGACTTCACTTCTAGTTGAATAAGAGGCGGCTGATGGTAATGAGCTTGACAAGGAAGCTACGTAGTTTAGTGGTCCTTTGATGCAACCAGTCCCGGATCACAATACATTGGTACTTAGGCGCATGCTACATGTGGCGCCAACCATGGAGGAGAAACATATAGAACAAAGAGAGAACCTCTTCCACTCTAGGTGTTTGGTGAAGGGGCGACCTTGTTCCTTGATCATAGATGGTGGTTCTTGTACAAGTGTGGCTTCAAAGAAGATGGTGGAGACCTTGGAGTTAGAACAACGAGATCATCCAAGACCATACAAGCTGAGTTGGGTGAGTAATGATGGAGGACGTACGGTTAAGAAGCAAACCTTGGTTCCTTTTGAGATTGGCGAATTCAAGGATGAACTATGGTGTGACATACTTCCTATGGATGCTTGTTCCTTGCTGTTAGGACGTCCATGGCAATGGGATCGAGATGCTGTTCATCATTGCAAGCAAAATGTGTACACCGTGGCTTTTGGAGACAAACGAATTGGTTTGCAACCCCTACCCCCAAAGTATTCGAATGTAAGTGAAACCAAGAGTAAAGAGGTAGATTCTTCACAAAATGCATGATATGTTTCATCTTTTGATTCTAGGGAGATGACCAAGAAAGGAAGGAGAGCTTGGAAACAAGATCAACTCCTTCAAATTCAGCAAACTTCTTTTATTCATGTTGGTGATTATATTTGGCTTTCACTTGCTGCTCAAAAGCTTTACCATAATTCCAAGAGTGACCAAGCTTCGGTGGAGGAAGGTCCATTCAAAGTGGTTCATCATGACAATTGGGATACTTACCAAGTGCTTCTTGGCAAAGGAGTGTGCGTGTCTTTCATTGCTTGTGATCTAGTTCCATGTTTTGAAGAAACTTGAGGTCAAGTTTTTTGCAAGAGGGGGAGAATGATGCAAGTTGGACTATCTTTAATCGCTTTCTTAGGTTGTTGCATGGTTTTAATTTACTCTTAAAGTAGAGGTTTTACATGTAACGAAAAATATGTCTTTTATTATGTTTGTTAGTTAAATTAGTTAATGTCGTTGAGTCATTTTTATTTTAGTTTGGTTGTAATAAGAGTCGAAAATCTGAGTTGTAATAAGGTTTAGGTTTAGGCGTCTGATTTTGTAAGTTTTATGGAAAGTTTTGCAAAGCTTTCCTAAAACACTTGTTTCCTTAAGTTGTGCTAGATTCTAGGCTAGTTTTAAGGGGAATGTTTCCTTATATCTTGCTTAGGAGATCCGGCCCTATTATAGCTTGGAGGGCAAGGTTGTTTGCTCCGACATAGTCTTCGATTGCTCGCACTTGGCAATCGAGGCATGAAGTTGGTTGATCAGGGGTCCATTAGCGACGGCGTAGCGTGCTTTGAGTGTATCCCAAAGACGACGAGGATCTTTGAATTTAGGCAGAGAAATCTTGACTTCGGGAGTGATGGTATTCATCACCCATGAGACCAACATAGCTTGGAGAGCCGCCCAGTCCGCGACGGTACAAGGAGAAGCAGGTTTGAGGACACTGCCATCAAGGAAGCAAAACTTCCGACGGGCTTCGAGAGCCGTTTGTAAATCTGCCGCCCAGTCGTCGTAGTTGTTATCACGAAGACGAGTGGGGGTGAGAAAGTCGACGGGACGGTCTTGCGGACCAAGGTAGTAAGGTGAAGAAGCGTCAAGTTTGGCTGGTGGTGGAGCATCATCACCGGCCATATTGATTGATTGACATAATGCAAAACCTAGACTGATACCATGTTAAGCGAGAGAACGTAAGATTGATTGATTGAAAGTGTGTGTTGAATTCATTCTGCCCTAACGTAAAACCCTATACATCATATTAGTATTCCTAAACTACATAGGAAACTATCTTTATAAATCAATGAAATCTTTCCTAAAAGATAATATTAACATATTAACTAGATATATATCTCAATAGCATGCAACCACTTATTCTCCAACGAAATCAAATCATGCCACGTCATCACACACTATCATACTTGATTACATTAGTTTAGGAGTTTAGGTGAGTCTATGATGAGTATGGGATAGGCGATTGTTAAACATCTCCCCAAAATTTCTTAATATCGCTCCAAAGCACAATTGAAAATACAATTTTACCCTTAACTTTCTCTTTCATCCTCACCATCACTAAACCCCCCTCATAACCCAACAACCACCACCACACACACAACCACCACCGAAACCACGCAAATCACCACCGAAATCACGCACACCACCAACTAAACCACGCACAACCACCAACGAAAAAAAATTGCCTCCTCCACCATGGAACGTCTGGCCAGGACGTTTACGCCATGGTGGAAACGTCCTGGCCGACCGGACATTCCGTGGTGGAGGAGGCAATTTTTTTTTGTTTCTACGGCTTGCTCGTGGTGGTTGAAGGGTCATGGTGGGGGTAGAGGGAGGGTGTGGTGAGGGCCTGCTGGTGGGTGGTGGAGGGGGTGGTTGTGGGGATGGAGGTGGTGGCAGGGGGTGGTGGCAGGGGGTGGTGGTTTGGTACGTAAAAGAAAAGAAACAAAAGGGAAGGGTAAAGTTGAAACTGTTTGGTGGGACCGGGGCGATTTCAAGAAGTTTTGGGGAGATGTTTAGCATTCCAGTATGGGATAATGTGTAAAAATAGGGAGACTTTTGTGTGAGTCTGAATAATGAAAAAGTAGGTAAAAGTTAGTGGATACCTGATACGACAATCTAAAATTTGGAGTTGACTTTGAGGATAAACTCACCCTTTTGGGGAATGTTATCGTTTTTTCTATGATCTTTGGCTTAGGTGGAGTAGACATAGTTTTACTTAACCGGGGGTAAGTCACGTTCTTCATACGTATGTGTATCTCAAGTTGAATAACACATTAAAAAGCAAAAAAAGCGCAACATAGAAAAACACATACTTTCTATGTATTTTTAGTTGTTATCCTTCTTGTTTCATGGGGGAGTTTGTTTAATAAATACTTTCTATGTTTTTTTAGTTGCTTCCTACCCTTCTTGTTTACACGCCATTCAATGTACTACTTTGATTGATAATGTATTTAACTATGCATAGCAAAAATATATAAAAATTTTATATTATGAAAAAAATGTATTGTGATAATCAAACAAGATCCCACTTGATTATGTCATTTCTTATACATAAGGAATAATATGTCGAACATAAAGTTAGTTGGTGAATAATAAAGCGTACCATCTAAAAAATACGGAGGAAGTATATTAATAGAACTAGTTTAGATTCCCCAATTATCTGAAATTATCTGGGTCTAGGGCACATTTTTTTCAATTTTTTTTTAAAATTTTACTGCGTATAAGGCACATTTTTTTTATTTTTAATTTGGTAAGATGAAGGACCCTACTGAACTGACACCTCGCACAGATATAACCAGTCTGGTTTGCAGGTCAGACTCCTTGGAGGGAGGGGGGATGGTAAGGGAAACCTCCACCCTAAAGAGCCCCTAGTGGGATTTGATCCCATGACCTTAAAGTCATGAGGCCAAATCTTTACCACTAGGCCAAGCCTTGCTTGGTGCGTATAAGGCACATGCATGCATGTAAGAATGCATATATGTACGACTAGAGAATGAGGGAGTAGAAGGGTGGTAAGCCCTTTCATCTTCCACCCACATGTTGTGGGTTCGATTCTCATCAAGGGAGTTTGGGGGGCTTTGGGGTAGGTTGTATTTAGGTGCCCTGTGAGAGGGTGTTAATGTAATTTATCTTACCAAAATTTTAAAATATATGTACGACTACATCGTATTGATTATGTTTGGTATAATGATGATCGATGAGAAGCCAAGAAAGTAATTTAATAATAATAAGAAAAAAAAAAGCTCACTTCATTGCAATTATTGATCAAAGCCACATCTGAAGCCTGAAGGCCTTAAATAGGCTTCAGACCAAACTAAGCAAATCTAAAAAGTAGGCACATGACTAGGTATTGGAGAAAGTTCACACCTATACTCAATAAGAAACTTATTGCTTGAAATGAGGAACTACTTAGAGAAGATACAGGAAGTGTTCCTCTAATTTTGGGAGCACTAAACAACAAATTACTCCTTGTCGAGATACCTTAGGCAACGAACTGAATGGACACGTCACTAATGACTACACTGTCCGAACCTGCTATTGGCACAATGGTTACCTCAATAGCGTCATCCTCCGAAGCGCCTATGTCCTCAAGGAGTTTGGTTATTGCCAATCTGAGTGCACTCTTCTTCGGCATGCCGCCACCCATTCCTCCCATGGTATCACCCTTACCGACTGGGCCGGCTCCTCTATGCGTCAAACTTGTGAAACTTCCGGCAAACTGAGGCTTAACTTCTGTCTTTTCTCCGGGTTTGTGTTCAGATTCATCATTGACGTAAACGTCATATTTGATAAATTGCTGAGCCATTCCGAGTTCAAAATTAATCAAGAGAACCTCCTCTTGTTCCTCCTCCTCATCCTTGGTCCTAGATTTCCTAGGCCTTACCACCTTGGTTTTAATGACCGAATCTAAGGTCTTTGGGAACGTCACAGTTGTATAAGTGATTGTTGGCTTATCTGGACGAGGAGCACTCTTGAGCAACCATGGCAAGTCCTGTTGTTCGTACTTGTACCCGAGTTTTTCAGTGTCAAAACTATCCTTGACGTATACCTTCACAGGATTAGCATTCTCATCGTAGAAAATAAAGTACGCGTTGAGGTAGTCAGGGTCATCGAGGTCGAGTCTAGAACCACCAGGTAGGTCATTCCTCCAGATGCTCCACATTCTGTCCACATTACAGTGATGACAATAGAAGATGGAGTCCCGCCCTGCAGACCAGAAAGCACCCATGTCTTGGTTACCTCGGACAGTATTACTTCCTGTCCAGACATGGACGTTATTGTGAGGGGATAACTCTAGGGCTCCAGCACCAGCATTGGGGTCTGCCTTGTCTCCTGAACGATAAGTAGCCCCAAACATAACTGAGGGCTTAGTGGGATACAACATTTGCTTACGCATAAGCAAAAGGTTCTCTTGGATTTGCTTCTCATCTGGGTAATCATGCTCAATGTTGTTGTAAGCCAAATCTACCACACGCAAAAGGTGGTTCTCGTTTCGGTTGGGATCATAGAGTGGGGAACTTACATCTTTGAACATTTCTGGAATTTTCATGCCATCAGGATGGTCCCAGTTCCAGTAAGGCAAGGCGAATCCAGGCTTGTTGATCAACTTACACATGATCCTCTCAAAGAAGTAGAGATACCACCTATGGAACGAAGCGAACAACCAGCAAGCATGGACTTCTAGTCGTTGTTCAGGGTGATCAAGTACCGGATATGCGCCATCACAATAAGCACAATGCACCCTAGCTTGTTGCATGAAGTTGCGGGGGTCGCTCATAGGGAGGGACTTCATGAGGGCCGTTGCTCTCTTATAATCCGCCAACCATTCCTCATCCAACACGGCTTTGTGAGCTGGACGACGGACCTTCATGATAGGGCTAGGGTACTTCTTGAAGTCAAATTCGACGATCTTTGAAGGATCAAACTTAGGCGGGCAGCAGTGATCTCCCACCGACTCGTCCCACTGAGCGCTAGTGAGGGTGCAGGCCGTCACATCCGGGGCGATCGGGGTAGCTAGGGTATCAGCGGATCTACCCCTAAGGGTGATGGCTGACCCGTACATGCCCCCTAGACCAATGAGCATGTTTCTCCTATCTAATGATAATGATGTATTAATTTTAGGTTTTTGGATGAATTGAAACTCATCGTTGCTCTTGTTTATTTTGCATGAGACTTTCATACAGGAAGGCGTAGATCCAAAGATTTGGCTTCGTCGTTTTTTGAAACTAGAAAGTTGCGATGCTTTTGGGAAAAAAGAGGTGTTGAGTGGCATGTCGGTGATAGCGGAAGCCATTATTACAACCTTGATGTTTTCTTGGAGAGATCGTTATGCAAATGGTCACCGGTTTTATAATGAATAATTGGGCTACCTAGGGTATATGGGCAAAATTACTGAATTAGAAAGTCCAATTACAAAGCCATTGTAATAATCAATCGTTAAATAGTGTCCTAATAAGTATTTCTTCCTTTTAAACCGTCCAACGTGAAATGGCACTAAGCCGTGATACAATCATCTTTCTGTATTTTCCTTTTTGTTAATCGAAAGTTGCTGGGATTGATACGATTTTTTTCCCCCTTAGGGCCTTAGAGAGGGGATTAATAATTTATACTTGTAAAAAACTAACCAACAATTTATATTGTATAGGAGTACAAAAAATGGGTTTCAGTTATTCTCATATTTATTCTACATTTGCACTGAAATCTTTAGTTTTTTGAGGAGACATCCACGTTGGCGTTTATATGCATGATATTTGTCGAAAATTCTACATTACAATCAAAAACATGTTTAGGCTATGTACCATCAATATAGTGCCATGTATTTTGATATATATGTACGTACGTAATTAGTTTTTCTACATAAAAAAAAAAAAGAGTTGCCTACAATAAATACTTGATGTACAAAACAGTTGCCTACAATAATATTAGACTACAATAAATATTTCGTATGATGTAAAAAATTGATTAATAAAAATTGCCTACTTTTTTTTAGGGGAAAAGAGAAGTGCATTAATCAAGGGACAAAGAGTCCTTAAGTACATAAGGAGAAACTTCCCTAGGACAATGATATCTCCCAACATTGTTCGACTCCAAACGACACAACTCTAACAAGGTTATGGGCAACAACATTCCCATCCCTTTTAACATGAACAAAGCTAATAGAATCAAAACCAACACAAAGTGAAATAACATCTCCTAAAATAGAATCTAAGTCTGCAAAAAATAGAACTGTTTTAGATAATCTAGAAGTAACAACTTGAGAATCAGACTCAATGATCACGTCCATTAGGTCATGGGATTTTGCTAGACGAACCGCAAAGTGAATAGCCTTGCACTCAGCTACATCCAGTGGCCAGCAAGCACGCTGTCTACATAACAAGTCTATATATCCTCTATCCCACAAAACATGTATCATATGTGTCACACAAATTCTTATTGGTTGTTATTATCAATGTAATCCAACATTTAATAGACTAAAATTAGATATAAATAGTGGCCACACAAGTGGTAGAGGATTGTGGGACACAAGATAATTTGTTTTATTTCGTTCTTTTTATTTTTCATGATAGTAAATTTTTTGTTTATGTGTAGACTTCCTTTATGATCAGAAGTCATGCAACATTTTCGACCGAATGCAACGCTAATGAAGTTGCAGATTTTTGGGCAAAGAGAGTCGTTCAAGATGGAGATACGTACATGGATATCATATCATGGGAATGATAAAAGGACCATAAGTGAATTATTAGTTTTTGGTGTGCTTATAATTGTTTATCTTGTGATTGTTTGTATGACTTTGTTTTGCCCCAATAAAAGCTTTTAACTATGTAAAAAAATAGCTTTAGGGATGGAATTTTAATTCTTATATGAATCTTATTTGATAAGAAGAAAAAAAAATTATTTTGATTTTGAAAATAATTAAATATTCAATTCGGATCTGATAAGAGATCATGAAGTCTATACAAGAATAATTAGCTACAACTCTATAGCTTTCATCATCTTCCTTGTAATAGATAGACATAATGGGGATGAAGCTATTAGCCTCCATTAGTTTGTCCAAAACAATTTACTCTTATTACCTTTTGGTTTAATTCAAGATATCCATATACTAGTTGAAGAGGATTAGTAATTAATGATGCTTTCTCCATAATATTAACTTAAAGTCCAGAAACAATCTAGCTAGTCGTATATGCACGTAATTATGCTTCTCACAACATATGTAACTAGTCGTATCTGCACATAATTATATTCTTGCGAAAGCAAATAGAAAATTAAATTGCTAATTACATCTATACAAATCCTTGTTTTTAACTAAAAAAAAGGAAGTTAATGAAGTTGAAAACTTCCTTGTGATTTGATAGAACTGTTGTATAATTTGGCCTTGTTTTTTTTGTTTTAAATTGGTAAAGATGAGTTCAATCGTTTTCTTTTATTTGAAGGTATATATGTAATTTAGGGTAGACACCAAGTCCTCTTCTATTTCTTTATATAATAGAGATAAGTGCAACCAATTCACGAAAAATAGAAAACACATGGGATAAAAAGAATGTATTTTTCCATCCATTTAGAGATATTAATTTAGTAACTAAGATGCTGCAATTTATGTCAATCCAAGAAGAAACGTGCATACATGCAAGCATGGCCATAATATGCATAAGACTTTTAAAGTCTATCTTGATGTTAGTGATGACTATGCTTTTGGTTCTTTTGTCTTGGCACAATGGTCACCTGTTAGAAGTGTGATCAAACAAGGGAACCAGATATACCACTCCAAGGCACGGAAACTACGCTTTCCTATTAGTTTAATTTCGCCCCTCTAGGATCACCGGGTTAACACGAAATAACTAATGAGATACAATGGAGAAAACAATTCACAAGATGATCTTCTATGTGAATCAACAAGAACTTTGAGTTTGTAGTTTGTGAAGAACACTAGAGAGAAAATAGCAAGGTTTCTCTCAAGCAAAGCAAGTCTTTTGGAATATAAAAAACTGATTTTTTCATCCACCCTCATAAGAATCATAAAGGTCATATATAAATATTACCTTTATAGATTAGAGCGGTTATTGCCTTAATCTCCCTTTAATCCCCTGATTAAGAATCCTTAATCGTCATTAAAAGGATAACGTACACAATACAACGGTTATAAAATGTCCACGTAAAATTTCACGCCCCAAAACAAAATACACGTCGCGACCCGCGATACAGATCACGAGTCGTGACAGCGCGCTGGTCGCGACCCGCGACAGGTGTCACTACCAGTGACGGCCACGTCGCGACCCGCGATGGATGTCGCGACTAGTGACGCCCTTCCTGTTTCTCTTGATTGTTTCACGTGTTTTTGCGCATTCTAATCTTAGCATACTAGACCTCCTCCTCTTCTAGTATAGAACCATATGAGCTTATAAAACCCATTACACTATAAATGTTCCAACAATCCTCCTCCCATTTATAGGGTAATGTTGAAAAGTTTTTCAACTTGCTATAAATCACAAACAAAACATGCTCATGCATCATGGAAATATCTTACGATTGAATCGAAATTATTGTAAAAGTAACTTTACAGTAATTTCGATCATAATGATAGACAAAGCTTTGAATCATATAACCACCACAAATCATTGAAGATACTAATACACATAAGCATAAACTTAGTTCTTCACCTCCGACACCTATGAAGCCTTGGTGTCCATATCCATTCATAAGCGTTCCAAGTCAAGCCTTAGACTTGGTGAAGCGGCCAAACCTCTAGCTTATATAGGTAAATCTTTACGAACATGCTCCTACAATTGAGCGCTTATCAAAGATTTATTAAGAAATAAATTCAACCTCTTAACATTGTAGAAACAAGCACTAACCTCGGGATGTGTTAAACAAGTGCTCCCAACCTTCTAGAGAAGTACTATCCTCATTCAATTCGACATCTAACGTTGTATTAGACGTCAAATTGAGTTTTCCTTCACCATAGGTTGTTCAATAGGCTTAAGACCCATCCCTTTGTTCATTTTGTTCACTAGTTCCCTTGACAACGGTTTAGTAAACGTATCCGCCAAGTTCAAACTAGACCGAACAAAATTAATAGTTATACAACTATTCCTTATCATTTGACGCACATAGCTATGTCTAACTCCAATGTGCCTTGACTTGCCATTGTAGACTTCACTATAAGCTTTAGCTATGGTTGATGCACTATCACAATGAATAGCAAGAGGTGACATAGGTTTGACCCACAAGTCAACCTCACTCAACACATTCCTTAGCCATTCTGCTTCTTGGCAACAAGAAGCCAATGCAATGAATTCTGATGCCATGGTTGAATCCGTTATACATGTTTGCTTCTTGAATGCCCATGAAATAGCACCTCCTCCAAGAAGAAACACCCATCCACTTGTGGATGAATAATCTTCCTTATTGGAAATCCAACTAGCATCCGAGTAACCTTCTAGAATAGAAGGTTCTCCTTTGTAAGTTATGACATAATCCAAGGTTTTATTCAAATACCTTAGCACTCTTCTCAATGCTTGCCAATGCAACATACTAGGATTACTAGTATACCTACTGAGGTTACCAATAGCAAAAGCTATATCCGGCTGAGTGCTAGTCATAGCATACATCAAGCTTCCAATTAAGCTTGCATACTCCAATTGTGAAATAGGAGTACCACTACTCGGAACCAAGTGAACACTAGGATCCATCGGAGTAGCAAAATGAGTCGAGTTCGATTCATTAAACCTCTTGATCACTTTCTCAATGTAATGAGATTGTGATAAAGAAATTGACCCTTTATCTCTCATTATTCTAATACCTAGAATAACATCCGCTTCACCCAAATCTTTCATGGAGAAACTAGAAGAGAGAAAGACTTTGGTCTTTTCCACTTGTTCTAAATCAGTCCCAAAGATAAGCATATCATCAACATATAAGCAAATTATAACTCCATTACCGTTATTATCAAATTTACTATATACACACTTATCAGACTGATTTATTTTGAACCCACTAGACAAAATGACCTCATTAAATTTTTGATGCCATTGCTTAGGTGCTTGTTTAAGACCATACAAAGATCGAACTAATTTGCAAACCTTAGTCTCTTGACCTTTGACTACAAAACCTTCATGTTGATTCATGTACACTTCCTCCTCCAATTCACCATTAAGGAAGGCAGTTTTGACATCCATTTGGTGAATTACTAGACCATGAATCGCAACCAATGCTATCAAAAGTCTAATGGTAGCTATTCTAGCAACCGGAGCATAAGTGTCAAAATAATCGATACCATATCTTTGCCTAAAACCTTGGACCACTAACCGGGCCTTATGTTTTAGTATGGTTCCATCGATCTTCCTTTTCCTTATGAAAATCCACTTACAACCTAGTGGTTTGCAACCGGGAGGTAAATTAGCTAAAATCCAAGTATGATTTCCCATTATTGAATCCATTTCATCATTCACTGCCTCTTTCCAGAAAGAAGAATCATGAGACTTCATAGCCTCATCAAAGGTCCTAGGATCCTCCTCCATATTGTAACAATATGAAATTTGAGTGACAATAGACTCCCTTGACCCTTCAACTAAATATAGTTGAAAATCCGATCCAAAAGATTTCTCTTTTCTAATTCTTTTACTTTTTGTAATTTCCGGTGTTGTAGTATCATGAGCATTGTTAATGTCATCCACAACATTGGAACTAGTACTAGGTATCATGTCCTTTGGTCTTGGAATCGATGAGAATCGAGTCTCATCAAATATTGCATCCCTTGACTCTATCACAGTATGGATAGAGACAAAATCATTTGGCTCAATGACATAAAACCTATAGGCTTTGCTATGTACCGCATAGCCTATAAAAATGCAATCAATTCCTTTTTCACCTAAAGTTTTCCTTTTAGGTTCCGTCAATGTGACAATTGCCCTACAACCCCATACTTTAAGGTAATTGAGATTAGGCTTTTTGTTACACCAAAGTTCATAAGGAGTAGTCTTATTCCTCTTATTAGGAACTCGATTTAATATATAACATGCAGTTAAAATTACATTACCCCAAAAACCGTCATTTAGACCCGAATTAGAAAGCATGGTGTTAACCATTTCTTTTAGAACCCTATTTTTCCTTTCCACTATACCATTACTTTGAGGTGAGTATGGGGCGGTTGTTTCATGAATTAGACCAATGGAACTAAAATAGCTAGGATTATAGTATTCACCACCCCTATCCGTCCGAAGTCTTTTAACTTTTTCATTAAGTTGAAGTTCCACTTCGGTCTTAAAAATCTTAATCTTTTCTAGTGCTTCATCTTTTCTAGTGCTTCATCTTTAGTAAATAATAAATATATGTAACAAAACCTTGAATAATCATCAATAAAAGTCACTATATATTTTTTATTTCCCAAAGAAGGGGAACTATGAAAGTCACACAAGTTAATATGCACCAATTCTAGCAATACCGATTGTCTAGTCACACTAGGATAAGGATTCTTTGTAATCTTATTTAGCATGCATGTCTTACACTTCTCTAACTTTAAATCGAAAGAAGGCATTAAACCTAGCTTAGACATGTCATATAATCTACGATAGTTTACATGACATAAACGATTGTGCCATAGAGAAGAAACATCAAGCATGTAAATAGAACTAGTATCAATTGCATTATTAATACTAAATTTAAACATCCCATTACAATAAAATCCTTGTCCTACATAAATACCACCCTTGGATACAATAAACTCATCCGATTCAAATACAATTTGAAAACCAAATTTATTCAAAAGACCCCCCGACACAAGATTCTTCCTAACTTCCGGTACATAAACGACATCCCGGAGAGTTAAAGTCTTTCCCGAGGTTAGCAACAATTCTACTTGGCCTATGCCCTTGGCCTTTACCGTAGAATCATTCCCCATATACAAGATTGGACCATCATCCAATTCTTTCAAAGACTTGAAGAAGTGCTTATTATTGCACACATGTCTAGAGGCCCCCGAATCTATCCACCAAGAATCATCAACCTGTACAAACATAATTTCAGAAATCATAGCCACAAAATTCATTTCTTCAATTACATTTTCATGTGCAACTTTACCTTTGTTTTGAACAACACTAGGTTGTTCCTTCTTTGTCTTCTTCTTCTTATTAGAAGGACAATCCCTCTTGAGATGAGGTCCATTGCATACCCAACAAGTGAGGGTCTTCCTCTTCTTGTTTGCAAAATTGGTTTTATAGTTGTTATTGTTGGATTTCTTGGTCCCACTAGACCCACCAACCTCTACCATATTTACGGTAGACTTAGGAATACTAGTAGTAGTATCCTTAACCCCATCTTGAGCCCGGATACCCTCTTCAATACGAAGATGAGTTCCTAATTGCTCCATGGACATATCTTCCTTCCTATGTTTCAAGGAATGCTTATTGTCTTTCCAAGAATGTGGTAATTTATCAATGATTGAGGCAACCGCAATAGCCTCATCCATCACCATTTTAAATGAATTAAAATTACTAACAAGAAATTTCTTACTTGAAGCATCTTCCGAAATATACTTGGCCTCAAGAGCATCCCAAAGTTCCTTTGCACTCTCCACATTTTGGTAAAGATCGAACAAAGTGTCGGTAAGAGAGTTGAGGATGTGACCCCGGCAAATGTAGTCATCATTCTCCCACTTTGTTCTCTTCCTTGTAGTCTCCACGGACTCTTCCTCTCCATCTTTCGGGAATGGTGGCATGGGTGTTGAAAGAAATACACCACATTCAAAGTTGTCAACTAGAAGTGCATCTTCTTTTGCCATCTCCGATAACCCACCCCCTCAAACTTGTCCAACTTTTGGAAGTTCATAGTCATGTCCTTGAGTGATTGAGCCATATCCGAAAAGAAGGAAATTAAACTAATAGATTGTTAGAAGTATGATCAAACAAGGGAACCTGATATACCACTCCAAGGCACGGAAACTACGCTTTCCTATTAGTTTCATTTCGCCTCTCTAGGATCACCAGGTTAACACGAAATAACTAATGAGATACAATGGAGAAAACAATTCACAAGATGATATTCTATGTGAATCAACAAGAACTTTGAGTTTGTAGTTTGTGAAGAACACTAGAGAGAAAATAGCAAGGTTTCTCTCAAACAAAGCAAGTCTTTTGGAATATAAAAAACTGAATTTTTCATCCACCCTCATAAGAATCATAAAGGTCATATATAAATATTACCTTTATACATTAGAGCTGTTATTACCTTAATCTCCCTTTAATCCCCTGATTAAGAATCCTTAATCGTCATTAAAAGGATAACGTACACAATAGAACGGTTATAAACCGTCCACGCAAAATTTCACGCCCCAAAACAGAATACACGTCGCGACCCGCGATACAGATCGCGAGTCGTGACAACGCGTTGGTCGCGACCCGCAACAGGTGTCACTACCAGTGACGGCCACGTCGCGACCCGCAATGGATGTCGCGACCAGTGACGCCCTTCCTGTTTCTCTTGATTGTTTCACGTGTTTTTGCGCATTCTAATCTTATCATACTGGACCTCCTCCTCTTCTAGTATAGAACCATATGAGCTTATAAAACCCATTACACTATAAATGTTCCAACATCACCTGTATGGCATCGTCATTGGATGGACCAATATAATCTAGGGAAATCTTCCTGGCCACTCATGATTCGCTTCGTAGTTCATAAACTTACTCCTTGTGTCTCTTATATGGGGTAACATTGTGAAACTTCCCGCGTGTCGAGGCTTAATTTGAGTTTTCTCATCAGGTTTGTGATCATAGTCATCACTTAAGTATACAATGAACTTGATACATTGTTGGGATAAATTTCCTAGATCCAAGTTAATCACGGTAACCTCTTCTCGTTCTTCATTCTCATCCTTAATCCTAGATTTTCTAGGCCTTACAATATTAGTTTGTACTAAGTCTAAGTGCTTGGGGAATGTTATCATTTCTTCCGTGATCCTTAAGGGTGAAGTAGACATTATTTTTCTTATCCAGGGCACATCCTACTCTTCATATGTGTACTCGAGTTTCTCAATGTTAAAACCATCTTTGTTGTAAACCTTGACTGCAGTTTAGCATTTTCGTCGTAGAAAATGAAGTATGCGTTGAAGTAGTCTGTTTGATCAATGTTGAGCCTAGACCGAATAGGAAGGTCATTCCTCCAGGTTCTCCACATTCTATCTACATTTGAGTGATGACATAGAAAATAAGGTCTTGAGCTGCTGACCATAAGGCACCCATGTCTTGGCCACCCTAAATAATATTATTTCCAGTCCAAGCATAGACGTCGTTGTGAGGGGCAAGCTCCAAAGCTCCAACACATATATGAGTGTTTGCCACATCTCCTGCTAAATAGGTATCCCTAAACAAGACTGACGACTTTGTTGGATATAGCATCTGCTTATGCATAAATAAAAGGATCTCCTGTATTTCCTCGTCGTCAGCGTAATCATGCTCTTGGTTGTTATACTAGGTATGTAGGGTGTGCAAAGTCAAACTGGGACCGTGAATTCCGGTCCGGTCCCTAGTTCCCGTTTGAAACAAAACTCAAATAATTTCATTCCAGATCGGTGACTCGGTTTCTTTTAAAAATGATTTTTTAGCCAATATTTATGGAAAAAAAACTTACTTATATGTAATTTTCTTATTAAAAATCTTAAATTTTAATATGTTTCATGAAATAATGATTTTTATAATGTGCTTATATTATGTAATATATATATATATATATATATATATATATATATATATATATATATATATATATATATATATATATATATATATATATATATATATATATATATATATATATATATATATATATATGTGTGTGTGTGTGTGTGTGTGTGTGTGTGTATATATATATGTATTGCGTTCATATGAGAATGCATACTTACATGAGAAATGAGAATGAATGTTACGCGCTATAACTCTAATGAACAAGTGATGTAACTCTAATGAAAAAGTGATGTGACTCCAAAACAAGAATATTAGAAAAAAAAATTCAAATTTTTTTTTTTTTTTGGGCTCAAAATTTTCTATGAGGTATAACTCTAATGAACAAGTGTTGTAACTCTAATCCAATCGTGTGGTTGAGATTCATTCTCATTTCTCATGTAAGGAGCATTCTCATGTGATCTTTGCCTATATATATATATATATATATATATATATATGTAACTACACACACACACACACACACACACACACACACACACACACACACACACACACACACACACATAAACACACACACACACACACACACACACACACACACACACACACACACACACACACACACACACACACACACACACACACACATATATTATTTAATTTAAATAAAAAAATTACAAAAACTATTTTTTATAATTATAAATCACGAACCGGTCCAAAGCAGGACAGGGCCTGGAATTTCAGTCTGGTCAGGTTTCCAGTCCAAAGAAACTTTGAATTCGGATTCGTCGGTGCAACCGGTCTATAGTATGGTCCAGTGCACACCCTTAGTACTAGGATAGATCTATCTAGTACTTTTGGCACATATCTTTCGTCTCGGTTACGATCAGACATTGATGAATCTGTTGGAACACAAGGTGACACTCAAGAAGGAGGGGGTTGAATTGAGTGACTAAAACTAATCAATTTTCGCAAAAACACTCCTATGGCACAGTGCCGTGCACTGTGTTATTCACTCGTAAATTCTCCGATTGATGTTTTTGCTCGAACGAAATTGTATCAAACAATAAAACAATGAAATCAAATAATAAGACACAGAAATTTAACGTGGTTCAATCTCACCTCTGAGATCTACGTCCACACAAACTACTCTTTTATTTTTTGAATCGTAAAATACCAAACCCTCGATACAATTCGATTCCCCCACTACTAACTCTAGTAGTGCTCCCCAACACTTAACCCTAAGTGTTGCTACTCTCTATAATATATAAGATTACAGAAAAGAATGATTCCTCAAAAGCGTGCTTCTTATTCAAGCAAATAGAGGATCGTTACAAGCGTTGTTTAGAAACCTTAACTTACTAGAACTCTGTGCCGTACACTGTGCTGTGGGAGTCCGTTTTCAGCTCTCAAAATCTTATTCTCACCAAATCTGAAAAAGTGGTTTGTTATAATGATTTCTATCCCTTATATAATTCAATCAACTGAATAAGAATCCTTCTCCAAGATGTATTATCTTTTTGAACAATTTTTATTCCTAAAATAAAGGGATAGAATTCTTTTCCTATTCAAAATCCAATTTTATCTTTTATAAAAACTGATTTTTTTCTTTTCCTTATAAGATAAGGATTCCTCCATATCTTATGCCAACTATTAATCAGATTTTAAATTAATTTTTATCCAAAAATCTTTATCAAAATCGTTTTCTTTAAAAATCAGTTTTTCTTTTTATAAAACTTTTTATCCGAAAATCTTTACTATAAATATTTTCCTTTCAAAACTAATTTTCGAAATTAAAAATTCCCCTTTTTATATTCTTTAAATATAGACACATGAAATTAATATAATTACCTATTTTCTTAACTCTAAGAAAATAGTTAACCATCCTAATTTCATATTTCTAATTTAGCACAAAGTTCCAATACGGTAATTACATTGCATAAACATGACTAAGAACATAACTAGACCTAAGCTTCCATATCTTCAAGTTCTTGATCTTTCATGAACATCCAATCTTGATAGCTTTCTTAGATCACTGTTACATACATACATGTTATAGCATAAAGCGTTTATCATCATCAAAATAACATTGACTTAGAGTCACAACAAATTCCCCCTTTTTGATGATGACAAACAAATTATACTTCCCCCTCAAAATATGCACCATTAATCACATTAGGGAAAAATAACTCAACATCATTCACAAGTAACATGGTAACCAAGATACCAATTCATTAGTATAAGTATTATACCCATCTTCCCCCTTTTGACATTATCAAAAAGGAGAGCAATAACATGTCAAGCTACACAAAACAGAGATATAGTCATCAAAATAATGCAAGTAGCTCAAGAAAAAGATACTAAGGATGCTGGTGCTATGTCATAATCCAACTCACAATCCGAAGTCATTAAGTAAAAAATAATCCAACTCACAATCCGAAATTATGAAGCAAGAAATAATCATGAAGGATCATGGTTGATAGCTAAGAAAGTAAGATAAAGAAAGGTAATGCAAGCTTGAAGATTTGAAATGGCAATTGGCTCAACAAGTGCTTAAACCTTTCTTTTCAGATTTTCAACTTCCGCAAATAAACATCATGGGACTTTCTTCAGTGTGGCACTGTGTGTGTCTCTGTGCCACTCAACAATCTATTCCCTTCCAAATATAACTAATCTTCGGATATACTGGAATCCAAAATGATGATCTTCAGAACTTTGATAATTTTCTTCACATTTGAATTGAACTCTAGGACTTATCTAAAATAAGTGTCTTACTCTCCTTTTCTTTTCTTTCCTTTTTTTTTAATGAAGGAGAAGCAGACCATACAATGTTACTAGAGTCAATCAATAAGAGATCAAATATAATAAGTTAATTCAGACCTCATTTTCTTTTTTATGCATCTCCTGGCACTGTGCACGGCACAGTGTGAATCAGTACTTTTCATTCTTTCACGTATTTGTGTTTAATTCCAACCTTTTTATGTTCCCCCTTAACTGATGCGTCTTTTTCTTCTATCATCTTATCAAGATGTTGTTGCCCCATAAATTATCATTAATCAAGATTAAAAGCACTTGTTGAACTTTGGATCAATGGGTGAGGACAAGAAGGATAATAATAGGGAAATGACGATAAGGTGAGACATATGAAAGAAAGAAATAATGAGGCACGAATGTCAAACTCATAAATAGAAAAGCAGAATATCGGGATAAAGATCAAGCTTGTCATAGGAGAAAGAATTAGCATTTCATAGCTCAATAACTCGGCAACTTAGGATCATATAGCTCATTAGTTCGGCAACTTAGGATCATGACATTAGGACAGCATCATTAGACCATGATGAGTCCTTTTTATATCAAGTAGACTTTTTCTCACAGTGTTTCACAAAGACATGCATCAACACTCTAATTAACATATTTAAAGGAGGACAACAAGCATAATACTCAACTAATTTCCAAAAATTAATCCCAAAGCCACAAATTGTCTTGTAAAATATTCATGCATGAAATTCAACAAAAATACCTTGATCACACAATTGGGATATGCTTAACAAATTTTTTTTTTCAAACCACTTACCAACATCACATTCTCTATGGAGTGTGTTAGGGATTTGTCGACGTTTCCAATACCACTTATTTCTCCTTTTTTGTTGTCGTCAAATGTAACACAACCTCCATATTAGGCTACTAGTGAGAGGAGTTGATATTTATCACCAGTCATATGTCTTGAGCAGCCACTGTCGAGATACCGTAGGCTGCTTCCTCTCACGTTTGCCTGCAAAAAGATCACTTGTTAATTTTAGGAACCCAAATCTGTTTGGGTCCCTTTTTCTTTCGTTGAGCTTCTAATAAGTCTTTTCTAACCCATATTTGAGTTACATACTTTACATTTTTCGCAACACTCTTTTTCTTGACATTACAATTATCCATAAGATGTCCATTCTTTCCACAAAAGTTCCAAATCAAATATTCAGGTAGATCTACATATTTTCTTTTACGAAAGTCTCTTTCAAAATTTTTCGCACTGTGCCTTACACTGTGCCTCTGGTCTGTATATCCTAAACCAATTCTATTTCGATTGCTAGTTGTACTGGAGATATAGTCTAATGCTTTTTGACCATCTAACCATTTTTCATACATTTTCCGAGCAATAGTCAATTGTGATTATAAGAATTCAACAGAAGTGTTTAGATCGCTATTTCTTTTTCTCGAAATTTCCAAATCTCTTTTAACTTTATCAAGTTCATCACTTAACTTAGCATCATGAGGTAGCATAAGTGGAACAATTCTGGATCTTTGTCTTGATTCTTTCAACTCAGTTAACTCAAGTTTTAACGATTCAATTTGATTTTCAAGATCCGAATTTTTAGCCTCTAGCACAGTGTATGACACAGTGTTATTAACAACTTCTTTTGCGAGAGACTTTTCGTATCTTAAAGCATTTAACTCAACATTTTTCTCTTCAATGGTTTTTTCAAGTTCATCAGTCTTTTTCATCAGTTCTTTACAGTCCTTTAATAAATCCTTATATTCCAATTCCAACCCAATCTTTTGCTTAGTTAAATTTTTTACTTCCTTTTTCATGATTGAAAAATCATCATTCATTTCTTGACAATCATCAATGATATTTCCAAGCAAAGTAACAAGTTGGTTTTTTGAAAGACGATGTATTGAAGGTTTTAGAGAAAGATGACTTACCGCACTGTCTTCAGCTTCATCTTGGGAGTTTGAACTTTTCGCCATTAGACACAAGTGAGAGTCGTCCTGGCACTGTGCCCTTCTCTGTGATGTCTGTACAGCATTCAAACATAATTTTTCTTCATGGCACTGTGCCTCTGACTGTTCTTCATCAGAATCCGAATCTCCCCAAACGGCAGCTATCATTGCTCTTTTGAATTCTTTTCTTGGATTGCTCCCGTTTTTCCTTGGGCTTTTCATCATCCCATAGGGGACATTCTTTAATCCTGTGATTTAACTCTCCACACTTGAAACAACCCGAATTAGTAGCACTTTTCTTAAAGTTAGAGGTAGTGCTCTTACCTTTGAAATTTTCATCTTTTCTAGGAATGTTGTTTTTGTTCTTTTTGAGAAACTTTTTTAAATCTCCTAGTAAGAAAATCAATATCATCATCACTATCACTATTTTCAATTTCCAATTCAGTTCTCAAGGCTATACCTTTACTTTTTGGTTCATTAGTTTTAGAATCTAAGACAATTTCATGAGTCATTAATGATCCAATAAGTTGTTCTAGTGAAAGTTTAGTCAAATCTTTAGCTTCTTGAATAGCAGGTTATTTTTGGGAGCCATCGATTTGTTAAACTTCTTAACACCTTTCTCACTATATCTTCAGAAGTATATGTTTTGCCTAGAGAACGTAATTCATTAGTGATTAGTGTAAATCTAGTGAACATCTCTTTAATAGATTCGTCCTTATTCATAGTAAACAAATCATATTGTTGGACAAGCAAATCTATTCTAGATTGTTTTACCTCATTCGTACCTTCGTGGGCCAACTCCAGCGTGTCCCATATTTCTTTTGCTGTAGTACAAGCCGAGATCCTTGAGTATTCATCAGGTCCAATTCCATATTGGAGAATACTCATAGCTTTGAAGTTTTTTTCGGCTTTTGCATAGCCGACCGAATCATAGTCATCTTCATCCTTGTCGACCATCTTTCCTTCAGCATTTTTGGCTTGGATAAGGTTTGGTCCTTTTCTTATGACTTTCCAGCATTCAAAATTCGATCCTTGGATGTAGATCCTCATCCTAGCCTTCCACCATCCGTAGTCTTTTCCGTTGAAAATCGGACACTTTGTGTGTCTATCTCGAGAGTCATCTTGTATGTTCATGACTTCTATTCTCTAGGGATGAGCCTTTCAAGAATAGCCTGCTCTGATACCACTTGTTGGAACACAAGGTGACACTCAAGAAGGAGGGGGTTGAATTGAGTGACTAAAACTAATCGATTTTCGCAAAAACACTCCTATGGCACAGTGCCATACACTGTGTTATTCACTCGTAAATTCTCCGATTGATGTTTTTGCTCGAACGAAATTGTATCAAACAATAAAACAATGAAATCAAATAATAAGACACAGAAATTTAACGTGGTTCAATCTCACCTCTGAGATCTACGTCCACACAAACTACTCTTTTATTATTTGAATCGTAAAATACCAAACCGTACCCTCGATACAATTCGATTCCCCCACTACTAACTCTAGTAGTGCTCCCCAACACTTAACCCTAAGTGTTGCTACTCTCTATAATATATAAGATTACAGAAAAGAATGATTCCTCAAAAGCGTGCTTCTTATTCAAGCAAATAGAGGATCGTTACAAGCGTTGTTTAGAAACCTTAACTTACTAGAACTCTGTGCCGTACACTGTGTTGTGCGAGTCCGTTTTCAGCTCTCAAAATCTTATTCTCACCAAATATGAAAACGTGGTTTGTTATAATGATTTCTATCCCTTATATAATTCAATCAACTGAATAAGAATCCTTCTCCAAGATGTATTATTTTTTGAACAATTTTTATTCCTAAAATAAAGGGATATGATAGAGTTCTTTTCCTATTCAAAATTCAATTTTATCTTTTATAAAAACTGATTTTTTTTTCTTTTTATCCAAAAATCTTTATCAAAATCGTTTTCTTTAAAAATCAGTTTTTCTTTTTATAAAACTTTTTATCCGAAAATCTTTACAATAAATATTTTCCTTTCAAAACTAATTTTCGAAATTAAAAACTCCCCTTTTTATATTCTTTAAATATAGACACATGAAATTAATATAATTACCTATTTTCTTAACTCTAAGAAAATAGTTAACCATCCTAATTTCATATTTCTAATTTAGTACAAAGTTCCAATACGGTAATTACATTGCATAAACATGACTAAGAACATAACTAGACCTAAGCTTCCATATCTTCAAGTTCTTGATCTTTCATGAACTTCCAATCTTGATAGCTTTCTTAGATCACTGTTACATACATACATGTTATAGCATAAAACGTTTATCATCATCAAAATAACAATGACTTAGAGTCACAACGGAATCCATGTCCTTGAACATATCTAGCAATTTCATACCATTAGGTGGTCCCTACTGGATTTTTGATCAACTTTTGCCATGATTCTCTGAAAAAAGTAGAGATACCACCATGGAATGAAGCGAACTAACTAGCATGGACTTCTAGACGATCATCTGGATGGTTAACGATGTGCTCCACCAGAATAAGCACAATGCACATTAGTTTGTTGCATGAAGTTGCGAGGACCGTTCATAGGGAGGGACCCCATAATGGTTGCTCCCCTCTTATGATCCGCCAACCATTTTTTTCGTTCGCGGGTAGGTGGGCTGCTTGTTGGACCTTTATTTCTTGGTCAGGGTAGCTCTCAAACTTGACATTAACGAGTGTTGATGGGTCAAACTTGGGTGGAAAACGATAGTTCCCCGTTGACAAACTGACCCTTTGACCATATATTGGCTAAATTATTGGAGAGGCGGCGATCCCGAATACACTCCCGAGCAGTCTAACATCTGTTTTGCAACATACCTTGTTAAGGTGTTAAACCCACATGTGAGCTTGTCCCACATTGAAGAAAAATAGAGAGAATGACTAACATATAAGCTTGATGGGCTACTCCTCCTTGCCAATTGGTTTTAGGATGGAAGCTCGTTTGGGCTTGTGTGTGGTCACTCTCTTTTCCATTGTGCGCCTGTGTGTGCAGGTCCAATGATGAATTTGTCATGGTATCAAAGCAGGACGATCCTGGCCCATTGTTGTTCCCATATGGGGAGGGCCAGTAATAATGTTTGCCCCATGTAGGGGTGTTATTTCAGATGTGCTCACATGTGAGAGAGAGTGTTTAGGTGTTAATCCACATGTGAGCTTGTCCCACATTAAAGAAAAAGAGAGAGAATGACTAACATATAAAGCAATGACTACTCCTCCTATCATTGTCGATTGGTTTTAGGATGGAACCTCATTTGGGGCACGTGTGTGCCACATTTCTTCTCCGGTGTGGGCTGTGTGTGCGGGTCCAATGATGAATTTGTCATACCTACTCCACTTGGATACTTGACCCATACTCAAATCTCACCTCCTTGAATTTCCCTAAAGATCCCTACAAGTAAGTTTCAAACCTGAAACATTTTTGTATTTAGGATATGTTAATATCGATCATTTAATTTATTAGTTAGCAGTGCATATAACTTCACCAAAGCCTGCTCAACTTAGAAAAACATAAGACCTTTTGAAGGTATGGAAACGAAATCATTTCTAAGATATTGTAAATCATCATATCGATTTGTGTATAATAAGAATCACTGATACTGACATGTTAATAATACATATTCCTCATACATACTTATTTGAAAAAAACAATATGCACATGTGCAAATAAACGTAATTATATGCAAATATATCTTGCTTATTTAAAATACTCATTTGTAGAAAATGTACACATACTCATTTGAAAAGATATATAATACTCATCTAAAAAAATACAGACTCATATATAAAGATGGATACTCATTTGACCTACCAAGTAATACTTAGTCTAGTGGTAAAGTTTGTAGAGGTTGTGGGGTTTAAACCCCACTAAAGGCACTTTGGGAGTGGGATTCTCTTACCTTCCACCGACTTGCAAAAGGTTTTGCCTGTGTAGTTGGGTAGGTCAGATTAATATGTGTGAGGTTCCTATCAAGTAAGAAACTTCTCATTACCAATAAAAAAAAGATACTCATTTTACCTTTAATATTTTTTTAATGGTAAGAAGAAGGACACTATCTAGACCCCCAACCCGCACGGTGTTCTTGGTCTAACTTTTATGGGTTAAACACTTGAGAGTTAGAGGGAAAGAGAATCCCTATCTTCAATCTGCTGCGGCGGTGGCGGAGCCCAGTGGGCCTGTAGGTGCACGTGCACCCCCAAAATTTTAAAAAAACTCATAGAAGAAAACTTTGCACGGCATGCACATATTATGCGCAACACACACAGGTCTGTGCGGCACGCAATACCCTTGCGTGGGACGCATATACCAAGCGCGGCTAGGGATTTCCTTCACCCTCCTCGTTCTGTTCTTTGTATTACAGGTTTATCTATTGAAAACTAAACTTGGATTTCATGATGCTTTCAATTATAAACAAGAGCAGGACCTTGATGCAGCTCTTAGAAGGCAAATATAATATATAATATTGGAGAAGGACTTAGATTTTATTTTATTTTGAAAAATTTAAAATTCGTGCTTTTATCTGACATGAATATTAGAGTAACACATAACCTTTAATCTAACGGAGAGGTGGTAGCTCAGTGGAGTACCACCTCGAGTTACAGGGCAATACCCTGGGTTCGAATCCTCATCCCAACAATATGTTGGGGATTATCCTTGTGGTGGCAGTGGGCGCCTTCGGGCTGGTTGTCTTACAGGTAACATTTAGCGCCACCCACCTCCGAAGTGGTGTCGCAGCTAAGTAGTAGCTAGCGGGGATGGTCTTTGAGACAATTATCTTTCCTAATAAAAATATAACTTTTGATCTAAATAATATCCTTTTTCTTCTTTTTCTTTTTTCGTTTTATTTTATTATTTTATTTTACTTTATCTAACTAGTTAATAAAAGCTTTTAACTCTGTGAAGGTAGAAAAGACACTGCCAAAATGTCATCATTAAAATTAATACAAAATATTAATCAATGTTTTCTTTATTTTATATATAATTTTTTTGAAAATATTAATTTTTGTCGAATCTATACTCGCTTTTTAAAATTTTTATTTTGCCGTTTTTTATCCCCGTTCCAGTATTATTCTCAGTGCTACATACTGTAACCGCAGTTGGGACTTGAGAGGATTTCACCTTGTGAGCTAATATATATTTAACTATGTACACCAAAGTATACCGTATAGGCACAGGTTTTTTATGGTCTATATAGAGTCTATAAACTACTCCTCTTATAGTCTTATCCGATGATCAGTTAAAATGTCGTGACATGTAGGCGTCCCTATGTCCTACCATGATAGTGATCACTGACGATTGAAAGTTATGGGATTGTAATTAAGGGACAGATAAAATTCAGGTGGGAAAATAAACTCATTTGCTTGCCGTCCTGGAATTTCCTACTAATGCCCTGTATAAATACATATATATATATCTATACTTTAACACTCACTATCCCACTCTCTTTCACTCTCTTCACTCTCCATCACTCTCTCACTACATCTCTTTCATCAACAAGGATCTCCCATCAAGAACTCCGGCAATTTTTCCGGCGACAATAACTCCGGCGACAATAACTCCGGCAACTTTTCCGGCCAATTTTCCTGCCACATTATTGCATTATTAATATTAATGAAATTTTATAATTCTTTTAATACACAAAATCGGACTATATTGGCTTTAAAAAAAAAAAAGTGCCCAGGCACCTAAATTAGGCGCTCGAACCAGTTGTCAGGCGCCTGACCATAGGTTCGGGCACCTAATTTAGGTGCCTTTGGTGTTTTTTTAAGCCAATATAGTCCGATTTTGTGTATTAAAGGAATTATAAAATTTCATTAATATCAATAATGCAATAATGTGGCCGGAAAATTGACCGGAAAAGTTCTTTGGAGTTATTGTCGCGAAAGTTAGCCGAAAAAATTGCCGGAGTTCTTGATGGGAAAGTTAGCCGGAAAAATTGCCGGAGTTATTGTTGATGAAAGAGATGTAGGGAGGGAAATACAACCCATGTATACAAATACAAAAATACAGGGCGTTAACTGGAAATTTTAGGGCGGCATTTAGCAAGACCCAAAATAAAACAGGAGTTGTCAAGTAAAGCTTAGTTGGATCAGATTGCAACATTTTGGAATTATTTCATCAAAAAAGACAGATACATTTTGAATTTGGGTATATTCTGTTCACCAGTTTTTTTTATGAAAAAATTACATTGACATAAATTTTGGTTCAACTACAATTATTGAAACAAACTTAACACACTAATTTTCTACTCAAAAATAAAAATAAAAAGTTACACATTAATAAAGAATCAACTCAAAGTTGACAACTTTAGACAACTATTAGCTTAAAGCCTTCATTATTACTAAACAATTTTTTCACGACCTGCTAAAAAATTACCTTCTTCCGCTTTTAATTGAGTGTCAACGTAATATCGGGCATACAGTCTATGTATATCCGATATCGAGCATACCATCCACGTAAGATCGGGTTGCTGTACAATTTTTTCAGAGACAAATGGCTACTTGAAGTACTTAATTGAACCTGTTATAACAGATGTGAGAAAGAACAAATAGTGAATGCAAAACAAAGAATAATCAGACACAGATTTAACGTGGTTCACCAACGGAGTGTTGGCTACATCCACAGGCAGAGAGAGAATAATATTATTGATGAGAAGAATAACCATAATTACAGAGGTGATTAATGTCTTAATCGTCAAATAATAAGCTAGGTTAAAAAACCTATTTATATGCAAAATCGGAAAATCACGATCCGCGTTTCATTAAACCTCCGCCCGATCGGGTCGGGCGGAATCCGCCCGATCGGGCGGTACTCGCCAAGCCAAAACAAGTCTCTGGCCCGATCGGGCGACCATCGCCCGAGTCGTAGTTCGCTACGGCGCCCGATCGGGCGAACACGCCCGATGGCATCGGGTGCCCTGCTCCTGAAGCCCCTGCTGAGACGCTGCCTCGCCCGATCGGGCGAGCCGACGAAAAATGCCCTCTGACCAGAATTCAAGGCATAAATTCCTACAAATCTCCACCTTGACTTGAATCCTCTCACAATGAACCAGATAAACAAATAACAGATGCATTGAACAAAATGCCCAGATTCTCCCTGCAAACAGATTTGCCCCGAAAGACAACCAGAACAGATTTGTCCCTTAAGGACACCAGATTAGCCCCTAAAGGCCCCAGACTTGCCCCCAAGGGCAATCAACAATCACGAACATTGAACAAGTTCAAACAATGTTGAAACTTACTCTGTGGAACAGGTTTAGTGAACATATCAGCAGGATTATCAGCAGTACCTACTTTCTTCACCTTAACCCTCTTCTCACTCCTCAGAAAATAATATCTCACATCAATGTGCTTAGTTCTTTCATGATGGACTTGATCCTTGGCTAAGCATATTGCACTCAAACCTGATACACAATGGCACGATCGTGATGCAAACCAAGATCACTAACTAGCCCCTTTAACCATATTCCCTCTTTAGCATTGCTTTGTCAATGCCATGTACTCGCCTTCGTAGTAGACAAAGTAATCGTAGCCGCAAAGTTGCCTTCCAACAAACAACAGAGCCACCAAGAGTAAATACATAGCCAATCATAGACCTTCTACTGTCTACATCTCCAGCATAATCAGAATCAGAATAACCAGTAACTAAACACTGAGCATCATTCCCATAAATGAGACCAACATCAGACGTACCTCAAAGGTAACGAAAAATCCTCTTATTGCCCTCGCCAATGCTCCTTACCGGGATCACCCATGAACCTACTAACAACACTCGACTACATGTGCAAGATCCGGCCTAGTGCGGACCATAGCATACATCAGACTCCCTACTGCACTAGCATAAGGAACCCTACTCATATACTCCTTCTCCTCAACAAACTTGGGTGCAAAAGCAACAGACAAATGATTATTGGAGGCACTTGGAGTATCTATAGGCTTAGCTGTTGACATGCCAAACCTTGACAAAATCTTCGAATGTAGCCTTTTCGTGACAAGAAAAGCTTCCCTCGATCTCTTTCCCTATAAATCTCCATCCCCAAAATCTTTTTCGCAAGCACCCAAATCCTTCATCTCAAACTCAGGCCTGAGAAGACCCTTCAACCTCGAATATCGGACTTGGACTTTGCGGCTATAAGCATATCATCTACATACAAGACCAAATGAATCCATGATTCATCATCCGACTTGTTGTGGTACACCACAACAATCATACGGACTCTGTTGTAACCCAATTCAATCATATAGTCGTCAAACCTTTTTGTACCCTTTGCCTAGGAGACTGCTTTAGCCCATACAAGGACTTCTTCAGTCTGCAAACATAGTCTTCTTTATCAGGAACTTGGAACCCATCTGGCTGAGTCATATAAATCTCTTCCTCTAACTCCCCATGTAGGAAAGCTGTTTTCACATCTAGTTGCTCAAGTTCAAGATCCTGATGTGCAACTATTGCTAGTAGCACCCTGATGGAAGTATGTCTAACCACTGGTGAGAAAATCTCATTATAGTCAACCCCTTCCCTTTGAGTGAACCCTCTTACAACAACCCGAGCTTTATACTTAACCCCCTCAGAAGGTGAGGTCCCTTCCTTCTTCTTGAAAACCCATTTGCAAGTGACAATTTTTCTCTCCTTAGGACGCTTGACTAGCTCCCAAGTCTGATTCTTATCCAGAGACTCCATTTCATCTCCCATAGCAGCGAGCCATTGAGCAGACTCACTACCTGAGACCGCTTCTTTGTAGGTGGATGGTTCATGAGTATCTACCTCCACTTCCTCAGCAACCTGCAGTGCATAAGCAACCATGTCCTCAAAACCATACCTCCTAGGAGGTCCCACACCAACTCTTCTAGCTCTATCAAGTGCTATACTAGTTCGATGTGCTTCAGATGAGGTAGATAGATGGCTAGAAGGCTCAGATTCAGTAGCACCATGTTGATCTTCTCCACCTTGGTGCTGTAATTCACTCCCATCATAAGTGACTACCAGCTCCACCTGTTTATCAGCATCACTACCAACAGACACCACCATAGACTTCACAGTAGGGTTAAGCATAGAATTTTCATCAAATATTACTCTTCTACTAAGTATAACTCGACTCTCAGACGGTGACCAGATTCTATAGCCCTTAACTCCACTCCCAAAACCCACAAATACACCCTTCTTAGCTCTAGGTTCTAATTTACCCTCACTTACATGATAATAAACAGTAGAACCAAAAACTCTCAACAGAAAATAATAATGCGGGCTTACCGGGACAACACCTCATAAGGTGTTTTACGGTCAATACCGAGTGTGAGGTCCACGGTTGATCGGATAGCAAGCCGTGCTTACGGCTTACGCCCAAAATCTTCTAGGTAACCCGACATTAGAGAGCATGCACCTCGCTCTCTCCAACAGTGTTACGATTCATGCGTTACGCTACCCCATTCTGCTGTGGAGTATTCCTGACAGTATGATGACGTGCAATCCCTTCATTCTTGCAGAACTCATTAAACTCAGACCAACAAAATTCCAGACCATTATCAGTTCGTAGTCTTTTGATCTTCCTTCCAACTTGATTTTCCACAAATGCCTTCCCTTTGCTTGAATTTCATGAAAGCCTCACTCTTATGCTTCATCATAATTACCCAAGTCATCCTTGAATAATCATCGATCATCGACACAAAGTACCTGTAACCTCCAATAGAGCTCGACTCGGGAAGGACCCCAACAATCAGAGTGAATATAATCAAGTGTGCCCTTTGTAGTATGCACAGCCTTTGGAAACTTGCTGCGATGAAGCTTCCCAAACACACAATGCTCACAGAACTCTAAGTCCTGCACCTTGTGCCCACACAGAAGATCCCTTTTTGACAGAATTTGCATCCCCCTTTCACCCATATGTCCAAGTCTCCTATGCCATAACTTGGTCATATCCTCCTTGGGAACCTCAGATGATGCAACAGCAGCAGAACCTGTCACAGTAGAACCCTGAAGAAAATATAAGGTACCCTTTTTAATACCTTTCAGAACTACCTTCGAACCCTTGTAGACACTCATAACTCCACCTTCACCTTGAAAACTGAAACCTCTACTGTCAAGAAGACTCAAAGATATCAGATTCTTTGTCATCAGTGGAACATGCCTAACTTCGTTCAAGGTACAGAATGTACCATCATGAGTCCTCAATCTGATGGAGCCTATTCCAACTACTTTGCAGGCAGCACTGTTGGCCATAGAAACACTGCCCCCATCTATCTGCTCATAAGTTGAAAACCACTCCCTGCAGGGACTAATATGATACGATGCCCCGAAATCAAGAACCCACACATCCCTATAATGTGACTGGTCATTAACAACTAAGGCCAGATCTTCCTTAGAATTACCATCAGTTTCTGCTAGAGCAGCAGAACCTTCATTCTTGTCCTGCTGCCTCTTTTTCTTAGGACATTCATTTTTCCAATGCCCTTTTCTTTACGGTGATTACGGACATCATTAGGTTTAGGACCCTTAGAATTCGAATTTTTATGGTTCGATTTCTTTTTGCGAATTTTCCTTGTCCCCTTGCCCCCAGTGACAACTAATCCGGATGTCGATTTTTACGTACTAGAACCGGATGCCTGATGACGGACTTCTCTAGTATGAAGAGCAGATCTTACTTCTTCTAATGTCAGACTATCTTTCCCAACAATAAAAGAATCCACAAAATTCTCGTACGATAAAGGCAAAGATACTAACAGAATTAAAGCAGCATCCTCATCATCTACTTTAACATCAATATTACGAAGATCTAGCAAGATAGTATTCAATTTATCTAGATGATCCCTCAGAGACATACCTTCCTGCATACGCAGGCTGAACAGACGTTGCTTTAAAAGCAACTTGTTGGTTAGAGATTTCGTCATGTATAAACTCTCTAACTTCAACCACGGACGGCGACAGGTTTCTGCTCCATGACTTCAGTAATTATGTCATCAGAAAGACATAGCATAATTGTTGAATGCGCCTTCTCCTCCAGAATGACCATCTCAGCGGTTTCTGAATCCGATGACTTCTTTGCCAACGATGCCCACAACCCTTGTTGCTTCAGTAAAGCACGCATCTTGATCTGCCACAGACTGAAACTATTTCTCCCAGTGAATTTATCAATTTTCACATTCATCCCAGACATCTTTCTCACCCGGATCGAACACAAAGCTCTGATACCAATTTGTTATAACAGATGTGAGAAAGAACAAATAGTGAATGCAAAACAAAGAATAATCAGACACAGATTTAACGTGGTTCACCAACGGAGTGTTGGCTACATCCACAGGCAGAGAGAGAATAATATTATTGATGAGAAGAATAACCAGAATTACAGAGGTGATTAATGTCTTAATCGTCAAATAATAAGCTAGGTTAAAAAACCTATTTATATGCAAAATCGGAAAATCGCGATCCGCGTTTCATTAAGCCTCCGCCCGATCGGGTCGGGCGGTACTCGCCAAGCCAAAACAAGTCTCGGGCCTGATCGGGCGCCCTGCTCCTGAAGCCCCTGCTGAGACGCTGCCTCGCCCGATCCAATCGGGTGAGCCGACGAAAAATGCCCTCTGACCGGAATTCAAGGCATAAATTCCTACAGAACCTTTGTAAAACACCTACCTAAGAGAGCGACTTTTTAGAGCATAACTAATCATCACATAAGGTCAAAGTTAAATATGCATTGACACGAATCCAACAGTATCTCTTTTATCATCATTGACAATAGCGATTGTTAGACCATATATCATTTATTGTATAATAGTAAAAAAGATTTTTTGTCAAAAACTACCTATTAATTGCAACTTTTTGAAAACAACTACCTAATAAGTCTAATTTTTAAAACAACTACCTTTTATCATGTTTATTTTTTGTTAGCACTACCAATACACGGTAAACGTTAGTAATTCCGTTTGGTGGGCCCCACTTGACAATTCCCTCCATTTTAAAAGTCCTCATTTTTGTTGCTAAAAAATGTATAAGATATAAATTTATGGATTTTTTTGTAAAAAACTACCTATTAATTGCAACTTTTTGAAAACAACTACCTTTTATCATGTTTTTTTTTGTTAGCACTACCACTAGTAGAATTTTTGCTTATTCTTTGCGGTGGTATTCTTTGCGGTTTTACCGTGACGCAAAGCAACAAACCAGAAAAAAAAAAGAAAAATCGAAACTAAACATATTCTTTGCGGTTGTGGTGGAAACCGAGAAATATGTGTCAACGGAATTTTTTCAAATTTCTTTGATCGTTTGACCGCACATATTGCTTGCGGTTTCCACCGAAACCGCAACAATATAATAAAATATTACTAAAAAAAAATAATTTAATAATATTTTAATCTATTGCTGCGGTTCCTAGAAGAAACCGCAGCAATAGACTTTTAAAATTAATAATAAAAAGCCCAACTAGGGTTTCCTTGTTATTCCTCTCTCACTGCTCTCTCCTTAGGCCGTTGTTTTCTCTCTCTCACTGCTCTCTCTCTCACTTCTCTCTCTCTCTCTCTCTCACTCGTCCTTCGCCATTTTCGTTTAATCTGAGCCTGAGGATTTCGCTCCTAATCTACACGCGATAATCTTCTCTCTCTCACTCGTAATCTGTTCGAAATTTGTTCGAACTTTGTGGGCTTGTTCGAATTTGTTCTCGCCCATGAGATCTGTTCGAAATTTTTACTCGCCGGCGAAATTAGTTCGACATTTGCGTCTTCTCCAGTTATCGCCGGCGAAATTTGTAATCTTCTCTCTCTAACTCGTAATCTGTTCGAAATTTTTGGGCTTATTCGAGATTTGTTTTTGCCGGCGAGATTTGTTCGAAATTTATACTCGCCGGCGAAATTTGTCCGTCGTTGTTTGCTTTCGCTGGTCGCTGGCTTGCTCATGGGTCGTTCGAGTTCGAGTTTGCCTGACGAGATTTGTTTGCTTTCGCGTCGTTGCTTGCTCGTGGATCGTTCGACTTCTTCGAGATTTTTCAATTTGTTTTTTCAATTTCTTATTTTTAGTTTTTTATTTTAGGGTTTTTTATTTTCAGTTTCTTATTTTTTGTTTTAGGGTTTTTTATTTTCAGTTTCTTATTTTTTTAATATATTTTTTGTATTTATTATATTTTTTGTAATTTGTCATTTAGTTGTAACTGCTTTTTTATTTTTGCTTTTTCATTTTACTTTTTGATTTTTTGTATTATCTATGTAACTAACTTTTTTATCTTTATATATTAAAGAAATTCATATGTTAATTTGATGGATAGTGGATGGGTTACTTGCTTGATTTTACTCTTTTAAATTTGATGGTAAAGTGAAAAAAAAAAAAATTTTATATCAATACCAGGGCCTATTGTTGCAGTTTCTAGCCTAAAACCGCAGCAATATGTTGTACTTTTCTAATAAAAAATAAACATACTGCTGCGGTTTTCGTTTGAAACCGCATCAATATGTTGTAATATTGCTGCGGTTAAAAACCGCAGCAATAGTTTAATTACCTATTGCTGCCCCCTTAATTGCTGCGCGGTCAAAACCGCAGCAATAGGCCACTTAATGACCGCAACAATAAGCATTTATTCTACTAGTGTACCCATACACAGTAAACGTTAGTAATACCGTGTATTGGTAGTGCTAACAAAAAAAACTGAGATAGTGAAGGGAAGATCTTCGAAATACACGGTAGATTAGTTGTTTTAAAAATTAGACTTATTAGGTAGTTGTTTTCAAAAAGTTGCAATTAATAGGTAGTTTTTGACAAAAAAATCCTAGTAAAAATTATGAAGAATCAAAATTATAAAATTAAATATGAATTGACACGAGTCGAACATAATCTCTCATGATAGTATTTTTCACATATACTAATCATCACATATGGTCAAATTTTTTAAACGACCACTTAGATAGTGAAGGGAAGATCTTTGAATAACTGAGGGAGTATTGCGCAAGGTGCTTCTTTTGCATTTTTTTTTTAAATTTCAACCACATTTAAACATAAGAAGAATCCCAATATTTAGACTTTTCTAATGTTTTTTTCAATATTTATATGTGTTAGGCAATAGCAATACCACTAGTCATGTTGGACGATTGAAGGAATAATCTTAACTTTGAAGCATTTTTCAACACACACCCATGCTTCAAAGTTTCATAAAATAAATTAAGCACGTCTCTTCATCCATGATGCACATCTCATCACCGTTAATTTTTTTGTGGTTCTTAATCTTCAATTCATGTAGTACTTCTCTTCATTAACATGGAAGAACTTCTCTTCCTAATGCCCACTAACCCACTATGTGCTTCTACTCAACAATAATAAAACACATGCTAAGTTATATGCCTATATCCTAGTAACAGCTCCTATCATCTAGGAATCACAAAGTAATTGTAGTTGATCACTAGCCACATTGGATTGAAGGAATAATCTTAACTTTGAAGCATTTTCCAACACTTTCTACCTCTTCCTTGTACTTAATTCATAGATATAATAAATAGGAATCAATTAGCCTCCATTAGTCTTGTCCTAAACAATCTACTCTTATTACCATTTGGTGAAATAATTCAAGATATCCACAGATGACCAGATTTTACTTATAGTGGATGGTTTCTTTACGTCACTTTGGTAACTTTCTCCATAATTTTAACTTGAATTTCATAGATGATCAAGTATAGCATAGCCATTTGCCTCTCAAGTCTCACAATATAATAAGTACTGCAACCAGTCCAATAAAAGCTGAAAATATTACACATGGGAGAACAAAAAACACATGAACGTATTTCTTCGAATCATAAAACGTGGTTTAAAAACTGCCCCAACAAACTTCAAACCAAGCACTATAGTACATACATACAAGCAGCGGCCAAGCAAAGGCACATTATTTCGAGTTCTAAAAGCAAGTTAATTACTGGCTAGCAAAGTCAATCTTGATGTCAGTGATGACTATGCTTCCGGATCCTATTTTTGGCACGATCGTAACCTGTATGGCATCGTCATCGGAGGCACCAATATCCTCCAGGAGCTTCGAAATTGCCAAATTAAGGGCCCTCTTATTCGGCTTGCCGCCACTCATGCCCTTCATAGCCTTACCACTAGTGCCTCCTCTATGAGTTAAGCTTGTGAAACTCCCAGCAAATTGAGGCTTAATTTGAGTCTTTTCATTAGGTGTATGATTGTAATCATCATTTACGTATACATCGAACTTGATAAATTGTTGGGACGACATTCCTAGTTCCAAGTTTATCACGAGAACCTCGAGGTTTTCCTCTTTCTCCTCCTTAGTTCTAGACTTTCTAGGCCTTATAACCTTAGTTTGTATAACCGAGTCCAAGGCCTTAGGGAACGTTACCATTTCTTCTGTAATCTTTGCCTTAGGTTGAGAAGGCACGGTTTTTCTCAACCAGGGCAAGTCCTGCTCTTCAAACGTGTATCCGAGTTTCTGAGTGTCGAAACTGTATGGGTATAACCCGAGTATGATAGCGGATCCCAGTGACAGGTCCGCGAACGCCATCACGGACGCGAACACTTTAAACTGTCACTCAGCTCTAACAAGTCAGTACATCAACATGGTCCGACAACATTGGCGGTCGCCCAACAGGACAAAATAAGGGAATCTTCCCAATTGTCAGAAGCACCACGACCGTACACGTGTAAAAGAATTACGCACCCTGTCAGGTGAATAGTACTTCTATAAATACCCCACTAGTACTATTCTGCAGGTACATTCTCTCACACTCAGGATTCTTATCTCTCTCTCTACTTTCTCTCTCTAAACCCTATTTGGGCACGTGCTGACTTGAGCGTCGGAGGGGGTTTCCTCGCATCCCCCCCGAGGGTAGTTCACGTTTGCTTCTTGTGCAGCTATTCACTAGCGGAGTTTACCCGAATCTTTGGCGGACTTCTCTCAAGACCGCCAACCGTTTCAACACCGAAACAACTTGGCGCTAGAAGGAGGGGACTTCCATCTTTGTGAACGCCAACATGGAAAGAGCAAACAATGACGGCCGTGACCCATCTGAGTTAGACGCTGGGAACGTCAACGAGCAGCAAACCCCTGGGAACAATGTGTCTCAGGTAAACACTGGAAGCGGGTCATTTAACCTGGCTCAACTAAGTCAATTCTCCCCTGAGCAGCTGCAAATTGTAGCGTCTTTCATCCAGATGTTACAAGCGGGTACTCAGCCTAACAACACTCCCAATGCAAGGGCAGGTCAGCTTCGTAGGCGTATGTCGACCATGAACGGTCGCAACGTCGATGGCACCCCCGTAAGAAGGATGCGGACCTTCAATCAGGAGGGACGCCAATTGGAAAGGCAAATTGAGGACCCAGAATATGAGGAAGTCATCCTAGAAACTGAGGATCTCAACAATTCTGAAGAGGAGGATCAAAGTCGTTCCCGCCGGGAACACAACATCAGTGGCGCAAGCAATTATTCTGCTGGCGGACACTTATTGATCAAGCCTAAGCAGTCTCCTTTCATTCCAGAGATCTTGAACCACCCCATGCCGCGAATCAAGATGCCGTCCTGTAAGTATGATGGCACCTCAGACCCAGACGATCATGTGGCCGCTTATGAAGGGCACATGTACTTATACACTCAGGTGGACGCCATCTGGTGTAAAGTTTTCCCATCTACTTTGGCCAAGGATCGCCCGGACGTGGTTTAAAAGCATCAGGGCTGGTAACGTTTCTAGTTTTTCTCAGCTTTCATCTATATTCAGCACTCACTTCGTGAGTAATAGGCGCCGCGAGCGCACAACTGGCGAATTGTTATCTATCAAGCAGAGGGAAAATAAGAGCCTGCGAGATTTCGTGGGCCGTTTCAATGCTGAGGCGGTCACCATTCCCCGCCTTCAGCAGGACGTGGCCGTTTTAGCTTTGATGACCGGGCTGAGGGAAGGGTCCGCGTTTAGAAGTTATCTGGGCCGTAAAACCTTCACATCCCTTGAGCCAGAAGGCCGCAAGCAGCCAAAGTCGTGAACCGGAAAAGAAGAAGGATGATAAGCAGAAGAGAGAAAAAGGTCGCGAAAATGATCGCGGTCGGGATGAAAGAAAGCAGGAATCAAATGTGGTCAAGAAGGGAAATGACCGCGAGAAGAATGATCGCGAGAGGTTCGAGTACAAAGATAAATTCGATACATATACGCAGCTCACGACCTCAAGGGCTCAGATATATCAGATGAACAAGGACAGTGATAAATGGCAACGTCCTAAGCAAATGTTTCATAAAAACCGTGACAAGAGCAAGTGGTGTGACTTTCACGGTGATCACGGTCACACTACCGAGAATTGCAGGCACTTGAAGGATAACCTGGAGGATCTGATAAGACGGGGTAACTTCACTCAATACAGGGCACAATCAAAGGACGGAGATGTGGTAAAGCCCAATAACCGGAATGTGCAATCGCGGATTGCTGAGATTCACGTTATAAGTGGCGGTCCAATTCATGGCGGCAGCGTCAATGGGGCCAAGGCAAGCCTGAAAGAATTCAGGCACCAGGTCAATTTCAATGAAAGCATGCAGTGGAGAAGGCCGCCAGTAATGCCCGCCATGTCTTTCACGGTTGAAGATGCAAAGCATGTCGTCTACCCTCATGATGACCCTCTGGTGGTCACGCTGAAAGTGTCAAACTGTTTGATCCAAAGAATCCTGGTAGACGGAGGAAGTTCTGCAAACATTCTGTATTTCTCAACTTTTGAAAAATTGATGATTGGCCGGGAGCATCTGAAGCCTGTACGATACCCAGTGATAGGTTTCACGGGGGCGTCAGTGATTCCAGAGGGCCTGATAACCTTACCGGTCAGAGTAGGGGAGGATGAGAACGCCAGGGATGTGATGGCGGAGTTTTTAGTGGTTGACGTGCCGGGAGCTTATAACGCAATTATCGGACGCCCTTTCATCCATGACGTCCAAGGAGTTGTGTCGACCTATCATTTGACTATGTTGTACGTTTCCAATCTCGGGACGACAAAGAAAGTCGAGAGGAAATCAAGAAATGGCGAAATCATGCTACCTAACAGCATTAAAGCAACCGGCATGGAGAGTGCCGGTAGAAGAATTGAATCCGCCAACCAGGAAACAAAGGCGAGCTCAAAGGAGGGCTCTGGCGAATGAGGAAGGGCCCGAGAAAGGGGATGAGGAGATGGATGTTTTAATGGAAGAGCTGGAATCCAGGCCTGATGATACTCCAAGGCCCAAGCCGGGATGGAGAAACAAAGCGGGAGATCTTTGGCGGATGATCCGCAAGAGGACAGTGGGTCGTTGGAACAGACATGGACCCAAAGGTCGGGGTCGACCCGGTGACTCTCCCTACGAGAAAACGCGGACGTCTTCGCATTCTCGGCGGATGTGATGCGGGAATTGACCCGGCCGTGATGGTACATCGTCTAAATGTTGACAAAGACTATCCGAGCTGTCAAGCAAAAGAAGCGAAATTTTTCGGCCGAAAAGAACAAGGTCATTAAAGAGGAGGTTGATAAGCTATTGGCGGTGACTTCATTGAGCCATGCGACTACCCCGGAGTGGTTGGCCAATGTAGTCATGGTAAAGAAAGCTAGCGGCCAATGGAGGATGTGTGTGGACTTCACAGACCTCAATAGAGCTTGCCCAAAAGATTGCTACCACGCGAGAATAGACCAGCTAGTAGACTCTACTAGCGGTCATGCATTGTTAAGCTTTATGGATGCCTTCTCGGGCTATCACCAGATCAGCTTGCTCGAGGCCGATAGGAAAAAAGGCTGCGTTCATCACAGATGCGGAGTATATAACTATAAGGCAATGTTGTTTGGGCTCCGTAATGCGGGGGCAACCTATCAAAAGCTAGTCGACAAAGTGTTCGCGGATCAGAGGGGGAGAAATATCGAAGCATATGTTGACGACTCCATCGTCAAGAGTAAAACTGACCGTGAACATTTGGACGATCTGGAAGAGACCTTCAGAACTTTGAGGAAGTATAAGATGAAGCTCAACCCAAAGAAATGTGTCTTTGGGGTGAGAGCGGGAAAGTTCTTAGGCTTCTTGGTAAGCAAAAGGGGGATTGATGCAAACCCAGACAAAGTTCAAGCCATTGTCGACCTGCCTGAGCCAAGAAGCGTCAAGGATATTCAGCGGTTAACAGGGAGAATGGCGGCCCTCACTCGATTCATTTCAAAATCAGCAGACAAAGCTTTGCCTTTCTTTGCCCTGCTAAGGGGGAATAAGAAGTTCGAGTGGGGAGAGGAGCAAAGCAAAGCATTCCTGGCGGTAAAAGAGCATTTAAAGAAGCTACCTACCATTACAAGGCCCGAGACTGGGGACGTATTACAACTATACATCTCGGCCTCGCCGAAGACAGTCGCGGCCGTGTTGTTGGTAGAAAAGGAAAAGAGGCAGCAGCCAATTTATTTTATCAGCCACATTCTTAACGGTCCGGAGAGCCGTTACCAGTTGGTAGAAAAAATGGCTTTGGGCGTGGTAATAGCCGCCAGAAACTCGGAACCATACTTCGACTGCCATCCCATTCAAGTTTTAACCAACCAGCCGCTAGAAAAAGCGTTGCAGAAGATGGATAGTTCCGGCCACTTGCTGAAATGGGCCGTTGAACTATCGGAGTATGATATACAGTATAAGCCTAGGACCGCTATCAAAGCGCAGGCCCTGGCAGACTTTATCGTGGAAGCCTCATATGAGGAGGAAGAAGTGGAGCAAAAGGAAGTCTGGCTACTGGAAGTCGATGGATCGTCCGCTGTTAGCGGATCCGGAGCGGGTATAGTGATGACTAGCCCTGAAGGAAATTCTTACCAGTACGCCATCAAGTTCGCCTTCTCGGCGTCAAACAACGAAGCAGAATATGAAGCGGTAATTGCCGGACTAAGAATGTGTTTGGCGGCGGGTGCTAAGAAAGTGTTTTTAAAAACGGACTCACGGTTGGTGAGCGGCCGGTGGGGAGAATTCGAAGTCGAGAGGCCAATATGCAAAAATACGTTGAAAAGGCCAAGGAATTGATAGCTCAATTGGATCATTTTGAGATTCAAGCGATACCTAGGGCCGAGAACACAAAAGCGGACGCATTGTCCAAATTGGCAAGCTCTAACTCGTTTGGCATTGAAAGAACCGTCACGGTCGACATCTTGAGGGAAAAGAGCATCACAGAAAAGGTCATAACTGTCAATAGTATAAACCAACGAGGGAGAATGGTTTAGTGAGCCGGTGACATACAAGTTGGTTGGGACGCTTCCGAATAATCCTTCGTCACGCAAGAAATTGAAACGACAAGCAAGCCGGGTACGTCATATACCAAAATGAGTTATACAAAAAATCATTCGGCCTACCTCGCTTAAATGCGCAACCGCATGGGAATCCGCGAAGATCCTTGAAGAAATACATGAAGGTATATGCGGTAACCATATTAGCGGAAAGGCTTTGGCACTCAAGGCATTGAGAGCGGGATTCTATTGGCCAAGTATCTTTGGCGGATTCCCGAGCTACGTTAAAAGATGTGATAAATGCCGGAGATACGCACCCGTCATTAACGGACCCGCCCAACGATTTGCGGCTCTATCCTATGCCCGATTCCGTTCGCACAGTGGGGAATGGACATCTTGGGACCGTTCACCACAGCAACTGGGGGAAGAAAGTTCCTAATAGTGGGAATTGATTACTTCACCAAGTGGATAGAGGCAGAGCCGACAGCAAAAATCAAGGCAAATCAGGTCAAGAAATTCATCTGGCAAAATATTATGACAAGGTTTGGGATCCCCATGGCTATCGTCTTTGATCATGGCGTCCAATTCGATTGTCGTCCTGTACAGGCCTTCTTAACGGAATTTCGAGTAAAATTTGCATACTCGACCGTTTGCCACCCTCGAGCAACGGACAAGCAGAGGCCGCGAACAAGCAGATCCTAAACGCCTTGAAGAAAAAGCTAGATGAATTCAAAGGAGGATGGGCTGATATGGTACCGGCAGTGTTATGGTCAAACAGAACAATAGAGAAAGAAGCAACGAGAGAGAGCCCATTCAAGTTAGCCTTCGGCGCGGAGGCGGTGTTGCCAGTAGAGGTGGGGTTACCCTCTTACCGGATCAAGCATCAAGACCTGCAAAGGAATGACCAGGCACTTAGGGAAGACCTAGACTTCTTGCCGGAAACAAGGCTCATGGTAGAACTGAGAGCAGCCGCTTACAAAGGCAGGATCAGCAGGGCTTACAATAAAAAAGTCATGGAGAGGCCATTAGATGTTGGCGACCTGGTCCTTCTCAGAACAGCGGCCACTGGCAAAGCGCATATTGAGGGAAAGCTGACTGCTAACTGGGAAGGCCCCTACATCATAGCCAAGAAGATTGCTCTCGGATCCTTCATTTTAAAGAACATGGATGGCAAAGAGCTTAAAAATTGTTGGAATGCTAGCGTCCTAAAGAAATACTATGTTTGAGTTACTAAATGTAATAGGTCGAGAACCACCCTTGTTTACTTAAATAATACAAACTCCTGTCAGCAGTTCATCAATTGTCTTATTATTTCCATACACATTAATCAAAAGCCATATGACAGGCTTAAAGTACGTAAACGGTCATATGACAGACCTAGTACGAATCAAAAGCCATATGACAGGCTCAAAGTACGTAAACAGTCATATGACAGGCCTAGTACAAATCAAGCCATATGACAGGCTCAAAATGCGTAAACGGTCATATAACAGACCTAGCATAAATAAAGCCATGACAGGCTCAAAGTGCGTTAACGGTTATATGACAGACCAAGCACAATTTCAAAGTGCGTTAACGGTCATATAACAGACCTAGCACGAATCAAAAACGGCTTAAAATGCGCTAACGGTCACCTGACAGACCAAGCACAATTTCAGAATGCGTTAACGGTCATATAAAAGATTGGCGGACATACAACAATCAGACGATAATGAAAGCGACGGAAACACAAGATATAAAGTACTTTCCCATAAAATAAAAGCTACTGGCTTGGCGGCCAACTACAAGTAAAACGATGGCGGCCAAATGAAAGGCTTTTAGTTGGAATTGTACTTATAAAATTAAGAAACGTTAGCGTTTACAAATGCCAGCATGGGCCGAATAAAGAGTTGAAATATTCAAAAATTACAACGACAAGCTATTAGAGGAACAGGAAGAGCCGAGAGAAGGCCGCCAAAAACTTCAAGAGGGGGACGTCTGGTTGGGTCGCTCCGCTAGTTCCCTGGGTCCGCATCCGCTATAGCATCCTCATCAACAAACTTCGGATCCCCCTCAATAGGAGTGAGATGCTTGGCCGGCGGCAAATGAGCGTCCTCGATCACATTCCGAGCCAAATCCTGGAACGGCCTTGCACACGCACCTCATGGCGGTAGCCCATCCCCCGTCATACCTCTTGTGGAGAGCCGCCACATATCCATCAGATTGCTGAAACTCAACAACTGCCTTGGCAGCCCCCCTAATCTCGGCTTCAGCGGCAGCGTCGAGGACGGCAATATCCTTCTCAGTTTGAGCCGTGTCCAGAGCCTTGGTTAACGTCTGAACGTTAGCTTCAGTCTCCTCCAGAAGAGATGCTCGCGCCCTCAATGTTACTAGCTCATCTTCCTGGGCTGCCAACTTCTCCTCTGCATCCTTCAGCAGGTCCTGGCAAGTCTCTAACGACTGCTTATAGTTGTCCGCCAACTACGGTACTCAATGTATCTATTAACTCAACAAAGAACATTGTTGGCCCGCAAAGACAAAAAGAGAACGTCAATAAAAATATAAAAAACAGAGAAGAAAAAAACAAGCAAATGATAAAACAAGTGCTAAAACGTACCACAAGTTGGTCGTGAGCCAACCTAGCAGCAGGAGTAACCAGAGACCCTGCCCGGCCTGTCTAGAGACAGTGCATACCTTTCAGGATACGGTAGGCTAGAATGCCACCGTTTTCAGGAATATCGGCATACAACGACTCGTCCTCCCTGACGTCCCAATCAGGTTGGTATATCTTACCAGGGACAACAGGCCGGCGACCAAAGGATGCCACCACCAAGATCACTCGCAAGCACTTCCTTCTTCTCGATCCACTCATGGTACCGAGAGAAGATGCTAAGGGATAGGTTGGATAAGAAGCTGGGCATTGAGATAAGCTCACGGATCTTCTCACGAATGCCGGAGTAAGATCCGGATAGCCAAGTCGCCCGCTTGTGATGACCAGGGGCCTAGAGTCGCGACCTCACCTCGGTCTTGGCCCTCGAAGCGTTCACGTTCACATTCTCAACATGGACGGCATCCCGAGCAGGGACAGAGGCCGGAGGATCCGCTGTAGCTGGCCGCTTATTAGCAGAAGTATCCTCCGCTGTCGGTTCACGTTGTCGTCTCCTTGTCCCGCTACCCCTAACAACAAGTCGTGAAGTAGAGGACCTGAGTGGAGCGGCAGAGGAAGCCGGACCGCCAGATGCAGCGATAGTAATACCACCACGGCCAGGAGTGCGACCGGTATGAGCGCCGCGAATACAGCGGATGTTCTGGGGACCATGACGGTTTCCCCCTCTACGGCCATTTACCACGCCATGCACGGTCTCAGGACCTTCAACAGGAGCAGGCTGCATGTTGGTTAGCGGCTCTAAGTTTTCGGAGATGCAAAGGGCCTGCAGGTCTAATTGATCAAAGCCTGCGCAAGACAAGGCAAAGTTAAAAAAAAAAAAAAAAAATATATATATATATATATATATATATATATACATCAGACAGACCAGTCCGATAAGCAGTACTTACCATTAATATGAGTAGGACAAAGCAACATGGCGGACAGTTGTTGATTCCCCAGGATATACCTAGAGTGAGGGAGCCAATTTTTGGGCTCCTTGACCTTAACTTCCCTCCCGTCCTCATAAGTAATCATGAAATCTTCAGTGTTAAAGAAGTCATAGGCTGCCCTCTCATCATCTGTTAGCGGAGCCAAAGGCAAGTGCTCCATGTGCGGACGCGGCTCAGTGAAGTGACGACGCACTGGATAGTTCTCGGGCACCTAAAGCCAAAAGAAGGCATCCTGCCAGCCCTTCAATCCAGTAGCTTTTGGTTGAACCGTCATCTTCTTATCGGCCGTCATTAGTGACCACCACCCCGCTGACCAGGCGTAACCATTTCTTTTCAACCGGTGGAGGTGATGGAATAAATTCAGAGTTTCAGGGAATTCCATAAAGCGGATCGTCCAGATATACGCAATCAAGTTTCGGACCGCTAACGGAGTCAGCTGGGCTAAGCAGACGTTGAAAGAGTTTAAAATCCTAACCAAAAAGGAATCCAAAGGAAAGCGTAGCCCAAACTCAAAATGATGAGTATAAACGACCACATGACCAGGGAGGGCATTCCGTTACAATGGAACCCTCGAAGGAATCACCCGACCTATAACCGTAGGGAACCGAAATAAATGATCAGCGACTTTAGGGTAACCAAGGTCAAGGGCATCCTGCCGCCAAGGAGAATCAATTTCAACCGTTAACGGCCCGGCACACTCATCTTCGGGCAACCATAAAGCATCAGTGCCGGGACCTTTAGCGTCCTCTTCAACATCTCTTTCTGGTACGTTAAGGTCCACATCAACTCCCCTCTCGCCTGCGCGAGAATTTTCTCCAACCACGCGCTCCGACAGGGGCACGCTAGTGCCGAGGTTCGCGGTTGTAGTATATGTCGCATCTCCGGAGGCACGAGCAATGGGGGTGTCAAGGAACGAGACCGGCGTGATAAGTGGACTCTTGATTAGCCATAACAGTTGCAATAGAGTCCTTTGTCGTCACCTAAATCAATGATAGGTGGATTAGCGGCCATAGTGTCGTGCAAACGGTCATAAAAGTCAGCCGCTACTCTAACCCCTGCGTCAGCCATACTATCCAACCAGGCATGCTCTCTTAAGGGGGCAACATCAAGGCCAGGAGCAGCATTAGTTGGCGGACTCCTAAGGGACCGTCTAGCAAGGATTTGGTGCCTAAGCTCCCTAAGCGTCTGTCTATCACCGCTCTCCCTGGCGACCAGATATCTCCTAGTCAAATTATGCTCCTCAGGAGTGGCGGGGTCGTTAAGGAACTTAGACCTCATTTCTTTTTCTCTCTCAGCCGTTAGGGGAATGTCCGACAATAACCTAGTTCTCCCCACGGGGCTAGAATCGGAAGAAGGCTCATCGTCGGCCAAAGGGGAAGAAGGTTCACTTTCGGTCATAAGTGCATCACTAGGGGTATTCTGACTATCAGACTGGTCCGACATAACGACAATACAAAAAGAAACTTCAAGCTTGGAGAAGAAATGAAAAAATACCTGGAAGAGTAAAGTCGCCGGAAAAAGAAGCGCAAAGAGCAAAAGGTTGCCGAAAAGAAAAACGAGCGAGGATTCCAAGGAGTGAATGCAGAAAAGCCCGAGCTTGAACGAAAAGACCACCGGAAATGTAGAATTATCACCGGCAAAACTCAAACTCAAAATCCCAGAAAAAACCCAGAAAACCTTCGCGAAAAAATGGCAAATTTTTAAGCACAAGAGGACCGGAAATCGAAAACTAAAAGATTTGGCAACTTTTCAAAGAAATTTGAGCACTGGAAAGGCGGTTTTTAAGTAAATCAAACTTCGACTATAGAGGTTTTGTCAGAGAAAAATGGAGAAAGAAAGAGAGCTTTGTGAATGAAGATAAAGAAATCCGAAAAAAGTTGACTATTCCAATATAAGGCGTGAATGAACGACTGGGATTAAAAGACCTCTCAACTCCCTCTCCAGATCCCTGCCAAGTGTCGAAGCATGGTAAACCCTAATAAAATAATGGGCGGGATTTTCGAAAAAGTAATCATTAACTTTTCGAAATTTTTTCAACTCCCTACGACGACACGTGGCACCCAACGGATGAACTTCCTCAAGAAATCGAGCACGGCAGCAGTGACTAGCATCCGCCGACAACATCACTAGCGGTCAAGACCCCAAATGATGCTGGGGGGCTAGTTGTATGGGTATAACCCGAGTATGATAGCGGATCCCAGTGGATGTGTCCGCGAACGCCATCACGGACGCGAACACTTTAAAGCGTCACTCGGCTCTAACAAGTCGGTACATCAACATGGTCCGACAACGTTGGCGGTCGCCCAACAGGACAAAATAAGGGAATCTTCCCAATTGTCAGAAGCACCACGACCGTACACGTGTAAAAGGATTACGCACCCTGTCAGGTGAATAGTACTTCTATAAATACCCCACTAGTACTATTCTGCAGGTACATTCTCTCACACTCAGGATTCTTATCTCTCTCTCTAAACCCTATTTGGGCTCGTGCTGACTTGAGCGTCGGAGGGGGTTTCCTCGCATCCCCCCGAGGGTAGTTCACGTTTGCTTCTTGTGCAGCTATTCACTAGCGGAGTTTACCCGAATCTTTGGCGGACTTCTCTCAAGACCGCCAACCGTTTCAACACCGAAACAGAAACTATCCTTAATGTAAACCTTTACTGGTTTAGCATTTTCGTCGTAGAAAATAAAGAAGGCATTGAGATAGTCTGGATCATCGATGTTGAGCCTAGAACGACCAGGAAGGTCATTCCTCCAGATCTCCCACATTCTATCTATATTGGAGTGATGACAATAGAAGATAGGGTCTCGCCCGGACGACCAGAAGGCACCGAGGTCTTGTCCACCCCGAATAGTATTACTTCCGACCCAATTATGAATGTTGTTGTGAGGGGAAAGCTCCAAAGCTCCAGCACCGACATTACGGTCAGCCTGATCCCCTGCGCGATAGGCCGCCCCAAAGAAGACAGAGGGTTTAGTTGGATACAACATTTGCTTACGCATAAGCAAAAGGTTCTCTTGAATTTGCTTATCGTCAGGGTAATCATGCTCTATGTTGTTGAAAGACAAATCAACGACTTTTGACAAGTGCCCCTCGTTTCTGTTGGGATCATAGAGTGGTGAATCCATGTCTTTGAACATCTCTGGAATTTTCATGCCATCTGGGTGATCCCAGTTCCAATAGGGCAAGGCAAAGCCCGGATTGTTGATCAACTTTCCCATGATCCTCTCGAGAAAGAAGATTTGCCACCTATGAAATGAAGCGAATAACCAGCTAGCATGTACTTCTAGCCGTTGATCTGTATGACCGAAAATCGGATATGCTCCATCAAAATAAGCACAATGCACCCTGGCTTGTTGCATGAAGGAGCGAGGGTCACTCAAGGGGAGGGACTTCATAATGGCTGTCGCTCTTTTATAATCTGTCAGCAATTTTTTGTCATTCATGGCTAAGTGTGCTGGTCGGCGGACCTTCAATTCTTGGTTCGGGTAGTTCTTAAATTCAAAGTCGACGATTGCTGCCGGCAGTGGCGGATCCAGAATTTAGAGTCAGGGGTAGCGCAATTTTGTGATACCATCGAATAAAAAAAAACTAATTCAGAATGCTACAAAATCCAAATAAAACTCTAAAGTACTTTAATAAAAGAAAATTACGATTGTTCACGACGTGTTTACAAATTTTAGAATTGATTTACAATCGCATCAAATTTGACATTTGAAAACAAATATTTCTCAAGAATTCACTTATCAATTGACACAATTCACAAGTAACAACTCTAAATCTATATTCCACAATTCACCATTCAAATACCATAAGTCCACAAATTTATAAATTCCTACAATTCATAAATCCCACAAGGCATAAATCATAATTCATGGATTTGAGAAGGGTAATAGCCCAAAACAAGCAATTTACACACAAAAAAATTGTTAGAATCAAATTCCTTTAAAAAGAGAAGTGTAAAATATTCTTCTAAGTCTTGCAAAGGACATATTACCTAAGTCATAACTACAACTTAACAATTAACATTTGCTGAAAAAAGAAGTAAGAAATTTAAAATAATTATTATTTACTATCATTCATGATTTATTATCAAGCTTAGTTGTCTTTCTTTAACCTTTCCTCCTGATTTGTGCTTTTTCAATCTTGTAGCTTACCCTTTATTTTCCCTTAATAACACAACTACAATATCATTATTAACTCCCCCTGCATGAACCAAGTATTCACCTGGCAGTCGGTAGACCAACAGTGCCAATCCAGGAGACCGCTAGTGGAGACAATTCCTTCCGGCTAATCACCACCGTCCACCGCCATGTGCAGCACGCCTGCGCCCCTCCAAGCATCCACCAGTCAAGCCGCGACTTGAGTTTTTAGAGACACTAGCGGTGGCCACCGAAGCCGGCAACGGCATAATTTTAGACGAAGAAAGGCACTTGAGTGAGAAGAGAGAAACAGAGAAGGCGAGGAGAGAGAAACCACCAGTCAAGCACTCAAGCTTTCCACCTCTTGGTTTTCATTAAAAAAAAAAAACTCAATTTTTTCAAAAAAATCGGGGGTAGCAGGTCTCCCACTTCCTTAGACTTAAAGCCCAGCCATTGGTTGGGTTGTGGAAAGGGTAAAGGAATCAGTGGACTCGATTCTCTTATTTGTTAGTTTGCTCAAATCAATGATATCCTTTACGCCTGCATTCCCCCAAAGTCCTCTACTTTCGTTCCCTACCCCAAGGGTTTCACTTACCCCCAAGGGTCTGTTACTATAAATCCTAGTGAAGGCCTCCTCATCCTACACAACGTTATTCCACAACCACAACCAACATAATAATGGCTACTCAAGCATGTTTCTCCGATCCAAAAATAATGGTGAGTTCCTACTGTTGGGGTTTATTTGCTGCTGGTTGTCATTGTTTGTTGTGTGGCATGAGACTTTCCTAGATGTAGGTCGAATACTATGGATTGGTTTCTTACCATTTGAAAGTTGGGGTGTTTTGGGGAGAAATGTGGTGCTGAGAGGGATGCTAGGAGGAGAGAGAGTAGCCATTATTATGTTGGTTGTGGTTGTGGAATAATGTTGTGTAGGATGAGGAGGCCTTCACTAGGATTTATAGTAACAGACCTTTGGGGGTAAGTGAAACCTTGGCAGGGGTAGGGGAATGAAAGTAGAGGACTTTGGGGGGTAATGAGAAGGTAAAGGATATCATTGATTTGAGCAAACTAACAAATAAGAGAATCAGGTCGATCGATTCCTTTACCCTTTCCATGAGCCCAACCAAACGCCTCTATATAATAACAGTTTTAGAAGGGCTTTCGGATAAAGTAGAGAATAATGGAAGGTCATCTATTATTTTCTAATTATCCGCGCAATATTTTATTACACAGAAAATACCAACACGTTGAGGGGTTGATCATTGGACAGTCCAAATGAAGTATTGGAAATCTGGAACAACCCATGCAAACTAGTTCCTGTGTTCTTATTTTATTGCAATAAATTTTTTTACACTACTTATTTTCACCTTTTCATTATTTAATGGAATTTTTACGTAAGGAAAAATATAGTTATGTGAGGTCTTGTTAAATACGTCTCGATACATACTTTCAAGATATTAGATTTTTATAATTTTTACGAAGAAGTAATTAAGAAATTACTCATTTGTTACCATATAAAAAGAACGGGGGAATTACTTGTCTACTTCATATAAGGAATAACATGTGAATAATGCTAGGTAGTACCAAATACTTCTACCGTTCACTGTCCACCTGGAAATTGACAAAATCTCTAAAAATGATAGAAAATGCATACATTGAATTTCACATTAATGACATACAACTGAACAACTAAATATTTAATTATTAGTTAGTAAAATTATAAATTAAATATCTAATATATATCAATAAAATTAAATGATAATTTTTGTTTCAATATATTAGTAAAAAATATATGGCCAAATAAGATATACTCCAATACTTGTTTTAATTTGGACAACCTGCTAGGTACCTTGTAATATTGATTGTATAATAACTCGTCGCCAAAAATTAGTGATTATGTGTTTCTGAACCAACTTAGACTAAATATTTTTAGGGTGTATAAAATATTATATGATTATTCCTTGGTATAAAATTTGTTGTGAATCGATATTTAGTAAAGGCCAACAATGGGCGAACTTGGTTCATTATGACCATATATTCGTACCCACCTTCCGAACTCAATCTTTGGTTCATTTTGACCATCTATGGAGTCGAGACGGGGAAATCTACATTGGATAAAGTCTCTAAGATGTCCCTACAGTTTTCAATATCCAATTAGGTTTATGAGTCTTCCTTTAAGGACTTGTTGGTGACTTCGAAAATATTTTCAATAAACCCTTAACATACAACGGGGTAGTCAAATATGTGCTCTCATCGCGTAGGCGAAATAAAAACACGCCTACAGAAACACTTAATTTTTATATTAATACCAAATTATGTTTTCTATAAAAAAAAAAGAGTCTATACTTCCTCCGTCGCATAATATATAGTGCTTACATTTCATTTTAGGTGTCCCAAAATATTGTGTCTACTTCATCTTTTATTAATTTATTTTGACTAAATTATCTTCAATTTTTACACAAACTTCCCAAAGTATTCCTACATTTCTTTCAAAATGTGTGTTGTTATTTATTGCTTTACACCATTCTAAGAAAACTTTATTGCTTTTTTGACTTTTTTGAAGGAAAAATAAAATAAAGGGAGTAGTTCTAAGATAAAAGTACTTCATTAAATATTTTTTTTTGAGAATCCTCTTCTTTCACTCCAATCTCCTTAATTAAAGTGAAAAGAAAAAGTATTTATATATATTATGGGACGGAGGGAGTATTATCTTTCTCCAAAAAAAAAGTATTTCACATTAATTGGTGATCTCTCTCTCAACCCTCAAGCATGTCAGTTTATCGGGCAGCCAATCGCCTCCACTAGCATGGTTAGCACAACTTCGGTGATCCAATTGGCTCGGCCGGCGTGGCCAGCATGTCTCAACTGATAAATCCATTTGTGGAGTAGTTGATGAGGATAAAAACTTAAAGTGTAAAATTTATTTTATATCCTAAAGTTTTGATGCATTAAGACAGGGGCGGTTCTTGGCCCATGCAATATAGGCGACGGAATAGGGCCTCCAAAATAGAGGGGCCCCAAAATATATTATATGTATTAGATGTTTGAATGAAAAACAAAAGCAAAGCATTTGGATTAGTGGTAAAGTGGTAAGGAATGGGGAAAAGGGACCCGGGTTCAATTCTAGTTAGGAGCAAAATTTATTTATTTTTTGCTGTTTTAACATTGGGAAAGTCCCATATGAGTTATGACTCATCACATTAATTACATCAGTCCATGAAGCGTGATTTATTTTGCTGCTTCAAATTCCCAATTCCCCATTAATGGCTACTCTCTCCTCCTAACTCTCTCTCATTTATTTCTCCTCCCATATTTTTTTTTTTTGCAATTTTCCAATAAAATTTACTCTTAAACTTCAATTCAACAAATTTTTGCCGGAGAAGTTCAAGAGATGGGTGATTATAACTTTTATTACAACGGTTTAATCTTCACTTATTTCATGAAATTGAAGATTAAACCTTCAGCAATTTATATAGGGACATCATTCAACTCCCTAATTTTTCTATATAAACAACTCTCAAGACATGCAATATGTACAAAGCGAAAATCAGTTTATCGAAATACAATGATGTATTGCTACTTTGAACTCTAATCTACGCCATTGATTTGAAGAAGTAGCCTCGGTAATTTTTTTTTCCGAGTTATTTTACTTCTTTTATGTGGTTCAATCAATAATTCTGAATTTCTAATTAAATGTATTTTTTACTTTCTTTCTCAGATTTCGGTTTTAGTTGTTATTTCATCCAATTCCAAAGAATCGTGAATCATCGAGGGTTATCAATTGGAATCAATCAAGCGAATCTTGGTGTTTTCTGATCTATCTCTATTTTTATTTAATTTCTCATCTCTATATTTGTTTGTTTATAATTATTTGATATGTTGAGAAAATATTCTTCTGGGCATGAAAAACGCAAAAAAAAACAAGAGAGAAAAACAGTTGATTCAATCTCAAAAAGGTGCTTTGGATAGATTTTTTTCTAAGAAACCCCAAGTAGGTGAAAGGTCTTCTAATTCTGAATGTGAAAATGTTGAAATTAGTGTTGAATGTGAGAATGTTGAAGTTGAAAATGTTGAAGCTGAAAATGTTGAAAATGATGAAAACAGGGAGGGGGATGTTAACAGAGATAATAGTAATAAGATTTCAGTGGACTTTGAGCAACATGATGGCAATTGAGAGTGATATTCTAGAGGATATTGATGTACAATGTGTTGTTGGTGATTTTGCTTCTAAATGTGCAAAGAGAGAACACTTTTCAAGTAGAAGTGTTTAGTTAATTTTAATATGATGTAATTAGATATGATTTACAATATAAAAGTAATTTTTTTAATTGAGAATCTAATATCTTTTATGAACCTAAATATGAAGGCGATTTTAAGAGCGTATAGTAGGTTATGATTGCCTTGCCCGCATTAAGATATATATGGCCTATAATTGTAAGAATGGTGATTAGCGGTGATCAATACTCGTTGTATACTCATTCATCTCTAATGTAATAATCAAATTACAAATAAGTTGTGGACAATCAAATATTGGAAATTTCTCTTGTTCCCGATATTGTTTGGTGAAATTCAAAAGTATGTCATGACATGTTGGTGATCCTATTATTCCTATGTCAAACTGAATTTTGATCATTCTATCATGATCAAAGTACAATACTAAGATTTAAAATAAAAGTTGGTTTACATAAGTATCTACGGCCAGGCGATTAAATTAATTGGAAAAGCGAATTTTTTTTAAAATTAATCTAAGAATTATATTAAAAAATTATACCTCCTCTTTGTTAAAAAAATTGCACCATTTCGTTTTTTGCATTATTCATCAACTACGCTTTGTTGAAGTTATCTTACATCATTATATAAGAAAAAATATAGCCAAGTGGTGTCTAGTTAGATATCGTCTTAATGCGAGGATACGAAATATCATTTTTTTAATAATTTTTACTTATATGTAATTAGAGATATTAACGCTCAAAAAGCGTATTGGTAAACGTGAAAAAAGCGAAATGGTGCAATTAAATTAGCAAAAGGAAGTATTATTTAGCTAATTATATCCCATGAAATAATAAAAATTGGATTCATTAGTTGGATGATATTAAATATGATTGGACCTAATCACCCTTATTAGACGTAATCAAACCCTAAAGAACCTAACCACTTGTTGGGTGTGCGTGACCCGGTGGAGGGCAACCAAGAACGTACATATCTAGATGAAGGTCGAAAATTATAGCTCCAACGTGTTTTACATGGCGGGGTATGTATATGGACAAATTGATATACTGATGATTGACATGGGATTGTAGATGATACAATTCAAATAGAAGACAAAAACAAAATTGAGCATGCCAATGAAGGCTTCGCTGGAGAGTAGAATATTTTGGAATTATTGTCAATGAAGACCAAGAAACATCTCATCTATCCTAATATATTAAAAGATATTTAAATAAGAGGCAGTGTCATGTAGAACTCTTTCTTAGGATGTTTTACGCATGTAATGTGCGCTACATACGATAAGAAAAAGCTAGTTTTTTAGGCGTACGCCTTGGGGTAATTATATCTTTTCGTTTATTAATATTTTACTTTGAAATAATAACATCAAGTATCACTTGGTTTAGTGGTTAAGATATTAGTATATATACTTGTGATCTTGGGATCGAATCTTACATAATGCATTTTCTATATTTTTTTTAGTGTATGTGGATTACATAGCATAAAATACTCCAAGCAAAGGTGCCACGTGGCATCGTTCCTTGCTTAGGAACGCCTTTTAATACATTAGTATAGATATAGTAAAAGCGTTATACAAGATTTGATCTCGTGACTTGAGCATATACTAAACTATTGACCAATAACCAAATGATATTTTGTGTTACCATTTTAAAGCAAAATATAAAAAATAAAAATATATAATAACCCGAGGTATAGTCCACGCCTAAAAACTAGTTTGAATTTATTGTTTGTATGGTTAGATTATTGAAATTCTTTTAGTATATTTTCTAGATTATAGTAGCTAGTACATAAAGGGAATCCAACTAGTTTGCTGATTCGGTGGATGCCCCGAAACAATAAATGTAATGTGATTAGGGGTGTAAATGATGCGAGTCAGACTCAAGTTTGGCTAAGCTCGACTCGAACTCGAAAACTCGAAGCCAAGCTCGACTCGACTCGAAAACTCGCGAGCTTGAAAAAATCAAACTCGACTTGAACTCGAAATCCTGAACTCGAGCTCGAGCTCGAACTCAAACTCGAATCAAGCTCGAACTCGAAACTCGAATCAAGGCTCAACTCAAACTTGAGTCAATCCATGTACCTTGAGTTAGGTACTTTGAGTAGTCTTTTATAGAGGGGAAAAAAGCTAATGTTTCGTTGTCCAACCAATGTGGGACTTTATGAAACAAACTTTGGTCGAAAACAATGGTTTCCACCCAATGAAGAAATGCAACAAATTATAGTTTTTGTTCTATTTATAAAAGAACACAAACTTAAACTTTTGTTTCCCAACCAATGTGGGACAACTACAATTAACTAATAAGGCTCAACTCAAACTTGAGTCAATCCATGTGCCTTGAGTTAGATACATGGAGTAGCCTTATATAAAGGAAAAAAAAGTTAGTGTTTCATTGTCCAACTCCAACCAATGTGGGACTTTATTATGAAACAAACTTTGGTAGAAAACAATAGTTTCCACCCAATGAAGAAATGCAACAAATAGTTTTTGTTCCATTTACAAAAGAACACAAACTTAAACTTTTGTTTTCCAACCAATGTGGGACAACTAAAATTAAACAATAGGGATAGCTATAGTAGTAACATTTTTTATTGAAAAAAATAACTATTGTTTACACTATAAAAACCAATGTGGGAAATTTAATATTTTACATGAAATATCGTTTTTTAATTATTTTTCAGTTTGTTCATGAGCTTTCAAGCCGAGCCAAGGCTAAGGCTCGTTAAAATCTTGAACTCGACGTGTTAACCATCATCTAAAGACAAACTATGATTAAAGTCCACCATGAAAAATATTTTCTATATTAGCATAAATTTTATTTCATTGATTAAATTCTTTGAAAAAGTTTGAGAATTATTTATCGAAATTACAAGTATTATATAGTATAATCTTTTTCGAGTTTCTCGCGAACTTTATGTGTCGAGTAGGTATTAGCTCAGCTCGACTCGTTAGTCATCGAGTCGAGCTCGAGTTTGAGTCGAGCCTACTCGAGTCGAGGTTTTGACCGAGTTTTGGCGAGTCGATCTCGAGTAGCTCGCGAGTTGTCTCGTCTCATTTACACCCCTATTATTATGTGATATTGAGTTTACGATTAAATCTAGTGAAATAGGAAAAAAAATCTATTTTATATAGCTCAAGATCAAATTTCTTGTAATTTATTAAACATATGTTTTTTTAAAAATAGTTTTAAATTTAAATTCAAAACTTAGCACAAAATTTGGTTAACCAACAATTACACAAACTTATTATTTTAAAAATTTACTTCATTAATCTAAAACTTAATTTTGTTCTTCAATATTGCAAAATCTCTAAATTATAAATCTTACATGGAATTAGAAGATGTTATTATTGATTAAGTTTTGTAAAACAAGTCAGTTGGTTAATTAATAGAAATTAATGAAATAATTTAAGTTTAAACATGCTTCTAATCTTTTTTTATTTAAACTCTATGTATGCATAAATAAAGAGAGTTGAGCTATAATTGTCTTTTTAGATATTGGATTAAAATAAGTTAAGCAATTAAGATTGTATATTGATAAGTATGACTTTTTCCTTTTTTTTTAGTTACTTTGTTAACAACAGTTGTGACATTGGAGTGGTGGCAATTGATATACCTTATTAATTATGAGGTTGTGCATTCAATGTTCAAGTATTGATGCATATATTTGCTTGCTCAACTATTGTGAGAATACACATATAGTTATGTGTACATATGATTGGGATCATGTAGTTTGTTAGAGAAGGGTAACATGCGACACAATTCAATTCTTCCCACATGTTTTAATAATAGATATATCATTGATGTAATTACCACTACAAGAATTCACGTTTTTACCGACCGTCAAAATCGGTCGGTAATATGTGAAAAACGATCGTTAAAACAATTACCGACCGCTTTACGGTCGGTAAACCTCCGTTTGTATAACCCTAGTCGGTAATCCATGATCACCGACCACCAAACGATCGGCAAATTTTACTGACCGAATATATGAAATTACCGGACCGATTTATACGGTAGGTAATCACCAACCAGTACATGTCGTCGGTATTTGGAAAGAGCAGTCGGTAATTCTTTGTGAAAATTTTAAAAAAAAATTCAAACCTGCAACTAGTATCAACTAGTGCACAGATTTCAATGTCATTTGCATTAAACGTGGCAGCATGCTTAATATAAACACCAAGATTGGATGAGATCGGAGAAAAATGAATAGCTACATTGTTTAAGCAAACACCAACATAAATAACTTTTGTATTATTAATATAGAAAAAGGAACTACAAATTTTCAATTGCCAAAAAGTTTACAATGGGTAGGTTCGGGAGCCTAATTTAGGCGCCTGGGCACTTTTTCGACATTTTCAAGTCAATTTCAGGAAAATTTTACTCTATTATGAGATGTTCTAATAAAGCTAAATAAAATCGGCCAAAATAGGGACTGAAACAAAAAATTATTACACTAAACCCCCGTGCTAAGTTTTTCGAAGCGCCAGGTTCAAGACATTCTATCATTTTTATTCAAATTTTTTTTAATTACATTAGCGTTTGTGTGGTCAATGTTGGTCAATCCCGGAAATCTTGAGAGAATGAAAGTGAATAAAGAAAGTGTGGTGGGGTTTATGTGGAAAACATATGGTACATGTGAGAGTTTAAATAAAGAAAGGGAAAGAGGAAAAGAGGGAATAGGGAAATACATCCCATGTATTTTTGTACAAAAATACAGGTCGTTACAAGGAAATTCCAGGGCGGCATTTAGCAAATGAGAAGCATAACGAAAATTAATTCAGATTTAGAATTAAAAAGGAAAAAAAATTAAAAGAAGAAAAAAAGATAAAACGGAAAAAAACCGAAAAAATCGAAAATTAACGAAAAAAATGAAAAATAAAAGGAAAATAAGAAAAATTCGAAAATCAAAACCCAGAAAACAAAAATAAACGGAAAAAAACGAGAGAAAAGCATAAAACAAATTTAATTAACTTGTAAAATATCACGAAAATTTGAATCTTGGATGAGATAAAAAAAATTAAAACAAAAAAAGTAAGAAAAATAAAATTTACCTTGCAATTGGATCATGAGTCATTCCATGAGTTCTTGAAGTTAGATCTTGAAAGTGGTTTTGACAAAGAGATGGGAGAGAGAGTAAAAGCTGAGAGAAAAAGAAAATAATGGAGGATGAGAAAAAGAGAACGCGGCGGAGACTAAATGTGAAGGGATAGGGTTTGGGTTAAAATTAGGTTTTTTTTCCTGATCCGCGAAAATATCCACCTATTTACAGTCGTTAATTATTTCACTGCGGTCGGTATTTAACAACCGTCCAAAAATCAGTCGGAAATGCGGTCGGTATTGAACGACCGTCTTAATGTTAGTCGGTAATTTTCAAAAAGCGGTCGGTATTCAACTACTGGCAATTATTCAATCGTTAATTATAATATTGCTGACCGGTATATAAGCCGTCGGTAATTTCAGTTGCTAAAACCACGATTTCTTGTAGTGTACGTGGGCCATAAAAATTTGGTTAAAGGTATTTTTTTTATCAATTTTTAAGTTGAAATACTTTACTTTTTGGTAATTTCTACTTCTCTCGTTCCAAAATAAATGTAACACTTCTCTACTTTTATGTACAAGCTTTATGAAAAAAGTGTTATATTTATTTTGAAATGCAGGAAGCATAATAGTTGCAAGATTTCGGCCCTGTTCTTTTGAACTTATTTTGGCTGAACTGAACTGAACTTATTTTATTTTTGCTGAACTGAACTTATTTTTGCTGAACTGAACTTATTTTTACTTATTTTTGCTGAACTGAACGTATTTTGGCTGAACTGAACTTATTTTTGCTGATCTGAACTTATTTTGGCTGAACTAAACTGTATTAACATAATATTATCAATACTTATTATTATAATAATCAATAAATATTAACATAATATTATCAATACTTATTATTATTATTTTATTATTTTATAATAATAAATAATATATAATAAATAATAATAAAAATAATAAATAATAATAATAAATAACAAATAATAAATAATAACAAATAACAAATAATAAATAATAAATAATAAATAATAAATAATAAATAATATTAATAATAATAAATAATAAATAAATAATAATAAATAATAAAGAATAATAATAATAATAATAATAAATAAAAATAATAATAAATAATAAATAATAAATAATAAAAAATAATATTAATAATAATAAATAATAAATAATAAATCATAAAAAATAATATTAATTATAATAAATAATAAATAATAAATAATAATAAATAAAAAAAATAAATAAATAATAAATAATAATAATAATAAATAATAATAATAAATAATTAATAATAAATAATAAATAATAATAAATAATAATAAATAATAAATAATAAATAATTATTAATAAATAATAAATAAATAATAATTAAATAATAATAAATAATAAATAATAAATAATAATAATAATAAATAATAATAAATAATAATAAATAATAATTAATAAATAATAAATATAAATAATAAATAATAATAATAATAAATAATAAATAATAAAAAATAATATTAATAATAAAAAATAATAAATAATAAATCATAAAAAATAATATTAATAATAATAAATAATAAATAATAATAATAAAAAATAAAAAATAAAAAATAAAAAATAATTATAATTATAAATAATAATAATAATAATAAATAATAAATAATAAATAATAATAATAAATAATAAATAATAAATAATAAATAATAATAATAAATAATAAATAAAAATAAAAATAATAATTAATAAATAATAATAAATATAATAAATATTTATAAATAATAATAAATAATAAATAAGAAATAATAAATATGAATAATAAATAATAAACAATAATATTAATAATAATAATAATAATAATATTAATAATAATAATAATAATAAATAAATAATAGATAATAAATAATAAATAATAATAATAAATAATAATAATAATAATAATAAATAATAATATTAAATAATAATAATAATAAATTATAAATAATAAATAATAAATTAATAATAATAATTAATAATAAATAATAAATAATAAATAATAATAATAATAAATAATTAGAATAATAATAATAATAATAATAATAATAATAATAATAATAATAATAATAATAATAATAAATAATAAATAATTAATAATTAATAATAAATAATAATAATAAATAATTAGAATAATAATAATAATAAAAATAAAAATAAATAATAAATAATAATAAATTAGAATAATAATAATAATAAAAATAATAATAAATAATAAATAATAATAATAATAATTAATAAATAATAAATACTAAATAATAAATAAAAAAATAAAAAATACAAAGTCATCGTTATTATAATTATAATATAATAATAATAACAACAATTGTAATCTTAATATTGAAAACAAAAATAATAATTACAACATTAGACAAGACTAAACTTATTTTTGCTGAACTGAACTTATTTTGGCTGAACTGAACTTATTTTTGCTAAACTTATCTTATTTTTACTTATTTTTGCTGAACTGAACTTATTTTTACTTATTTTTGCTGAAAATAAGTCCAAAAGAACAGGGCCTTCATTCTCATTGCCTATCTTATGGTTATAATTATACCACATGTCTTTTTGATTTCATCAAAAACCGGTTCTACGATATTGACGACCTTATGCCTTTCGGCAATGAACTCTGTCCCAATCATATGAGTAATTTTACCATATCTTTTACCTATTTTTTTCATCTCAAGAGACAAGTTTTCCAAAATATCACGCATCCTCCAATATTCAACTGAAAAATAAAGGGAGTGTTTTACTTTTTTTTATCAAGAAAGAAAACTAGGAGGTGTCTACACAAGAGACACCACCTAAAGCATTGCGAAGGATGCTTACAAGTTACAACATACAAACATCATGATAAACGTGAAGAAGAAAAAGGAGCACATAGGAACTCATGTGGATGCTCCGCCGTGGTAACACCTTCTCCCCAGGCCCAACCGAAGACACCTTCATGAAACACGTCATGGGGGGCATGACAAACACCACAAAAAATGAATTAGCTCCAAAACCTTCTTAAGTTAAGGATCCACAATACCTTGAATATACACGAACAACAAACTTCAATTGAAGAAGAAGAGTAGCCCTCGACCCGAGCCGAACCGAAGTGGTCGAAGAAGAAACATCCCAACACCCCCAAATGAAAGGAAGCCTTGACTTGGATCCCTATCAAGAGCAAGCCAAAAAGCCACCCAAGCCGCAAACCAAGAGCCCAATCGGACGACTACCAACGCCAACCACGGAGACGAGAATGGAAGATAGCAACAAGCATACACTAGATGTAGACAAAGGGAACAAGCTAATCAAGGGGCTATAAGAGGAAAGTTCCAACTGAGGACAAGAAAGAAAGGATTTAATTGATAAATTAAACCATAAAAGTTGCTATATCTATAGGGGAAGGAGGAGGGCGGCGGCTAGGGTTTTATTTCTACAGAATTTTTGGGGCTAGGGTTTCTAGAGATAAGGGAGAACCCCTCTCTCTCTAGAAACTTTTTGGGAGTGTTTTAAATATATATCAACTATTTCAAATTATATGTGGTTGTTTGGTATACATGAAATTATGTAGGCAATAGAAATTTCCATGATTTTCTGAATTGGGTAGTTGTTTGGCTGACAGGAAGTGGAGAAAATTTGGGGAATGATTATTCCTGGGAAATTGAAATTCCCACAAAACGTGGGAATTTATTCACCTAGCCTCCCCTTGGTCATTCAAAATTCCCACATCAATTCACGGGAAGTACAAATTCCTTGATGCCAACCAAACACATTAGTCAATTTTCTAGGAATTACATAAGGGAAATAACTTCCTAGGAAATGGAATTTCCCATGGGAATTAAATTCCCATGTATACCAAACAATATATATATATATATATATATATATATATAATATATATATATATATATATATATATATATATATATATATATATATATATATATATATATATATATATATATATATATATATATATATATATATATATATATATATATATATATATATATATATATTATGACTAAATTATATTTGTATTTCCCTTTTAATGTCATAACGTGATTTTTTTCCTTTCATTATATTCTACTCTTTTTTTGGTTCATCCATTGTTTTACATTCGACCTATATTTCTTTTCATTCTTTTCGAAGTACATTTTTTTTTTACTCTTTCACCTTCTCATAACTAGAGTCGTCGAGTTTGGTTAATGAAGCTGGCTGGTTGAACCGAACAAACCGAAATTTGAACCGAATTAAACTAAGCGGGAGTAATCGTAACCGAAATCAAGCGAAAAATGTTGAACCGAAACCGAAATAAAGCGTAAATGAAAAACCAAAACCGAACCGCAATCGAACCGAAACAAATTATAGCGAAAATAACTATTAAAAATTGAAAGTTGATCAATCAACTGAACCGAACCGAATATTTAGCGAATTAACCGAACTTAAACAGACTTTAAACCAAAACTGCTTTTAAACGATTTTTAACTATGCTCGAACCGAATTCACATATTACCCAAATTCATGATAGTACTCCAATTCGCATACAAATTTTATCAATGATAATAATACTTGAATTTATGACATATAATTTAATTTCTTGATTATTTTCAACTATGTCAAGTTCATTAATCTTACACTCCAAATCGAATTTATATTTTACCCAACTTTATGATATACTATCACATGAAAATTTATCATGATAATTTTATTATTAGTATATGAATTTATGACATTATAGCTATATGAAACTGAAATTGTTCATTTCATCTTTTGCTATATATATAACATGTTAGTGGCAAAGTTAACATAGATAAAATCAAAATAATTGGTCAACGTTGATAGTTTGATTTCTCAAAATAGAAATGTAACAAATAAATATAGACGAATGGGGTAACATATAACTTATACTCCTTCCGTTTCTTTTTGGTTTACTCACTTCACTTTGGGGGAGAATCGGCTTTTTAAAAAATGTCTAACTCGTCTTTCGAAGAAGTTTATAAGAATTTATCTCGATATAAGACGTCCTTTTTAACCAAATATGATTTGATTTGCATACAATTAAAAGTTTGAATATCGACTTAATATATCGATAAAAGTACTACATATACCGATGTGACTTGTCCAACCTAGTTGGTTTGTCCTCATTTAGACTTGTTGTTTTTTGGTTGTAATGGTTTGGTTTGATATGTATTCATCTTTCTCCTTTAGCAAAAAAAAAAAAAAGATGCCACTTTCATTCACGTTTTTTGGAGTACAACCAGTTTTTTTCGAGGCAAGTCTTGGGACTACATTTATTTGCCACGTTAATTTAACCGAACCCGAAAACATTTGGCCAAAACTCGACATGAAGTTCCATTTTCCCCAAACAAATACAAGAATGTGACTAACTTCTACCCGAATCGATGCGATTATTGTTGAACTTATGTGATTTTCGTCAATATCTGAAATATAACTGAAACAAAACTGAAAATAACCACGTGTTTCAACTGCTATGGATTCAACCGTTGGTTGGTTTAACTTTTGGGTAAAAAGCGGTTTATCTTGGCCGAACCCAACCGAAACGGAAAGAAAACAAAAGCGAATTAAACGACCGAAAAGTTTATTAATTGAACCAACGTTAATAATTTAAGCTGTTGTGAACTAAACCGATATGAACTTAACTATTTGAATACAACCATAATCGAACTGTTGAGGCCGAATTGACACTTCTACTCATAACCTACTATACAGGATTAATCTAGACCAATAAGGTGCATCTTAGTCTTTAATTTGATTTACAGAAAGTGGATAGATAAAAACTAGAGGTAGTATATATCCCTAACTTGTAATATTTGTCATCATAGTGTGTTGTACTGCTATGTGCGTAAGTTGTAGTGTTTAAGGGGGATTTCCCTTGCTTTTTTGGTAATGCTACCTTACATTTTACCAAAAAAATTGTCATGATAAAACTTTGATTATTAGTATTTATAATTGCCTATTTGTAAGCTTTATATAAATTGTCATTTTAAGTCTATATATATAGAGAGAGATAAATTGTATAATATTTACATAGACCATATGTATAGTCGAATGATTGAAAGATATAAGGAGTAATATTCTTGAACACGTAGACATCAACATATATTAATGGATTAAATGGTTCTATTCTTGGATAAGTGAGATAAATCCGTTTTGTAGACATTAACATATATTAATGGATTCTATTTTTGGTGGAATAAGGGAGAATAAAGAGAGGGGAAAGTTTATACAAAATGAAACGATGTGAAGATGATGAGAGAATATATTGATCAACGACCAATGAGAAAACTGGAAAGAATTTAGTAATATGAAAAGCCAATGCTAAAAAGGTTCTAGAGAAGATATTTGTTTCCTTGAATTGATGGCCTCCACTTTGCATGGAACGTCAATGGAGGTTGTGGTTCTAACACGTCAGGTAAGAAGAAGACAACGGAGGCTAAGCGCTTATCGCCTTATCGGGACCAAACATGTTATTTTTATTTTTATTTTTTTTTTAACATCGGGGACCAAACATGTTTTTAACATGCTTCTTGCTTTTCATAGCTTTCAACTGTAGAATGCATTGTAATCTGTTTGTTTCTCCAGGGGAGCTTATGGTGTAAATTGATGGAGTTTGAAGGACTCCTCTCTCCTGGGTGTGTTATCACTATAAAAGTTTTCTTCTTAAGAAGAAATACCTGGGACTGAGTTGAGTTTTTCACTCTCTTGAATTTAATGAAATGAAGTTGAAATTATTAAAAAAAAAAAAAACATGCTTCTTGCTCTCAAAGTCAGTCGTTCAACGACACAAATGCAAAATTACAAAATCTGTAAATTGATTGGTGGAATCAATAATATATATGTTAGAATTAGTGCTTCAAATTGTAGTTCCTAATTTCTAGTTAAAATTAGTCTAGAATATTACTACATGGTCAAAGTAGGCCAGTACGAGTCAAGTTACTCATCTAATTAGTTCCAATAATAAAGCAATTATCATGTTAGTGGTAGACTATGTCTGGCATGAATCGTGGGCAATGACCTTTAATTTTGGCATTGTTATATACACGCTTTCTCTAATTGAGGATTATTGTAAACACTTTATTCATTGGATTGAATACAAGTATGTTATTCTTTCCTCTCTCTCATCTCTATTATAATTTAAACAATATATTCATAAACATGTTATTAGCATGCTTCTTGCTGTCGAAGTCTAAGTCGATTTTCCACAATACAAATGCAAAATAACAAAATATGTTAGTTGAGTGGTGGAATCAATAATACTAACCATTCTCAATTTATCTCCTTTCTTTTGATAAGGATTTATGTTCCTATGTCCTCCTTTCTTTTTCATTCACATTATAATCACAAACCATTCTCAATTTATCGCCTTTACCATGAACATATTAGAAAAAAGGTTCATCATTCTATCTCATCCATTTTCCTACCCCATCCACAATTATGAAGCTTTTTTTAAAAAAAAAATAGAAGCAAAACCAATTAAAATCAATTTTTTTTCGATAATTTTAGTTTCAGTTTTATTAAGGCTCAAAGGCCTAAGAATTGGCCAAAGTCATTACAAAGCAGGGCCAAGACAAACCCAGCTGAGAAATCAAAAAAACCACAGATCCTCATTGATCACAAACCAAACATCAGCAGGAAGCCAAAATTCAGATTGAATTTGACTAAAGCCATGCGAGGAATTCTTAGCTTCGACCAAGACCTTGCTTTGCTAATGAATCCGCTGCAAAGTTTGATGAACGACCTTTATGAGAGATTGTGATGTTTAGCCATTTCCTCCTGATTGCTCAGATAAAATTAAGGATGAAATGAAGATTCCAAGGACCCCCTATATCTTCGTTACACCATTTGACTGCGTTTGCCGAGTCCGATTCAAGAACCACCTGGAGATTTGCGATACTCGGACTGTTGATTGTAATTTGTACGGCTCGGTGAATGGCAAGGACTTCCGCCATGTTTATTTCCATTGGGGGAATTGGGCAAGAAAATAAGCATTTGAATGTACCCTCTTCATTTCTAAGAACACCACCTATAGCAGATCTTTGGGGTAAGGAAGCAACTGAGGCATCAACATTTTATTTGATGACATTCGGTGGAGGAGGGCTCCAAACTAGGAGCTTTGATGAGGAGGTAGGAGGTGAACCTGCACCAACTGAAGCCCAGTTCAAATAGATTGGATTACGGAGGACTTCATCTGGGCCATAAGGGAACATTGTGTTCCATCCCTTTATCCACCATGCGATTCTTAGGATAACCAAGTTTTGTAATTCCGCAACCGAAGATTACGAACCATTAAAGATTCTTGCATTTCTCTTTTTCCATAATGTCCAAGCAATCACAAAAAAACTGGCGATCCAAACTTTCCTGAAGAAATTATCCCTCCCATTATAGTGCCATTGTTCAAAAGCTTCTTTAAGGCAAGATGGTGAAGTCCAATTTTGTTCCCACAGACCTAGCTACCAACTCCAAAGAGCCCAAGAGAAAGAGCAATGCAACAAAAGATGATCTGCCGTTTCCGGAGCTTCACCACAAAAAATGCAAAAAATTTCCGATGAAGGAATGATGCCAATACGCCCAAGTTTCGCTTTTGTGTTCAACTTATCCATCATTGCTATCCACATGAAAAGTTCAATGCGATGCCGCACTAAACCCCTCCAAATTCCCTTCACTGCATCATGTGAGGGGTTAATGGAGGATTTTATGAGTTCTTCTCAGCAAGATTTTACTGAAAAAACTCCAGCCCTGTGGGGGGTCCAAATGAAATCATCCTGAGCATCGGGGGTAAGATAAGTAATATTAAGAAGAAGCATTAAAGCTTCCTTCTCCTCAGAATCATGGGGCCGAAGAGAACGAGCCCAAGAGAAAGCCCACTTCCACACAAAACCATCCCAAAACCCGAGTGAGTGGCATTTTAGTTTGTTGCAATTGAGAAGAGTCTTGGGAAGAGATGCTTTAGGGGAGAGCTGTCAATCCAAGGTTCATGCTAAAACATAGTATCCAAGCCATTCCCAATTTGCTTCCTGATTGAAGTGAGAGCAATATTACAGGCCACAGGGTGCTGCAAGATGGTGGAACATATGTGCTTCCATGGACCATTTCCGTAAGGAATAGAGAGATCCCTTAGTGAAAAGGATGCTGGATAATCATATTTGGAGTTGATTACACTCCTCCACAAAGAATCTTTTTCCGGTAGAAACCGCCAAAGCCATTTAAAAAGAAGACCAATGTTCCGAAATAGGAGACTTCCAACACCAAGACCACCCATATGCTTCGGTAATTCAATGATACTCCATTTCACGAGAGGGAGAGCCTTCTTTTCCAGGTTGCTGCCCCATAGGAAATCACGTTGAAGTTCTATTATTGCAGCCATGACACCCTTTGGGATTGGAAATATCGACATAAAGTTTGAGAGTGATGCTTCTATGAGAATTAACCTTCCTCCCATCGAAAGCATTTTCCCCATCCATGATGCAAGTTTTTTCTTCATTTTGTCGATAATGGGAGCCCAAGACTTGATTCGGTTCATTTGTCCTCCAATCGAAAGACCCAAATAAGAAAAAGGAAGTTGCCGCATTTTGCACATAAGAATTTCTGCAACCTCATTTAGCCCAACGAGTGAACTCTTAAGAAAATTCACCCTAAGACCGGATGCAAGGTTGAAAAGAATGAGTAACTTCTTGATGTTAAGAAGTTGATTGATGTTAGGTGAGCAAAAAACAATGGTGTTGTCCGCATACTGTAAATGCGTTAGTTTTTTACCACCATTACTGACTTCAATTCCTTCACAGAGAGACATGGCAGCAACTTTTCTTATGAGCAGGTTTAGCGCTTCTACAATGATGTTGAACAAAAAAGGCGATAGTGGGTCGCCTTGGCGGAGGCTCCGCTGCAGTGTAAAGGGTGGGGTTGGGGACCCGATTAGTAATATGGAAGCGGAGGCATTCATAACACAGGCTTTTATCCAATTCCTCCACATCAAAGGAAAACCCATTTGTGACAAACACCAATCAAGGAAACTCCAAGACACCGAATCAAAGGCCTTATGAAAGTCTAACTTTAAAATTGCAGCCTTGATATTCATCCTTTTGTAAGAATCAATTAGTTCCCCAGCAATCAAAGCCCCATCTAAAATCTGCCTTCCCTCTATGAAAGAGGATTGAAAAGGGCCAACAAGATGGTCCATTACCTTTTGCAATCGTCGAGCTAAAAGCTTTGCAATAATTTTATAAAGGCAACCTACCATGCTAATGGGTCGAAAATCTTTGAAGCCCTCCGGAGATTCAGTTTTTGGTATCAAGGCAATAAACGCCATATTACAGCCTTTTGGAAGACGATAAGTGAGCCGAAATTCTCGAACGATGTTATACATATCAGCCTTAATGATTTCCCAGGAGGCTTTGATAAACTTGAAATTACAGCCGTCGGGGCCCGGGGCTTTTTGGCTGTCACAAGAAGACACAGCTTCATCTATTTCGTCTGTTTCAAATGGGGCAGTGAGTAGGGAGATTTGTTGAGGTGAGAGAGTTTTGAAATCTAGGTGAGGGAAAGTGGGGCGGATGGGGTGATCTTCTTTGAAGATTTTTTTTCAAATATTTTAGGGCTTCTTTCTTAATCTCAGATGGAGAGTCGACTGTGGAATTTTTGACTTTTATGGAGGAGATACCAGTTTTTCTTTTTCGGATAGAAGCAATGGCGTGAAAGAACTTAGTGTTTTTGTCCCCTTCTTTGAGCCATTGGGCTCTCGATTGCTGAGCCCAGTACATCTCCTTTCGTTTTAGCCAGTTCCATAGATCAAGTTGGGCTTTAGCCCTTTCAATGACTTCCGAAGCATCAAGGCATCTGGTGTTTGCAATGTTATCCCACTCCTGAATTTTGTTCTCCTAAATAGAGATGTTGTTTTCAATATGGCCGAAAACTTCTGTATTCCATTGCTTCAAATTTTACTTGACATTTTTGAGCTTCACCGTAACATCCAATTTAACAGCATTAACCCATGATTCCTTGATTTTTTTTTTTCCAGGCAATCAGGATGAGTAAGCCAACAATTCTGGAATCTAAAGGGACGTGAGCCCCAGTCAGCATCAATGGACTTTACCAAGAGAGGACAATGGTCCGATATGCTACGTTTCAGGAGGCACACACTCAAATTTGGGAAAGATGAAATCCATTCAGGATTTATGAGCAATCTATCAAGCTTGCTGCTTGATTTGCCTCGGAACCACGTGAATTTGCCCTTCGAGGGATGAATTTCCATTAGATGAAGATCATTCATGAAGGATTTGAAGTCTTCAGAACTATGGGGATCAAAGGACTGACTTCCTCGATCTTCGGGGAGGAGAACTTCATTGAAGTCTCCGATGATGAGTAGTGGAATAGAAGAATTGCGCCCAAATTCTATAATTTCATTCCACACTTGTTTTCGGCCCTCTTTGCAGCAAAGATTGTATATATTAATTAAAGCAAATCTGGAATTGATTGAAGGGAACACTTACTGCAATCCAATGTTGCTCAATTCGATATGAGTCGGAGGTGAAGACTGACTTTTTCCAGATAGAGAGTAATCCACCTGATCTACCGATAGATGCGCTGAAAAGATGCTCAAGATCCTGATCATTCCATATGGTTCTCAAAAAAGTTGGGTTTATTTCTTTAGATTTTATTTCTTGTAGGAAAACAAAAGAGGGAGAGTGTGTGGTGATCAGTTTTCGTAGGGCGTTCCTTTTGACTTTTACCCCAATGCCCCTTATATTCCAAGATAAAATCATGATACTAATGAGAGGAGGAATGAGATAGCACTCAGGCTATTGGTGATTGATGTCCCAAGCACGTTTCCGATCCACAAGTATAACTGAAATTCTATCATGGAGATCATCCGTCGAACCATCAAAAGAAAAGCCCAATGATTTTGCAAGGTTAATGATGTCTTCTGATTTCAATGGAGGGTAGGATAGAGATGTAGGAGAGGAGGGAGGAGGGGATGTCTTTTTGGCTTTTTTTTTTTTTGCTCATGAGTCTCTTTTCTTTGTGGGAAGTTTTAATTGGAGATGGAATGAGGTCCTCGAAACCGGGAGGGAACAGGGGCTCGGATTGAGAGGAGGAGGTTGAGATGAAGCTCCGAGGTCGGAGGAGAGGCTAGAATTTGTTAGAGGTAGGAATGGGAAGAGAGGGGCTAGAAGGTTTGAGAGGGGATGAGACATTGGTTGGACCGAGATGATTTTGTGAGATTTTGGGGATCGATTTTTCCGGAGATCCAATGAGAGGTCTTGAGAGGTTGGGCCAAGCCCAAACGGGGAATTGGATTGGGCAGGGGAGATTTGGGAATCCATTGTCTGGGTTGACTTTTGGAGTGTGATGTCATTTTCACGCGCGTGAGGGAGTGGGGATATCATTCCCAGAGTCATGATGAGATAATGATGTGGAATTTAGATCATTGGACAGAGAGGGGACATGCTTTTGGGAGAAGAAATTACGTATTTAATTTTGACCTTGGGAGAGGACAAAGGAGCACTTTTCTCAATAGAGGATTGACGGCCGCCGGAGGGCGAGACTTTCGGAGTTACGCCGCCCGCAAACCTTGAATTATCATCATTGGACCATTTTTGGACAAATAAAGAAGCGATACTATCATCATCATCGGAGTCAGGTTTTGATCCACTGGAAGGAGGGGACAAGAGGGGCTATCCTCCACAATGAAAATTTTAAATCTTTCATCATCAACATCAAACAGCATTTTGCTATTAGTTTTGAACAGGCAGTCCATAATTATGCGAATTTTTGCATAATCAACACGGGCATAATCCACTGACAAAATCCTACCATATATGCATCCTATCTGGAAAAAAATTTCATACTTCCATGCGAGAGAGGGGTGCCATAGGCGTGATCCAGGTTTCTCTCCACAATGACGCACTTTTGCTATTCACGTTCCTTAGTTCCGGGGAACCGGTTGGAAAGCCAACTACAATCTAACATTCTTGATTTATCTTCCATAGAATCAAACGTTATTAAATGAAGCATACCTCCCATGGGCTTGATAGTAAGGTAGGTTACACCTTCAGCGAGAATGTGGTTTAATATTGCCTCTGAGGAGAGTGAAGATGAAGCGACTCCGATTACACTACTTCTGAAAAATTCGAGATTGTCCATATTTTTTGTTCCTTTGAGAGCAAGGACTTGATCATCATCCATATCCCCAATGGATAAATTTGCTTTGGTTTCTTCTACTTCAGGCCCGAGAATTTTCGAGCTCATTGCCCTCTGCTTACTTGGTGCATAAACGAAATTAGGTTGAGGGTCTTGTTCTTGGAATGGGGTTAAGAGGATAGTGTTTTTTTGGTTTTGAGAGGGGATAGGTTGAGAGTTCATATGAAACGGGGAGGAGCATTTGGATGGGCACGTGTAGGCTGCTTCCTTGTAAGAGCGGTGGTCCCTTGAGGATGACTTGGGAGGGGGTAATTTTTGGGAGGGGTGAGGGTTAGGGCGATATGGAGGAGCTTGGGATTTTTATGCAGGTTTAAAGGGTAGATGGGTGGGTTTATCCTGTTTTTCATGTTGAACCCGGATTACGACATAACCAATTTTCCAACCATTTTCATTTTGGATGGCAAGAGGGGGGATTTAGAGGAAGAGAATCGGACAAAAGCATATCTATAACGGCGGTTTTGGTCGAGTTGTTGAGGGAAGTGGATGTCTTGAATTTGTCCATAAGGGCTGAAGATTTGGTGAACTTCTTTCGGGGAGGAGAGGAGTGGTAGAAAATCAACGAAAATGGTCATGGATGCGGTGGCCTAAGCAGTGGGTTTTTTGCGGTAGGAGACTATCTTCCATGGGTTGGGGATTTCTCTCTCTAAAGGGTTTCTCTCTTTCTCTCTCCATTTTCTTTTGAGGAGAACTCTTTTAATTTAAAATCAAAATTATTTAAAGAAAGAAATGAAAAATAGGGGAGGAAGAGAAAACTGAAAATAGAAATAAAATATAACAAAATGGGTGTCCATATGTAGAGAATGTAAAATAATGAATTTTGGATTTTATATTTATTTTCCTGAATGATATTTATTGAAATATTAATGTTACGATAACAATAACGTTAATATTATTTGGAGCATCAGACAAGCGACAAGTGCCGCGTGAGCATTGGATTGCATGGAAAGTCTGACGCGCATCAGACACCAACTGTTGCCACACTCCTTGTTGTTGTTTTAAGTTGGCGCGTTTTGGAAGAAGTTTGCTTCTCGCTCCATCTTCCCAAAACGCTGAGTTGCAATTTCAGAGGACAGTTTTTTATTTTTGTTATCTGATTGATGTGCGTGTGGTTCAAGAACACCGAGTCGTTCGGAATTTCGAACGTTCATCCAATTGTTCACTCAGTCACTCATGTACAATTGTTTCGTTTAGGACGATTAAGAAAAAATATTAAAAGGTCATGACCATGAATCACTTTTTGGTTCATGATTAGGGATGCTCGAAGATATATAAAACTCTCAGAGCACTCTTAACCATGAAACAAAAAATGGTTCATGGCCTTGAACTATTTTTTTTGTTAATCATGAACCAAATAATGGTTTGTGCGTCAATCGAGAATTTGTCCCTTTTTCTCTTTGAGGATATGTGCATGCTTGTGGATGATCAAGAGACTCAGAAATGAGAAGCTAGAATCTTGCATAGGAGAGAATTTTTAATGAAAATGAAACCAAGGTAAGATGATGACACAAGATTCTTATAGTTCTTGTTTTCATGGGTAAGTTATAAGTAAAAGCATGTATTAATCAGCAAACAATTTAGGTCTATGCACTAGGTTGGACTCTTAAGATTAAACAAACCAACTAGGTTGGACTCTTCAAACCAAAAAAAGGCAACAACTAGCTCAAAGTGTGAAACCAACATACCCCACAATCCTGAAACAGGATCATAACAAAACAGAACTAACACAAGCAGCCTCAAAAACCATTCTCTATCCGGCCTAGAATCTTCTTAGAAAAAATGGCGAAAATCCTCATTCTAATAACCTGTTTGAGTCTATGTATTGCACTATGTACAGTAGGCATCCTTATAATTCCAGTAACAGTCATTCATACTTTGCCAAATCAAGTATATGACAGCATTCACAGTAGCAAACCAAACAACCCTCTTAAACTTTGAGACTCTACCGTGCTTAATCCATCTGAGCAGCCTATGTAACTCAAAAGTAATTGTTGTTATTTGCAACCAATTTTGAATTCTCTGACACAAAGAAAAGGTGCTCATGACTCCCCACCGGAGAGTCACACAAGGTGCAGCTATATGTGCTATACTAACACCAATTTTTGCAAGTCTCTATGTAGTTTGGAGCCTAACTAACAGCTAATCAGCATATGAACATATGCTAAAGTGTACTTGGTCTGTTCCTGTTATAAGGAACGCAATAAAAGCAACGAATAAATAAAGAACAATCGACACGAGAATTAATGTGGTTTGCTAACAATGTGTTAGCTACATCCACAGAGCGAGAGGAGAAATGTTCTATTATCTTTTTTGGAGAGAAAGTACTGTTACGGAATATGGAGCAGGAAGTTAATTATAAAGGTTTAGATAGTACCCTTCTAATTAACCTAAATAGAATGAGACTAAAACTGAGACCCTCGTGCTTGGTTAATCTTAGCGCAAAATAATTCTAGACTCCATTGTCCCAATGAACCTGATGAGGAGGCTCACCAGTGAGCTTAGCATAGACAACTTTCACTTAGTATGTTGACATAGCACACAACTCAACTATAGAAAAATGTAGCCATAGATGATCTCTTGTAGTGTTGTTTTTATTACAATGAAGGTAGAGATAAATAAGTGAATGTAAACTGATAACGGAAAGGAGTTAAATAAGCAAATGGAGTGCTTTTTCACCGGATTTTTTTTTACATTCTCCAGGATTTTGCTAGTTTTTGTCAAAAAAATAAAAAGTATTAGACTGCTATTTTGAATAAAATATCAATATATTTAGTAATTTGTCAACAAATTTATTTTCAACAGGATGCACAATAGGTGACAAAATAGATTGAAGGGAAAAATATTGAATTATTATTAAATATTAACCCAAAGGGAATATTTATAGTGCATCATATAAAATCTAACTTAGGTACAACTAGGAAAACATATCCAACTAGGCAAACATATCCTACACTAAATATAATATTAAGAAATATTATCTCTAAATAAACACTTTGAGATATGTCTAAATAAATACTTCTAGATAGATAGATTTAGGAAATGCTCCCAAATCTATCCTAACATCCCCTCCACAATCGTAATGGCGGGAATACGCACGTTGTGATTGGAGATAACACTGACATAAGCCCTTTTTTCCCAAATAACCCCAACATTATCACCCCTATCGCATATAACCTTAAATTTGAAATTTGTCATTAAACATTATGGAATTACAAACGGCGTTATCTTGGTTTGACTTTGGATGGGTTTGGCGCCATTTAAGAAGGTGGTTGATGCCATTAAATGTGAAGAAAGTGGTTTTGCGCCCTATTAGTGATCTGCTGCCAGCAATAAAACCTAGAATTGTGCATGAAAACTAATGAACATCCTTTTGATAGCCATCAACCACCTTCTTAAATGACGCCAAACCCATCCAAAGTCAAACCAAGTTAACGTTGTTTGTAATTTCGTCATGTTTAATGACAAAACAAATGTGGGGCTATATGCGATATGGGTGACAATGTGGGGGTTATTTAGGAAAAAGGGCTATATGTCAGGGTTATTTGACATAATATCCCAAAAAAAATCTTGTATCAGTAATAATTGCAGATCAATCGGATGAACTGGAACTAGTCTTCAGTAGGAGTGTTCATGAATATCTGACCCGGTCGATTCGATTGGTTTTTTAGTTTTCGGATATTTTGGATCGAAGGTCCGAAAATTTTCGGATCGGATACCAATCGGAATTTTTCATTTTCGTATATCCGAAAATATCCGAAACATGAGAATTTTTCGGATTTTTTTCTGATATTTTCGGATATCCGATCCGAAATATTCGAAAATATCTATTTCAAGACCGGATATCCGAAATATCCGATCCGAAACTTATGTTATGAATTTTTCCTTTGAAAAAATTAATTTTTAGTTTTCGGATATCCGATTTGATCCAATCCGAAATTTCAAATATCTCGATTTTTTTCGGATCGGATTCGGATCGCATTTTTTCCGATCCAAAATTTTGGATTGGATCGGATTTTCCTAAATGAACACCCCTAGTCTTCAGTGAAGTCGATCCACAAACTAGTGATGTCGGCTTGGGAAATTAAACTTGTAGGGGTTTTATTTTTGGAGCAAAACCAAGCTCACATCAGGTAATGGTTTTTCTTGAGCAAAACCATGCTCACATCAGGTAATGGTATTTCTTGAGCAAAATCATGCTCACATCATATTATAAAATCCTCGTCTCATGGCACAAGAAGAACCAATAAATTCTGTCTCACGACACAGGGAGAGCCGAAAAAGACGTCTCTCATGACATAGGGAGAGCCAAAACTTTTGTGGAGGGATTTTATGGTCAAGAACCAAGTAAGTTAGGTTCTTAATTGATCGAAATATTCAAGGTGGAAGAAGAACAAAGTTTCGAAGCGGGTTATTATAGCAAACTTAATGAGCCTTGATATACAACATATGGCAGAGTTTACCTAGTATTGCTACTGTAATTAAGCAGTGTAAAAGTATTTTAAGGCTAGAGTGCTTGCTATGATTCCTAGGAAGATTACTAGGAAGGATTATGAATGGATAAGTAGCTTGTAAAGAGATGGTTAGGCTTGTTGTTGCGCTTTTGGTTGGTTTTTGCGATCCTTTTAGGAGGGGGTTCAACCTAGTTGGTTTGTCTCCTTTTTGGATTGTGTAAGATGTAATTTGTTGGTTCAATTAATCTACTTATTACTTACTTAATAAAAAATTAATTGGTGGAGGGAGTTTAATTATGGTTAAAGAACCAAGTAAGTTAGGGTCTTTAATTGGTGAAGGGATTTTATGGTCAAAAGAACCAAGTAAGTTAGTTTTGTTCTTAATTGATGGAGGGATTTTGTGGTTGAAGAACGAAATAAATTAATTAAGTTCTTGAAAGCACTAGCCAATCCTTGTGGCATGAAGCACCGGCTTCAATACTTAACCAAGAGGTTAAAGCCCAAGACCCGAAACAAGTAAAACGGCTAATATGGAAACACCAAGTAGGAGACATCATTCCATGAAACAGCCAGCAAGACAAACAGTAACAAACCAAACCTACTAACCCACTAAGATCACGCCATTGACACATATATCAAATCAAACGATGTGAAAACTGGAACAAGCACGCTGCAAACACCAACAGCAAATGACGTATGCAATATACAATCTAACAACAACGTCGAGAAAAGGGGAAGATATCAGAGAACTGTAGGAGAAACACGAACAATGAAGTAGATCGATACGCTTTCAGTACGTAGTTCATCTTTTCAATCTCGCACCTCGAAAAAAAATCTGTTTTAGGGGGAGAAAATCTGGCCGGTGAGTTTAAAACTCAAACCCACAAACGGGAGAACAATATTTTTGACTTTTTACCAAAGATTTTAACCTGCTAGCTCTTGATACCGTGACAAAATAGATTCAAAGAGAAAAGGATGAATTATTATTAACCCAAAGGGGAAAACCTAACTTGGTAGAACTAGTAAAACATATCCAATTAGGAATCATATCCTACACTAAATATAATATTAAGAAATATTATCTCTAAATAAACATTTCTGTGATATGTGCAGATAAACACTTACAGATAGATAGATGTAGGAAATACTCCTAAATCTATCCTAACGTACAATAGGTAATCGTAGGAATCTAGGTGGGCTTTGAGTGCATACTTAGCTCCCTCTATAACAAAATACTTGTAATACAATTTTGATCATTAATTTATGTAATTTTCAATTTTGTATCAACAAATTGTAAAAAGTTAGATATTCTAAAATCATGCATCAAGAGTTCTCCATCAATATTTTATATTATAACATTTGAATTGTTTTTATATATTGAAACAATTAATTAAAGCTATGTATAAATAGTGCATGTTAAAAGTCCAAGTGCGGCAAGAAGTATGATTCAATTATTAGTCTCTCAATCATATATCAGACTGTCTAAAGTAGCAACGTAATAGATAATCATAGAAACCAACAACAACAACTGCAAAGTCTTAGTCTCAAACTGATTTGGAGTCGACTAAAACATAAATCGGAGTAAGAAATCAAAAGGGATGGATTCAATATTTGGCATCTGGAGGGCCCATTACTCCACCAATTACCTTCCGTGGTTTGTAAGCTCTCACCTTTACCAAGCCACTACTGCACTACACCATGTTTTCAATTCTCCTCTAACCCCCTTATCCCTTTCACCAATCTTTTCACAACTTGCTTATTCAATAAAGAGTATGGTCATATCACTCATATGGTGGTTAGGGGTTCCTAAATTTAGGACACTGCTGGTTGGAAAATATTACACGGTGGTGGTCCACAAGTAACATTATTTATATGTATAAATGGGATTGTGAATGTCATCTAACTTAGTTGGTAAAGTTGTGGGGGTGATACCCAAGATTTGAGATCTAATCTCTTCTATATCATTGTACATAATCACTCATTTAAGTTGGTAAGATGAAGGGCCTCTTGAACCGACACCTCGCACGCGGTACAACAAGTCGGGTTTGCGGTCGAGCTCCTGGAGGGAGGGGAATGGTAAGGGAAACCTCACCCCCAAAGTGCCCCTAGTGGGATTTGATCCCATGACCTTGAAGTCATGAGGCTAAATCTTTACTGCAAGGCCAAGCTCGTTGGTACGCCATATATATATATACTCCTTCCATTTTGTAAAGATCTAATCGGTTACTGTAGATACACACTTTAAGACAAATTGGAGAAAATGTATAAAGTGAGTCCACTTGGTTTCTTTTACTTTTTTAATGAGGAGAGAGAATGTGAGTTTATTATATTTTAAGGGAGATATAGAGCATGGAAGAGAGATTGTGTAATCACTCATTTACGACATATATATACTCCACCTATTTTGTGAAGATCTGATCGGTTACTGTAAATACACACTTTAAGGCAAATTGGAGAGTGAGTGTAAAAAGTGGGTACACTTGATTTCTTTTACTTTTTTAATGAAGTGAGAGAGTGTGGGTTTATTATATTTTAAAGGAGATATAGAACATGGCAGAGAGAGTGTATGGGTCAAGGATGATTAAGTTATTGTATATATTTTTTGTTGGGCCCACGAGTCCACCAACAGCTCCACCATTAGTATGATATTGTCCGCTTTGGGCCTAGCCCGCACGGATTTGTTTTTGGGCTCCTTCCCAAAAGGCCTCATACTAATGTAGTTGGTGAACTCTTATAAACTAGGTGACTTCTTCTTATCTCTCCGATGTGGGACTTGGGATGTATACCCAACATTTTTGTCAAATGATCTAAAACATAGTGAGTACTTTAAGACATGGATGGAAAAGTAAAACTAGTAAATCTCAAAATAACGGAGGAAAAGGAAAACGTGTATGGGTCAAGGATGATTAGGCTACTGTATACTTCATAGGATTTTAATTTCATATATTCGGTGCCAATATGCGCATTTTACAAACAAAACTGCTATTTACCACAAATAATGTTCATACGATAGCCTGACTAATAATATACTCAATTTTACTAATTACAAGAAAAACTAATATATACTCAAATTAAATAATCATGATCGCAATATAATAATTGCAACTACAACAACCAAATAATAAAAGACATAAAACGACATTAAATGCGCCTTTAGACCTGGAAATGTATAAACAAAATTACTACACACCCTAACTTACTGGAAAGTGGAAACCACGTAGTACGATCTAAAGAAAAAAAATGTAGTACGATCTAAAGCAAAAAAAAAAAACAATGGGAAAAAAGAGGATTTACATAGATTAGAAAAGTCTTTCCCTAAAACTATACCCTAGTGTTTCTCTTCATTATAAAAAGTAAAATAAAACTATACCCTAGCTTTACGTACTCCCCGTACTTTGTAGTAATACTTCACTCAATTATTTGTACTATTTTCATTTTTCAAGACATAAAACATAGTTGTCAAAAAAAAAGACATAAAACAAATATTAAGAAATAAATTAAAAGTATTAATTATATTTATCGATTGACGTGTGCTTATATCATCAATTCTGAATTCACACAAATTTATAGGAAATGTATTTAATGCTCATATGCGACCCTAAGAGTTGTATATATCAAAATATTATCTTTAATTGTACGGATAAAAAAGTTGATAATTTGATCATATACACACATTAAATCATATATATAATATCCAATATGATAATATATCGTTTCAATTGAGGTACGAGAAATCGTTAAGGGCAATGAAGTAGGTGGAGTGGTTTAATTTTACGAGCAATTCCAACCACTGATGAACGCGATTCCAAAAGCCAAACGAGAATGAATACCACCACATAAAAGAGTCAAGACCAGGCTTCGTAGTCCCTAATACTAATCCATTTTGGATATGTAGAAGTTTTACTATGTTTTTAATTTAATTTATTGCTATGGTCTTACAGGATTCTCGTGGACAGTGGACACATTTCAGACACTTAATGACTTCTTTTATTACTAGTCTTTGCATGAAACTAGAATTTTTAGTATAAACACAAAGTCGAGTGAAAGATAATAGAAATCAAAATCACAATTATATTTCAATTTATAAAAAATAGTGATACAATAGAAATTCGAAAATTAGAAGAAAATAAGTACTTTATAGTCTATTTTCAATAATATAATAAAATTCAAAATAATATTTTTTATGTTGTTTGTGTCCTTTTTTCAGGATTATATTTTTCTGTGTTCATATTATTTATGTATTTGAGCCTACATCCATTCCACGCACTATTCCAGTGCCACCTAAAAGGACATCCAATGGTTTCTCTGATGGGCATAAGAAGTGAGAATCTGCATTGCAAAAATAATTCACCTTGCCTAGTACGTGATGAAGAGCCGAAGTGAAAGAGTGGAAATGCGAAATGGCCTGATGCGTGGAAGATAGGAAAGAGAAAAAAGGATGTCGCTGAATGCCTAGCAAATTAAAGCATCAGGAATAAAACCCATTCAAAGATCATTTTCTGTCTAATTTCAGCTGATCAGACTGTAGAAAATGATGTAAATCTTTTTGTAATTTCGGGTTTATGAAAACAGTGGTTACTTGTGTATGGTCGGCATGATTGAGGTGGGAGAAAGAAATAATAAAATATGATGACTATACTAAAGTTAGTCTAACCATTATGTATGCTTTTGTATGGGTAGCACAAGTTTGCTAGCGGACACAAGTAATGTGAGTCCGCCATGAAATCAGTAGGACGCGACCTCATTATGGCGATTAGAATCATCTCTGATCCCGGTTCGAGAGCGTGCTCGCGGACACCCAATAAGACAAAATAAGGGAATCTTCTCTCCAGTCAGACTCATCTCATTCGTAAACGTGTCTACGATTACGCATCTCGTCGGGAGGAATAATTTTTATTATAAATAGTTAGTACTATTCTTATGCGAGTACGATCTAAACATTACTTTCTCTCTCTATCTCTCTACTTTATCTCTCTAAACCCTTAACGGGGATAATACTGACTTGAGCGTCGGAGGGGGTTTCCTCGCATCCCCCCAATGTTGCTTCCTTGCAGCCATTCACTCGCGGACGCCCACTCTATAACTAACGGACACGTTCGAGGATCGTCACCGTTCTGATACCGGGACAGCTTTAAGTACTTATTACTCCCTCCGTTCTCTTTTGTTCTTCCTATTTAGAATCTTGACACTATTCACAATTGAAGAGAATCTTCTAAATTATTTTCAACATATGATAAAAAAATATAGTTATGTGGTGTCTTGTTTGATTCGTCTCAATGAGTACTTTATTAATATTTAATCATTATAATTTTTCTAATTCATAATGAAAGATATTTATGGTCAAAGACGTGCATTGGCAAACGTGGAAGTCAAAATAGGAAGAAAAAAAAACAGAGAGAGTAATTAGGTAAATTCGTAAATGAATGTAAGCTTATTACACCTATATTAATATACTAAACTCTATTATAGTAGTATATGTGCTATTGGTACGGTTTTCAGTAGCTAGCAGTACATTAATTAGGAATCAAACTCAATCTTAAGTCTTCAATAAGTGATGCGCTGCTGCCTACGCTATCAGTTCCTGATAAATTTGACACAACGGTCAAAGATTGTACTATGGCATGGTGCTATGGCCATGAAGAAATTTGTTCACAAAGATAATATTATAGATAAGGTAGCTAGTAGAATAACTACTAACACGATAATAAATGCACAAAAGGACACGCCATAAATAAAACACATTCAAAGTACATTTACACCCCTGAGTGTTCAACAAATTTACTACCGAATTAACTAATACCAATACTAGTTTGGATTTCCCAATTATTCGAAGCCATCGACGTAGGTATATGCATGCAAGCATGCATATATGTACTACTACGTAATATTAGTTACTCATTATCCACGATGCAGTACCTGGGCTTAGGCAACGTACTCAATGGACACACCACTGATGACTACACTGTCAGAACCTGATATTGGCACGATGGTCACCTGAATGGCCTCGTCCTCTGAGGCGCCTATGTCCTCAAGGAGCTTGGTTATTGCCAGCTTGAGGCCACTCTTTTTCGGCTTGCCGCCACCCATACCAGCCATGCCACCCACAACACCACCTACAACGCCACCCACAAGCTTACCAACTGAGCCGGCTCCCCTATGGGTCAAACTTGTGAAACTTCCGGCATATTGAGGCTTAACCACTGTTTTTTCTCCGGGGTTGTGTTCAGAATCATCATTGACATACACATCAAACTTGATAAAATCCTGAGACATTCCGAGTTCCAAGTTAATCAAGAGAACCTCCTCTTGTTCCTCCTTCTCATCCTTTGTCCTAGACTTCCTAGGCCTTTCCACCTTGGTCTTAATGACCGAGTCCAAATCCTTGGGGAATGTCACTGTTGTATCAGTGATTGTTGGCTTAGCTGGACGAGCAACACTCTTGAACAACCAAGGCAAGTCTTGTTGTTCGTACTTGAACCCAAGCTTTTCAGTGTCAAAACTATCCTTGACATAAACCTTGACAGGATTGGCATTCTCATCGTAAAAGATGAAGTATGCATTGAGGTAGTCAGGATCATTAAGGTCGAGCCTAGAACGACCAGGAAGGTCATTCCTCCATATGCTCCACATTCTATCCACGTTGGAGTGATGACAATAGAAGATGGAGTCTCGTCCAGCGGACCAGAAGGCACCCATGTCCTGGTTACTACGGATGTTTTTACTTCCAGTCCAAATGTGAACGTTATTGTGAGGGGACAACTCTAAGGCTCCAGCACCAGCATTGGGATCAGCTACATCTCCTGAACGGTAGGCAGCCCCAAAGAAAACTGAGGGCTTAGTAGGATAGAGCATCTGTTTACGCATAAGCAAAAGGTTCTCTTGGATTTGCTTCTCATCTGGATAATCATGCTCTACATTGTTGAAAGCCAGATCTACCACCCTAGAAAGATGGTTCACATTTCGGTTGGGATCATAAAGTGGGGAATCGATGTCTTTGAACATCTCCGGAATTCTCATGCCATCAGGGTGGTCCCAGTTCCAGTAGGGTAAGGCAAAACCAGGCTTGTTGATCAACTTAGCCATTATCCTCTCAAAGAAGTAGAGATACCACCTATGGAAGGACGCGAACAACCAACTAGCGTGGACTTCTAGTCGTTGATCAGGGTGATCAAGTACTGGATATGCTCCATCACAATAAGCACAGTGCACCCTAGCTTGTTGCATGAAGTTGCGAGGGTCGCTCATAGGAAGGGACTTCATGATGGCCGTTGCCCTCTTATAATCTGTCAACCATTCCTCGTCCAGCATGGCTTTGTGAGCTGGACGACGGACCTTCATGATAGGGCTAGGGTAATTGTTGAAGTCAAAGTCGACGATTTTGGAAGGATCAAACTTAGGCGGACAGCAATGGTCTCCCACCGAATTGTCCCACTGAGCATCAGTGAGCGTGCAGGCTGTCACGTCTGGCGCGATCGGGGTAGCTAGGGTGTTGCTGGAGCCACCGCCAAGGGTGATGGCTGCCCCGTACATGCCGCCTAGACCAATGAGCATGTTTCTTCTATCTAAGGATAATGATGATGTGTTATTTTTGGGGTTTTGGATGGGTTGCAGCTCATCTTCATTTTTGTTGGTTTTGCACGAGACTTTCTTACATGAAGGTGCAGAACGACGGAAATGACTTTGTTTTTTGAAGCTAGAAAGTTGGGATGCTTTTGGGAGAAAAGAGGTGTTGAAGGGGGTGTGGGTGGTAGTGGAAGGGGAGAGAGTAGCCATTAGTACTACTTTGATCTTTCTTGTAGATCGAGATTGTTATGCAGGGTAAGTTAAGTAGAGAAATGGTCACTGTTTTTATAATGAGAAATGGGGCTAGTTAGGGTATGGTCTAAATTGCTGTATTAAATAGTCCAACTAGATGTTCAACTACCAACCATTATAATAATACCCCTCAAAATAAAATAAAAAGTTGTTATCATAATCATTAATTATCATATAGTGTCTTTCTAAGTATTTATTCCTATTGAATCATGTCGTCCAACGTGAAATGGCTCTAAGATGTGAATGTGTGATACATGTATGTTTTGAATTTTTTCCACCCTATTTTGTAGGCTTGTAGCCATGTGAAGATTACCTACAATAACTACATATAAATCCCCCTCTAAGGGAAAAAAATATTGTAATTATTTCTTTTTCTATCTTCAAATTAATTGTCTTGTGCTAGAGTCAACTAGAGTTGTGGTACATGAACACAGATCTTCTCTAATATCATTCTTTTTATCATTATTAACGCATCACTCAATATTATTAGTTCACGTCATTAGATGTAAACAAACTTCGTTCTTTTTTTAAAAAAACTAAGACAAAAATATTTAACATCGACCAAATTAATAAAATTGAGCGGCACAGTTAATGGTGCAAATAACTAGGACAGAACTGTTTCCGTGGCACATGGCATAAATGCGTTCCAATTTTTTGTAATAAATTTATATATTTATTTGTTGAAATAAATTGTTTGTAAGAAATAATTAGATAATAAAATTGATTGAAAACATATATTGGGAAGATTGATTAACAATTTTAACTACTTTCTATTATATCTTAAGATTTCTACTTAGCTTATATGATTAATATCAAATTATGGAATGCTTCTACTTATATTGTTAGTAATACTACCTTCATTTTTTTTTATATGCAACATTTACCTTTTTGGTAAGTGGATTAAAAAGAGGTTGCATCTAAAAAAAATCAGAAATAGTATTAAAAAAAATTATATTTATTATAATTAACTTTTTCACCAAAATATAATTACATACATATATTAAAAAGTCAAATTTGTTCCTCACGAGGCGTAAAATCCAGCATAATGCAGTAGGAAAAAAAGAGGAAATATATATAATGGAAATTAAAGATTTGTAAATTGCTCTTACAAGTTGCATGGGGATGTTGTATACTTGTATGTGCATGTTTAATTAAAACGTGCCGAAAACTTTTCTAGTATATTATCCAGTTTCCTTCTTGTAATAGGAATTTTTTAAATGCATTATATTGGTATTAAAGATATATTTGTTGTGGTTATAAGAGAAGACTAAAAATTAGCTATCATTTTCAGATCTCCTAACCATTCACGACTGATAGAAGTAAGCAATAATATACCATGCAATTATGCAAACATAAATATAAAGCGCATCATCAAAATGAAACGAATAAACTTTTATTAAAGTAAGTGGATACAGAGAATAGTGGGTGGAGTAATAGATAAATCATCCAAGCACATAGTAAATATAATTTTTTATAAGTTATTTACCGACTTACTAAAACAATAAAAATTTTACGGTAACACTTATGAGATGTGAAGAAAAACACAATAATTCTTAATTGTTGTCATGATACTATCCAACCATACAACTATAATATATTAGGAAACTATAATACTTGACATACTTGGATACTTGCCATAACTTGAAAGATCTCATATCCCAACATAATCTAACCACATCTATGGGGTCCGAATCCTCTAGAATTTTATGGAAACTGTACAAGGTAGAGTTGAATCCTAACAATATATTATAAAATCAAGGGTTCATGAGTCATGATTAGTGTTAAAGGGAAAGATAGGGGCAGGATATTCGGGGGGAAAATAGGGGGGATCTTTGGCAAAGAATATACAAGCCTTTGATTTCTTAATTAATGACTAATATTCAACACCATCTATGGTACACATCTATGGTATCTTTTTTTAATATCAACTTTTTATAACTTTTACTTATTAATAAACAATATTTTACTATATAAACATTCTAATATAATCTCAACACCTTACCATTCTGAATGAATCAATCTAGCTAAAACAAAGGAAATTTTTATAGATTACTTTTCGAATATCAAATTACTACTTAAACAAACAATATAATGTTAGTCTATCAAGATTAATGAAATTTTAAAAACTATTAAGATGTATATGTTACGTGTACGATTGATTCACGGGTAGGAGAAGCCCAATTTTATTAATTCTCGCGAAACAGATATTCTTGAAATGTTCCTCATGGATGAAGATGTAATAATTCCTATTGGACGATTTTTTTTTATATTATTGTTCAAACAAAATATTTATTACCTACCAATGTTACTTTCTTAACAAAATATGATAATCTTTCTTCAACCAAGTTGTATAGTTGCCTTTGTCCCGATGATTACAGATACTAAGAGAAATATCAAAGTTATTGATTACATCTAACATTGGTTTAGAAGAAGCTATCCATCATGAGTTTAAAATATCTAGGAATTACTTATCTAAGATGGAAAGATGTGAAGGATTATGACTTCTTCAATATGGGTTCAATGAGACGAATAAACAAGATCGTACACGATTATGTTTTTTCTTATTTATTAGAGAAAATTTAGAACAATTTCTTTACGTGTTAATAGTGTCAAAATTGAAAACGAAGAGTTATTTGGGGATATGAGGGAGTAACAGTTAAAAGAAAAGTCTCTCTAATTCTATCATTTTTTAATGTTTGTGAAATGTTCTTAAATAAGTTTAATTTGTCTTTTTTTCCCTGTATTGTTATTTTGTTAGTTTTATAGTTATTAATTTTGTCATTAGATTTAGACTTAATTTTGTTTCTTTATTAATCTGCCACTTAACTTTTGAACTGGACGAAATCTTACCTAATAATAAGATACAGTCGAAATTACATAGAACTACTTCATAAACAAAATAATTTTCGTGCATCATACATGGGTCCAGATCATATTTACATAAAACCTCCTGTGCATTTTTACACTGGGACAAAGTTTTCATTCCCAGGATGACACTTACACCATAAGACGCAACAAAGTTCCCGATCAAATTCCAGAGAAGACAGTTTCATTGGTTGTATGTTTTGCAATGACGATAAATAAAAGCCAAGGACAGTCTCTAGCTCACGTATTATTATATCTCCCTCGGCCAATATTCAACCACAGACAATTCTATGTTGTTGTATCAAAAGTTACAAGCAAAAAGGATTTGAAGATTTTAATTTGTGGTAAAGAGCGTGGGAACTCAAATGTTACCACAAATGTTGTGTATAAGGAAGTATTTCAGAATGTGTAATAAGTATTATGAAAACTTTTCATTTATGTACTTAGTTTTTCTTTCAATGTGTTCATATAGTCACTCACGGTTGTCTTATCGTCTATTTTATTGCATATTATACAATAACTGCGTTTTTAATAATTATATGTGACTTTGTTTGTTTAATTTATATCACATTCATACTGTCAAACATTTTTTTAAATGAACTCAAACAATTAGCATCCCTAACATTCTTGCACGGGTTTTAAACTAGTTCTAATATAATCTCAACACCTTACCATTCTGAACCTTTTTTTTAATTGAATTTTTCTAATTTTTACAAAATAATTTGAAGAAAACAGACCCTTAATAATTGTAGAAAAAATGAAATTAATATAATCACATGAGTTTTTTTAGATTGGTAAGAAGAATAACATTATTTGTGCTGCCCTCTCATATATAGGCCCGACCCAGAGGCCCAAGCACTTGGACTCAGGTTCGGCCCTGGGGCGGGGCGGGCGCGCCCAGGGCCCAATTTTTTAAAAATCTTGTTAAGCCTTCTTTAATTAAAAAAAAAAAATCAAACTTAACAATTGCCGACCGAAATGAATCATGCGGGAATGACTCCAAAGCTTCCTTCAAATAGTCATGCGAGATTACTCCAAACTCAAAAGTTTCCTAACTAATTTCCGTAAGTCAAAGATTTAATTAATACTTTCCAAATTCCGAGCTCTCATAATATTTTGTTTCCTCATTTTCACTTATTGTAATTTCTCTTTTTAACTGAAAACTAGTTTTTAAGCCCGGATTATGCCCCGGGTAATCATAATTTTCATTTATTACTATTTTACATTGATATTATAACACCAAACATTACTTTGGTTTTAGTGGTTAAGACTTTTAGTATATATGCTTGAGGTCATGGGATCAAGTCTTATACCATACATTTTATAATTTTCTAATGTAAGTGGAGTACATGAAATCAATACTTCAAGGGATAGCGCCACATGGCACAGTTCCTTGTTGATGAACACCTTTTAATATATTACTCCCTCCGTCCCATAATATAAGTCCTGATTCTGTTTTTACACGGGAATTAAGGTAAAGTGGGATCTTGTTTTATTTGAATAAAAAAATTCATTTTTATTGGGAAACACCTATATTGTTTTTTTCTTTTTAACAAAAAATAAAAACTGAACATTAATGTTGCATGGTTTAATGTGTAGATGAGTTTAATGGGGTAAAAGATTCCATTTTATCATTAATAATGGTGCATTGGAAGCTGAAATTATAAGGACTTTTTGGGAATTAAATTGTTTTCATGAGGGTATTTTGGACATAATTATTGATTGAAAATAGAAATAGGACTTATATTTTGGGACACTTTAAAAGGAAATGGGACTTATATTATGGGACGGAGGGAGTAGTATAGATTACTTATAAAAAAAAAATTAATACTACCTCCGTCCCAGAAAGATCTGAACACTTATTGGGACACGTAGTTTAAGGTGATAAGTTGTAAAAGATGAGTTTAATGGGGTAAAAGATTACATTTTATCATTAATAATGGTGCATTGGAAGTTGAAATTATAAGGACTTTTTGGGAATTAAATTGTTTTCATGAGGGTATTTTGGACATAATTATTGATTGAAAATAGAAATAGGACTTATATTTTGGGACACTTTAAAAGGAAATGGGACTTATATTATGGGACGGAGGGAGTAGTATAGATTACTTATAAAAAAAAATTAATACTACCTCCGTCCCAGAAAGATCTGAACACTTATTGGGACACGTAGTTTAAGGTGATAAGTTGTAGTGTGGTTATCAAATGTTATTTTATTTAAAAAGTAGATTTAATAGGAGTTGGTGGGGTATTTTTTATTAGAGGAGAGAGAAAGTTGGGTAACTTTTTATTGATAAAAGGTAGAGTGTGGGCCAAAGATGTGTAAGAGAAATAATATATTAATAGTGGGACCATGCCAAAAATGGAAGTGTTCAAACTAATTTGGGACAAACATAAAAGGAAAGTGTTCAGACTATTCTGGGACGGAGGGAGTACAATCTTTTTTTTAACGTAGGTTGAAAAGCTTTTGTTTTTTTTATTATAAGATTACTGAAAGGGTAGGACATGTTATTATTAACATTAGCTTAATGAGTATTAATATATACATTTGTATTTAATTGTCTTAAAAATAGGAAATTATCTTGTCTTTAAATATATTTTTTTCCATAAAGACCAACATGAGATTGTAGAGTAGTTGGTTATTGCACTTCTATCTTAAATGAAAGGTCATGGGTTCGAGGCATATAACACACATTTTTATTATTCAATATGTCATTCGATTGCGTGGGGGAGGGGGAGTGCATGTGGCAGCATGGCATGTTTTTGCTTTTGGTTTTATATATATATATAGATATGTATTATTGCCCTAAGCAAGTAACTATTACATTCTTGCAGCAAAAAAAAAAAGTAACCATTACATCTTGTAATTTTATTTTATTTGATGAGTGAGATTTAAAATTTGAATATGATTTCTTATATTAATTTTTATTGTTGAGTGCAATCTCTATTATATATGGAAACTCCTGACCTTTTGGTGTCCATCCTCTTTACCTAAAATACCCCTAATAACCAAACAAAATTACTAATTGCATTCTCTCATTTTTTTTTTTTTAGAAAAGGGAAAAAAGGATCCCTACAATTGCAAAGCAGTTACATCTGCACCAGTAAAAACAAAAAATAGAACAATATACTTGAATGACGATTAAATTTAAAACTTCCACAAAATCACTTACACGCGTTGTCACGCACGCATCGCGTGCAAAAGATACTAGTTCTAATTTATTGCAACTTAAATTTTTGGTATAAATTCTAAAATTTAATAAATTTTCTTCTAAGTTTCTGGCCCTCGTTTCTTTTGTTGGAGTGTTATACTATTATTGTCTATGTATATTTTTTCTTACATTTAAAATGTAATTTTAGTATAAAAAAAATAAAAATTATGAGTTAGATTAATCACAAAAGGAGGGCTTTTCACCCATTTTTAAAAAAAAACAGTGGGCAACATTGTAGAGTGAAGCCTGAAGGTAGACAATTTGGGGCAAATGAAAATGTAAATGATGAGATAGTACTACGAAATCTGAATGCTTAATATTTTCAATTTTTGTAAAAATGTAATGATCTAACTTTTGATTAGTTTAATAAAAAAATTCATTCAATAAATTTCTAATGCATTAGGGGGCCCCTTTTTTTTCTCCCCGGGCCAAAAATGGTTCAGGAACGGCCCTGCTTGGACCGGGGGGAATGGTAAGGGAAATCCTCCTCCAAATGTCCTTCACTTGGTAGGATTCGAACCCCTTATCTTAAGGTCATTAGGTGGAATCTCCATTAAGTAAGCCAAGTCAAGCTTTCGTAATATAACCACACGAGTACATGAAGCAAAAATTTAATAACTTCCTCCGTTCTGTTTTAAATGAAACATTGGGTGAAATGACACTATTCATTGATCAATTTTGACTCCAATTTATCGTCATTATATAAAAGAAACACATAGTCAGTGGGATCTTGTTAGATTCGTCTCGATGCATACTATCAAATTATAACTTTTTTTATATTTTTTACGTGTGCACAACTAAAGATATTGATGATTAAATAAGCGCGTTGGATTGCGTGAAAAAAGTAACGTTTCTTTTTAAAAGCGAACGGAAGAAGTATATAAGTTCTGAAAATACCTAAAATGATTTATGGCATCGTGGAACACATGCTTCTAATTCCAGTTTGATTTGTACTGTTCGGCCGCTGGCATATTGATAGTCATACAGAGAGTAGATGTGCAAAGTTATTAGTTTTAATGAATTATTGGGATTAAAAGCCTATGCACTATCTAGAGACCCATCTGGCCATCTCATCACATGAATGCATGATCCCCACCATCCGGCTGAGATGCGGAAAATCTTTATCATAGAGCCACGTTCACCTACGCTTCTCCAAATTGTACCAATCCCCTTCATTATTTTTGAGATATTATACTTTTTCACTCCATTCCTTTAAGATCGCCCATTAAAAATATTTATACTCTTTTACTCCCCCGTTTTTATTTATTGCTATATTTTCTTTAAATAATTATTTTTTATTTAATTGATATATTGTTTAAAATTTTCTTATTTGGAGTATTTGACCTACAAAAAAGTAACTTTTATTTTGTTTTTCGCTTTTTCCACCAAAAAAATACTCTTTTTCACTTTCCCCCCTTATTTTACATTAAATGGATCAAAAAAGTACAATTCAAAAAGTTTAAAACTGACATTGTTTAAAATAATGTGCAAACCACAATGTAGCAATTAAAAAAATGGAAGGAGTAAGTTTTAGTTAGGTATGTAAAGAAAGACAAAATTACTCTTTTTCCTCTATTTTGTTTTATTATCCTCATTTAAAATCTTAACACTATCTATAATTAGAAAAAATCTTTCGATTCTTCTCAATATATAAGAAAAATATAGTCGTTTGGGATCTTGTTTGATTAAATCCCAATGAATATTTTATTAATTTTCAATTGTTATAATGTTTAATAATATGTAATAAAGATATTTAAAGTCAAAGAAGTGTATTGGAATACGCGCACAGAAAAGTGGGTATAACAAAGAACAAAGATACAATTTTTTATTTTATTTTCTTTAGTTTTTGCTAATTTCACACAACAATTTGTTAAATAAGGTGTACATTTAAACAATAATTTTGTACATACAAAAAGCTATGTTTGCATATTTATAATTTATTTTATATTTTATGCATTCAAAATCTTTTACTTCCTCGGCTCGAATTAAATGCAACAAATGCACTTTTTTAGAACTTTTTGTTGGAAAAAGCCTATTAAAATAGCCATTTTGTTGGGAAATACCTAATAAAAACTTTTTGTTGAAAAAGGCGCTATTATAATCTTCTTAACATTCTTAAGGCCAAACAGCGTTTTCCGCCAAAAAGTCGATGTTATGACATTGACTTTTCTTCCTCTCCCTTTCTTATTAAATGGGACCAACCTATTTTTTTGTATCCTAATCCCTTAACGCTACCAAACGCCTTCCTCTTGCTTCCCATCTTAAGGGATTAGGATAGCAAAAAAGAAAAGAAAAGAGATTGGTCCTATTTAATGAGAAATGGAGGGAAGAAAATGTCAATGTTGAAAAATTGACATTTTGGTCGAAAAATGTTGATGTGGTCTTAACTAACAAAAGAAAGTATTATAATAGGTCTTTTTCAACAAAAAAATATTATTATGTCTTTCCCAACAAAATATCCATTTTAATAGGTCTTTTCCAACAAAAAGTCTATATATAATGAAAAACATAGTCAAGTGGGATCTTTGTTAGATTCGTCTCGTGACATACTTTCATAAAATATATTTTTTATAATTTTTACTTATATGTACTTATAGATATTTGTGGTCAAAATAATGTCTCGAAATGCGTAAAAGTGCATTTGTTGCATTTAATTCGGAACGGAGGAAGTATGTATTTTGCATATCCGATCCATAACAATGTTTGCACTTTGCGAATTCTAACAATATGTTTGTACATCCTAACAATATGTTTGCACATCCAATCTCTTTTTTGTATTTTGCATATTCATAATTTCTTTTGGGCACACATCAAAAGATTATGTTTGCACACCAAAAACTATGTTTGTACATCCATTCTATATTTTGTGTCTTGTACATCAAAAAAACATATTTGTATATTATGTTTGCAAATCTATAGTTTTGTCGTCGAAATTTTATATATGTTTACACATCTAAAATATATCATTGTGTTTGGTACCAAACAATATGGTATCTAGCCTTTCTCGTGTTATGTAGGGGATATTCACCTATATATTAAGAGGAACAATTCTGTAAAAAGAAGAATAAAATATGAAATGATGAAAGAAGAAAAATTCAAAGCATTTGTTGATAAATAAGAAAGAAAAGAAAGGTCGTTTAGGCCATATGGAAAATGGAAATCAATACTTTATATTTCAAAATAATTGCAATAATATTACTTTTATCCAAATTATATACTCTCTCTATTTCTTTTTATAAGGCATATACCAGAGCATGATATTCGAGTATGAACTTTATAGATTATAATTAGTGTTTCGAAAGCATTGTTTTCTAAACAGTGCGTGCTTATAAAAGTAAATAGAGGGAGTAATTACTTTCACCATTTATTTTACTAAGTATGAAAAAAAATGTTATTATTTAAGATGATGTTTGATTAATCTTAATCTCAATTGAGGAGTGAGATTTATGTCACTTTTAGAGGTAGTATTTAGGTTGTTTTCTAGGTTTGAACCCCTTGTTTTTATCGTTTTAAGCATCGTTTCATTTTCTGGTTGTTTGTGCAAGGAAAATTACAAACTACAGCAAGACTGGTTAGAATTGGGATCAGCAATTCAGATCAATGTGTAATATGGACTGATGGAGTTGAATCACACACACACACATTTGTTCTTTCAATGCAAATTCAGTATGGAATGTTTGGATGAAATCAAGAGATGGTTGAACATACTCACTTCAGCCACATCATTACAATTCAAGTTGTCATCAGGTGGATGAGAAATAGTAATAGTTCGAATTTCAAAAAGCAAATCATGGCAGCTGGAGTAGTACATTATGGCAAAGCAGGACCAAAAGTTACTGGATGCAATGTATTCTTAGTATAAGTTGTAGTGTGAAACAGATTAAGTTGCTGGTTAGGAGTAGAATTGGTTTAATATTACCTAAGAAGATAATTATAATTGGTTTACTAGTCTTTGACAAAGAGTCTGTTCAATAGTTTGGATGTAATTGTAATTGGTGTTGCCTTCTCTTGTTAGGGGCTGTACATAAGAGGAAGCGAAGGCTGTAAAATGTTGAAGCAATGAAATTCACTTACTTAACCAAAAAAAAATGCAATCAAAGTTAATAAACTTTAACCTTGAATATGAAGATTAATTAATAAAAACAGAATGAGTAATTATATTATTATTTTTATTCTTATTATTTCTTATTGGCATTTGGTAAATGGTAATAGATAAATGAGAGGGAAACATAAACTTTTTATAATTTGGTATAAGGGAAACATAAACTTTCTTTTCCCCCACTAAGAAAAAGAAGACGACGGGGATGTCATTGTAGTCCAAATACACGCACAACACGTTGAAGCTGGAAATGACCCATTTGCCCCCATAGTTTCCAACGGTATCAGAGGACTATCTAATAATTAATCCGTAGTGTAAATTTCTAATCAATACGATTAGACGACGTTCAAAATTCAAATGAGAGAATTTCAAAGTGGCTTCTTTCAAGCCATTTCAGGCCAGTCTGTTTTTGACTTAAATAGCGGATAATCACGACTGTAAGGGGGTGTTTGGTTCATGAAGGGGTAAGGGTAAGGGTTTAAGAAAGAGAAACAAGGAGAAAGGAAAAGAAAACTCTTTGTTAAAGAAAGTTGTTTGGTTTGAAACATTCTTCTCCCTTCTCTCTCTCCCAGTACCACCACCACCCCCACCCCTCACCACCACTCTTTCACGCCGCGCATCGACGCCGCCATCCCCTCTTTGCGCATCGCGCCGCCATCCCACTGCCGCCTATCAGGCACCTCCTAGCACTGCCGCCCTACCTCACCGCCACGTCACCAGTCCTCCCCCTCCCTATTTTCCTTCTCTACCACCATTAAAGGCCATATTTGAGGTTTTAAAGGTCAAATTCGACCTTAAAAACTTCAAATCGAAGTTTCTATGGCGAATTTGACCACCTAAAGCCATAATCAATTATTGGAGTTGGGTTTTTTAATTGGGTTGTGCGGCGTTTTCCTTCCTTCCTCCCCTCTTTCGCGGCGGTTGTGGGGTGGATAAAGTTTTTTCGAGTGGGTTGGGTGGTTTTCAAGGGGTGGGGGTGGCTAACGGGGTGGTGGGATTTTTTTCGAGTTGGGTGTTTATTTTTCGCGGCGGTTGTAGGTGGCAATTTGTGGTGGTTGTGGGTTGGGGGGGGTTAGGTGATTTAGATGGTGGGGGCGAATGATTTCCGGTTGGTTGGTGTCGTTGGGTTGGGTGGCGGTGCTATTGCCGAGGGTGGTAGCGTTAGGTGGCGATGTGGGTGGCGAGGGTGATGATGTGGTGGCGAGGGTGGTGAGTTACGGTGGCGGTGTGGTGGTTATGGGCTGCTTGGGGTGGTGGGTTTAGTTGGTAGTGTGGTGGTCAATGATTGGTCAAGGTGACCATGAAGTAGAGGAGAGAAAGGGTAAGTGAAACGCTAGGGGGTGTGGGGAATGGATGTAGAGGACTTTGGGGAAAGGAAGGGGTAAAGAGAATGATTGAAATGACTAAACAAACATCAAGAAAGGGAATCAAGAGCTTTGTTTCCCTTACCCTTTCTTGAAGCCCTCCAACCAAACGCCCCCTAATAGTTAAATGATACCCGAGTAAGGTTAGGTTTTTCTTCTATCCATAAAAAAATCTAACTTATATTTAGGAAAAAATAGTCTGAAACTATCTTTTTATAGAAGTATATTTTATTCGAATAATCATCTTTTATAAATATTTTTTTCTAAAAAGTTACCTTTCAACTACCAAAACCTAATATATTACTACCACATAACGGATTTCATCCAAAGATCTATCTGATAGACCCAGTAACTGGCCTAATTATTTTTTCATCTTATAAGCCCTCGATTTCCTACAATTAATCTTTTCCTCGATTTCCCACATAACAGATATTCCACAATTGCATTTCTTTCTCTCCATTTTGGTCTTGGAGGGAGTTGACATATCTCTTTCACATAGCAAAGGGATAACAATTAAAACCAAGTTTTAGTAAAGAATTGAAGTCTTAAAGAGTTAATTAAAAAAAAAAATTACCCCCAAATTAAAAATCATAACTTCTAAATGAATAAATCTTAATTTTTGAAGCAATTGTAAAACTCTGAACTAGCCTATACATGGTCGAACGTGACATGGTTGATGGCTCTAAGATGTGAATGTGTGATACAAGCGTGTTTTCTGTATGTTTTGAATTTTTTCCACCCTATCTTGTAGCCATGTGAAGATTACCTACAATAACTACATATAAATCCCCCTCCAAGGGAAAAAAAATATTGTAATTATTTCTTTTTCTATCTTCAAATTAATTATCTAGTGCTAGAGTCAACTGGAGTTGTGATACATGAACACAGATCTTCTCTAATATCATTCTTTTTATCATTATTAATGCATCACTCAGTATTATTAGTTTACGTCATTAGATTTAAACAAACTTCGTTTTTTTTTAAAAAAATTAAGACAAAATTAATTAACATCGACCAATAAAATTGAGCGGCACAGTTATGTTGAAAAAATAGAGAAGTGAAGCAAGAGATAATTGCAAATGAAAGTACTGCTTGAATAAATCCATTCGAATGACAAAGAGGCTTATTGCCTTTTAAATAGCCTACAAAGAAACTAAATCTCCTAAAACAAAGCAACTACCTAGCCACTTCTTTAATTGAACGCGGAGTGCTTACTGCTAGATTAGTGCCCCGCTTCTTTAATTTAAAAACACACATGATTAAATGACCACTAATTGACTAAGTAAAACAAAATTATATTGACTAAAATTATGGAGGCCATACTTTGAAGCACTACATTCAACACACCCCTTTGCTTTAAGTTGGTCTTGAACATTTGCCAATTTTTTTTATGAAGTACTTGTGTGATGCACTTCTCATCACCAAAACATTCGTTGATGCACTCCTCACCAACTATCTATTTGTGGAGCATTTCTCTCCAACACGGTGCACTTCTCACCCATTGCTCTAAAATAATGTTTCTTTTTCGGCTACTTGTGTCATGCTTGCTTGCTCTCCAATTTGTGATCTACAATGTTTCGCCAAATGCCAATTTTTCTGCATTTGAAACATTGTGTTTTTCCCTTATGCCAACATTTATTTTCCTCATGACCGAGCTTCTTACATACACCACATTGAGGAATTTTGCCTTTTCCCTTAGAATAAGAAGTCTTAGCCAAAAAGCTTCTTCACCTTTGGTTGAGTCGTCATTTTCTCCTCTCATTTTCCTTCTTTGATCAACGGCATGGAGTGCATTGATCAACTCTCAAAAGTTAAAGTAGACAAATTTTTTTGAATCTTCAAGAGTATACATTTTGGTTTCATACCTATCCGGAAGATTTACTAGAAGCTTGTCTACTACTCTTTGACTTGAAAAATCACCACCAAGGAGCTTTATTTGATTGACAATAGCCATGATTCGGTTTCCGTACTCCTTGGCACCTTCAGACTTTTTCATGCTTAGCATCTCAAACTCCATTTTGAGATTTAAAATTTGCATCAACTTGGTTTGACTATTGCCTTCAAACTCCTCCTGTAGCTTTTCCCACACCTCTTTAGGAGTTTCACATGACATTATAAGTGTGAAAATCCCTTCGACAATACTGAATTTAAGCATGAGAGCGTCCTTGGCTTCTTTGCCATATCTTCTTCATGTTTTTTTGCTTGGGCTACGGTGGGATTGTTTGGAAGAGTGGAGGGAGTAGCATTATTTTCTACCACATCCCATAAACTCAAAGCTTTTAAGTAAGCTTTCATTTTTATAGCCCAAGAGTGGTAATTTTCACAAATGAATATGGGAATAGGAAGAGAAAAAATGCTTGATTTCATTTGACAGGATTTTAACTCTCAAATATATATTTTTTTTAATATGTATTTGAACCTCACAAGTCCTTAGATCATGTTGGATCTTATACTATGTTGAAAAAATATGAGAAGTGAAGCAAGAGATATAATTGCAAATGAAAGTACTGCTTGAATAAATCCATTCGAATAACAAAGAGGCCTACTGCCTTTCAAATAGCCTACAAAGAAACTAAATCTCCTAAAACAAAGCAACTACCTAGCCACTTCTTTAATTGAACGTGGAGTGCTTACTGCTAGATTAGTGCCCCACTTCTTTAATTTAAAAACACACATGATTAAATGACCACTAATTGACTAAGTAGAACAAAACTATATTGACTAAAATTATGGAGGTGATCATACTTTGAAGCACTACATTCAACAAGTTAATGGTGCAAATAACTAGTACATAACTATTTCCGTGGCACATGGCATAAATGCGTTCCAATTTTTTGTTATAAAATTAAATATTTTTTTGTTGAAATAAATTGTTTGTAAGAAATAATTAGATAATACAATTGATTGAAAACATATCATGGAAAGATTGATTAACAATTTTAACTACTTTCTATTATATCTTAAGATTTCTACTTAGCTTATATGATTAATATCAAATTATGGAATGCTTCTACTTATATTGTTAGTAATACTACCTTCATTTTTTTTAGATGCAATATTTGCCTTTTTGGTAAGCAAGTGGATAAAAAGATGTTGCATCTAAAAAATCAGAAATAGTATTGAAAAAAATTTATATATATTATATTAACTTTTTCACCAAAATATAATTACATATATACATACATATATATATGTTGAAAACCATATCCTCAAATGAGGACATAGAACCAATCTAGAACCTTATATCATCATAAATGAATGCTCAAGATGCTTCATGTATCATTAATGCCATTTTTTTAATTAATTTGAAACCTACAAAACTGGATCCTATCTTATGTAAAAGTAGAGCAAAAATTAGTAAAAGTAGATGAAATCGATTGAAAAATAGATTAAATCACTGAAAAGTAAAGAAATTGGGAATCAATTTTTGAAGTTGCATAATTATGAAAATGTCATTAATGACATGGGAAGCATTTAGACCATTCAATTTTCATGATCTAAGATCCTAGAATGGTTTTGTTTGTGTGTGTGTGTACGTGTGTGTGTATTAAGATTTTTAGTTAATTATTATATCTATTATGTCTAATTTATATTGAAATAAATGTACTTTCATAAAAAAAAAAGAATATAGACACTTGGCATTAAAAAGGGATACCGAATGTCAAACTTTAGGTGAATAAATGGCATTTAGTAAGGCGTCAAATGTCACAATCTTATAAGCAGACTTTTGGATTCTGCTTTATATAGAGCTTGTTTATAGGAGAGACGATTTGGGAAATTAACCAGAAAATCTATGAAGCAATCACAATCAACTTGATTTTGATTTTAATATGTTGTTCTTTGATTGAAATGGAATTCTAATCAGCTTAAGAAGAAATAATATAATTAAAGAGAGAGAGGTTTGAATGAAGTGAATTCGACATTAATGGCGGCAAGTTCCGCCAGTGGATTTACAACGCCATTTTTAAGCATCAAGCTTCACAGCCTACTCGACGATGTTTCATTCCTTTTACTACATGGCGGAGCTTCGAGCTCTCTGCCACATGTAAAGTTCAGCGTCACGCGATGTTTTTCTCCGACGTAGGGAACTGTGAAGATGAAAAGAAGGAGAAAGAGTACAACGATTAGGCGGGGTTTCGGGGTGGTAGGGGAGGGAAAGGGGGTTTCGTGGGTGACGGGGATCCAGGGGAGGGGGAAGAGTAGGGGTGGCATGGAAGGAAGGTGGGAGGATAGAGATAGAGGAGGAAAAGGAAAATCGGTTAAAGAACTAAAAAAATAACCGGTTAAACAAGTGATCAGGCAACTTGGACCATTTAAAACATATATCAAAGTTGGGATCAATGAGAAATAATCAAAAGTTGTGATTAAAAATGGCGGAACTCCCATAGTTCAGACTATTACTATCAATTTGTCCTTTTTTAAGCCAAAGTGACAATTTGTGGCGTTTTTGTTATCAATTAGCGGTTGGAGTTACGTTTTTCATTTACCAAAATGAAAATGAATTATATTATCTTAACTAACTTGGCTCCCCATACACTCCTTGTGTAGGTCTAGAAACATTTTAACATAACTTATTAAATTAAAAAGTCAAAATCGCAAACCATTTGTTATCAAATAAGCAACCAAAGAATGGAACAGAAGCGGTGGTAAACTTCTAACCGAGTTAAATGCTACTATTCTTACTTTGATTCCTAAAGTAAGTCGTCCTAGTAGTGTTGTGGCATTCGGGACCTAGTAGTGGTCAAATTCAAATCTCACCAAGCTCATTTTAGGAAGGATTTTCCCTTATTTTCCCTTTCCTAAAATGCGCTTTCTTCTTACCTAAAAAAATATAGAAAGTTGGAACTTCTTTTGTTCCCCAACTTGTCAAGGTTTATCGTCAAAAAAAAAATATACGAAAAATTGCACTAAATGAAACATAATTAGGGGTGAATGTTCAGTGTATAGTTTGGATTTAGGCCTAATCCAATCCGATCTGAACAAAATTTGGATTTTAATTTTCCAATTCAAATCCAAACCGATTAGAGCTTGAGTACAAACCAATCCAATCCGAATTTTCAAATACTAGATTGGATCCAATCCGAATTTTCAAACACTAGATTGGATCCAATCCGAATTTTCAAACACTAGATTGGATCCAATCCGAATTATCCAATTTTTTTAAACTTCATTTTTTCGATGAAATAAATTTGGCGTGCGTATCAAAATAAAATGTTCGATAATAAAAGTAATTCGTACAATCCCGTAAAAATTCATTAATAAACTAATAACAACTAATAATTCATTATATATTCATAATTCGTTACCCCTAAAAAAAATCATAATTCGCTACAACTGAAGGTTCAACAACAGCATAACATGTTCAACTACATAGCAGGTAGCAGCAAATTAGAGTTTTAAATTTTAGGGGAAGAGAGGGGCTGCCGGACCATTTGGGCTTTTTTTATTAAAAAATCAGTTAAGCCCATTCATAAATAAACAATATAGGACCTATTTATTATTCGGTTATTTTGGATTTTTGGATCCAATCACCCTCAATCCAATCCAATCCGAAAATCCGATTTTCCAAAAAATACTCAATCCGAATATAGTTCGAGTCCAATCCGAATTATGAATTCGGTTTGGATTGGATTAGATTTCGGTTTTTATCCGAATAACTTTCAACCCTAAATATAATAATGCTTTACGAAAAAACATTAAAAAACAAGTGAAACGACTCAACAAAACTACACAAACTCCACGTTCGACCCATACGACCAAGAACTTCTCGGCAAGCACGTCTTTCATCAAAATTCCCGCCCCTCACCAGTCTGCCCAAGCACTAATGCACTAATTTTTTTTTTTTTTTTGATAAGGAGAGAAAACTAGGAGGTGTCTACACAAGAGACACCCTCTAAAGCACCCCTAAGGGTGGTTACAATAAGCTTCAAGTACATAAATAACGAAGAAAAAGGAGCACTAAGGAACTCGAGTAAATGCTCCGCCGCGGCATCACGCCATCTCCCCAGGCCCAAATTGACGTCGAACCCTTCACAGGGGGCAAGACAAACACCACCGAAAATGAATAAGCTCCCAAATCTTCACAAGAGAAGCATAATTACTTGAGGCCACAAGATCAGTCACAAACCTAACCAACTAAAAAACAAAAACTAAATAAAACAGAAAAATATATGAAAACATGAAAAAGCAAAAAAAACCCAGAAACCAACTAAAACGCGAACACGATCACCGCCAATGAGACACCGGCGACCACGAACCACCGCGAGAACAAACTGAACTCGAGCAATGAACCACCGCAAAATCGCCACCGCGATAAGCACCAGCAGAGCGAACAACCATCGCGACTAACAAACATCGCGAAAGCTGGACAAGGGCTAAAGAGACAAATTCCGACTGAGGACAAGAGACATTTGACTAAAATGAAAAGAACTAAGCCATAGCAATGGCTAGATCTAGGAAGAGATGAAGAAAGGGGAGGCTAGGATTTCAATTTCTAAAGAAATTAATTTGGAGGAATTTTTAGGGTTTACTTTTAAGAGGAATTTCTAGAGAGAAGGCAGAGCCCCTCTGCCTAGAAATCCCCTTTGGCTCAATAAGCACTAATGCACTATGAACATTGTATTTATTTTCTTAGCTTCTAGCGTTCTAGCATACACAGATTATACACGCATATATACTCCACAACACCTTATCATTAAGGATTTTTTGTCCCAAACTACCTTTAACTTTCAAGTTTTTGCGAGAAACTACCTTATAAAATATTTGTTGTCCAAAACAACCTTACTTTTACCATTTTGTTGTCGACAACTACCTAATGTCGGTTTTCGGCGTTGACTTTTTTTTTTAGTTCAAAATTGTGAGAGAAAACAAAATTACCCTTGTGGAACTTACTTGAGATTCGAGGAGACTGAGAGGGTGATTGTTTCAATTTTAGTTTAAGTAGTAGAAGAGGAATTTTGTAACACCCCGTAATTTTCAACCTTTATATTTGGTGTTTGTTTACATTAAAATGATATTTTTTTCGTAAAAGAAAATAATTTATTATTTAGATTATTTTGGAACGTGTTGTGAAAATGTGTGTATATTTATATGTTGTGATATATTTATGTATATATTTATTTTAAGTTGTTAGTTATTTATTTTAAAGATTATATTAGTTTCGTTATTTATTTAGGCGTTTAGGATGCGGTGTTGTCGCGTAACGTTTTTCTAACGTTGATGGACCGATTTGGGTGGTGAAATATTGCATCGCATGTGGCGTGCTAATGCGTGCATTATATTTATATTTATAATATAATTTATTAGAATTATTTTCATTATTAAGTATTTTCAAAGTTTAGGCGCGATTTAGGAATTTACCGTTTTATCGCGTAACGGGATTTCGGAGCATGGATCATTGTTGAATTGGGCCGAAAGTTTTGTATGGGTGTTGGGCTTGGGGCAGCCGGCCAAGTGAAGGATTAAGGGGAGCCTTCTCCTTTTCTTTTCTCTTTTGTTTTTCTCATGACTCTTTGTTGCTTTGTAACCCCCCTCATCATTCTCCTTCATTAAAACCCTTTATTTCAACCATTAAACATCCATAAAATTCTGATTTTTATTCAAAGAAGTTCAGCAGCATCATTCTCATTTAACCCCCTACCGTTTCAAGAAAAGAAAGAGAGAAAAGGAAGAGCAAAAGAATAGAAAGTTCAACCCGGTTTTTCTCTGTCGCACCTTGACGAAAATAACCGTATCCGGAGATCTAACCGTTGGATCGTCTTCATTTTTGGATACAATGTTTATAACGTCTTTTTCTACATTCTGACCGGAGCGATTTAGAATCTAAGCTTTTTATCATCGGGAATCATGGTCGTAACAGAGCAGTGCGAAACAAGAGTTTTCAACGTTCAAGAACAAATGCTTAGTGACTTGTTGCTACCATTCTCGTTTGTTATGCCTTGGGGTTAGAAGAGGATTTGGATTGCATGCTTAACTTGTGATTGTCTCTTTAGACTCAGCTCTCCTCCCGACGATCCAGGTAACTAGTTGTTATCCTAGAATCATAGTGATTAGAGTAGTATTCGGTATTAGATTAATACGTTAGGAATTATCTAAAATACTTTTTGAATGATATTTTTGATGAAATTTGACCTGAACATACGTGACACATGATATGTGAATACTATGTAGACAAAAATAATTTTCGCATGATTTTTAATATTTATTTGATTTAATTAGTATTTTGTGCGTTTTTGGCTAAATTTCATAATAATTATTGAACGACTGTTAAAATTGATGAAATCATTTTTCTTAGATCATGTTACATGCGTATAGTGTATTCCATGCCTTAGAATAATTTTTATCTACTGTTTACTGTTTTAGTTAATTGATATATCTGTTTTTGTAATTTCTGTTCAGTCAGTATATAATTCACGAAAATTATTTATAGAGGCAGAAAAATTAATTTATTTGAATAATATGTATTTCCGTGAGTTTTTACATGTTATGTGAATTTTTGGTAATTTTTGGGCGTCTGTTTATATTTTTAATTATTATAATCGCTCATTTGAGGAATCTGTATATTAACTGTTAAAAATACTTTTTGAGTCCGAAAATTATAAATAAAAATTGTACCATGTCAGTAGAGCTATTAGGGTTATATGATAATTTTTGTGTGATTTTACTGCTCGAATTTGTAGGTTTCATAATTATTATGGTGTTTTTGTGATGAAATTGAGGACACACTATTAAATTGTTTGAGGGCTTGTAAATCAGATATAATTTATAATTTAATATATTCTGGGTTGCTGATTTTCAGTAGTATATAGTATGCATCATTTGAGTAACCACATGTTTCGGTTTGATTTATGGAATAAAATGATTTAATTGTTATTACTCTTTTAATGAATATGATTTAGAGTTAATTGGTGATGTATTTTGATTGAGGTGTGGTTGCTGTAAAAATTAGTATAATATCATTGATGATGTTTAGAGATGATTAAGTTTTATTGTGGGAGATATTTGTTGAAAATTTGTAAGTGCTTTATTTTGAGGATTTTTGAAGAATTACTTTTGATGAATTATGGGTATAAGGCCGGGTGACATCCCTTTTGACGAATATTTTTGAGATGAATGATACTTTGATGATATTTATGAATTATGATTTTATTTTATTTTTGAGATAAGAATATCCGGTGGGATAGATGTAGTCCCCGGTGAAGAACATGCCAACCACCTGGTTTGCGAACTAGGGGTACACCTGGGTTAATTGTTGTCGTCCGAGAGTCAGGGAGTTCTGCGTGTTCTACCCTACATCGGGAGTTTGGCCATTCTTAGACACAGGCAGTGGGGAACGTAAGCCCATAGACTGACCTGGAGATTGCGATCTGACAAACCTTAGGAAGTGATTTGCGAATCACTAGCGTTCGGTTTCTGTCTCAGTCACTTGTTTTACCTATACTTTTATTTTTCTAAAAGTACTCTTGAGATGATTTATTTATTTTTATCCAACTCATTTGCTATTTATTATTCATTTGTGTTGTTTGTGAGTTATATGGAAGTGGATGCATATTGTAGTTAACTTGACTTAATCATTTCCTTTCTTATTAATCTATGTCTGAATCGTACTTTGATTGCTTTTGTTCTGGGAGAACTGCTAGTTACTCCCCACTGATTGTGGATATTTGTTGTATATTTTGCAGGTTTTGTTGATGGGGATTTTCTTTGATTTTGGGCTCGGGTTGAGATGCGAGAAATAATCTATTAGGGGTTTTAGTTCTAGAATTCTCTTTAGTTTGAGATAGTTTTTTTTTCATTTCGATTTTAATCTAAGTAATTAATTTACTTATAGTATTTACTTATGTTTGTTTTTATCACTTAGTTATATAAACAATAATCTTGTAGTAGTGACATTCCCAGAAGACGATGTTTCCGCCATCGTCCTATTAATTATATTATTATTTCTTTCTTTTCGGTCTTTGAAATTCTGGGGTGTTACAAATTTAATGGTGGATTAGTGGTACAAAGTGTCGACACAGATATGAGAGAGAGAGAGCGCACAGGGAAATGGGGAAAATTGGGTGGGGAAAATGAAAAAAGGGTTTGAAGAGGTAAAGTGATATTACGTGACATTAAAAAAACTGAAGAAAAAAAGAGTCAACGCTGAAAACCGGCATAAGGTAGCTGTCAACAACAAAATGGTAAAGGTAAGGTAGTTTGGGACAACAAATTTTTTATAAGTTAGTTTCTCGCAAAAACTTGAAAGTTAGAGGTAGTTTGGGACAAAATATCCTATTATTAATTTTCATATATCTACAAACCATATTTTACTATATAAACATTCTAACATAATCTCAAACACCTTACTATCCTGAACCTTTTTTATTGAAAATTTTTAATTTTTTTAAATAATTTGAAGAAAACAGGCTCTTAATAATTGTAGAAAAAAATGAAATTAAAATAACCACATGAGTTTTTTTAGATTGGTAAGAAGAATAACATTTGTGATGCCCTCACATAGGGCACGACCCAGAAACCTAAACACTTGGACGAGGGGGGAATGATAAGGCAAATCCTCCTTCAAGTGTCCCTCACTTGGTAGGATTCGAACGTTACTTTTACCTTGAATCCATGAAGTGGCATCCCCACCAAGTGAGCGAAGCCAAACTTAACTTGGTAATATAACCACATGAGTACATGAAACAAAAATTTAATTATATGAGATCTGAAAATACCTAAAATGATTTATGGCATCGTTAGGGGTGTCAAAACAGGTTCTCAAACAGGTTCTGGGTATACCCACGGTGAACCAGGTCAGACCCGGACAGGTCATGATTCTGATTGTCAGTGCCCCAGGTCATGATTGGTCAGGTTTTGTTCAACTGGGTCGAACACATTTGAATCATTGGATTCCCGGGTCCTGGGACGGAGTTTGAGCGTTCCATTTACAAGTCGATTCATTCCCGGATATGATCGCCCCTTGACTTTTTTTTTGTCGGGTTTGCGCAGGTCGTATTTAGGTTTCATGTACGGTTGAGTTAAGTCAAATGTACTCGGGTTGAATTAGTAATGACCTTAGTTCGATCATTGTAAAACATCGGGTCCATTCGTTATTGAACGTCAACTCAACTTCGGGTAACTCCTGATCGGGCCATCTTGATTTTGTTATGGATTTTGTAAACGAATCATATTAATAAAAGTATTAAGATCGACATATATATACATATGTGTGTGTACGATAAATATATGGATGACAACGAAAAACCAATAAAAACACTATATTGATTACCGTGATGTTTAGTGTATTCTCTTACTCAACTCTTATTTCGAATAATCAACTGCGTAAAACTACTCTAATGAGTAAAGGAGTATAACGACTCTTCATATGTTTTAATATTATATATTATAACCAACGACAATAATAACGAGTAGACGATCAATTCCAAGCTTTATATAAATGATTTATTATTATAAGCATTATGATTGATATACAAGTTTGTAAATAGTTATGACGGTAATGAGAATATAATACTAATAAACATAAAGTGACAATGATAATAGATAAAAATACAAATAATAACAGTAATAGTAACAAGGCTAACAATAGCAATAGTAATACAAATAAGATCAGGAATACTAACAATAACAATATAAATACTAATATGTTGAATCATTTTAATATAAGGTTGATATCAAAATAATTGTAAAACCAATCTAATAGTCTATTGATTATAAATTAGTATAACGACTCTTAATATATTATAATATTATAACAAATGACAATCATACATTCATATGTTTACAACGACGGTTCATATGAGGCCTAAGTGATTATAACCAGGGTTCATATGTTGCACAATAATAATAATAATAATAATAATAATAATAATAATAATAATAATAATAATAATAATAATAAAAATTATACCCCCAAATCATTATCCCCTATAAAAGCTAACCATAACTTATTAAAATAAGTTAACTGTTACCAAGTAACAACCATAAGTTAAGTGATTCGATTATGGTAAGCATTATGATTCGAAATAATAATAATAAAATAACATGATAACAATAACAATAACAATAACAATAACAATAACCATAACAATAATAAATGATAGTTATACTTAAATAGTAATCATAATAATTTCAATAAAAATAACCAAAATTTCACATTATAATAAAATAATTGACTAATTATTAAAGTTAGTAAGTTAGTAAGTTACTAAACCAAGACAATAATGAGTAAGATTATAAGAATATAAGATTTTCAATCATGTGCTAGGTCATCAATCCATGTGATAGGTCATTCTCTTTTCCTATTGGCCAAAAATAATATCATGGATCATCAATTAAAACCCTTGATTTGAGAAGGATCAAAATCTAACCATCAATCTCTCAAACCCATTTCCCATATCTCTCTTCAATCTCTCCTCTTTAAAACCCTAATCCCCATCCCTCTCTTATTCGCACACCTCCTCTTCATTCCTTCTCATGTTTGATTCTCTTCCATTTCCTCCTAAATCGCCTGTAAATTTCACAACAAATTCTCCATTATCTTACTCAAATTCTCATCTTTTCATCCCTTTCGACGTTTTCTTCATACAATACTTCAATCAATCATTTCTCACTCCCATTGCACATTTGCACCACCACCAGCCGCTTCTCCAACCGTCGGTGAGAACGATTGTCGGGATGAAACAACCATCCTAAAGTCGCAAGGAGAGAGAAAGTCTCCTGTCAGAAGAACGCATCTCATCGTCGTAGCTCCGCTCGCATTCGCCGTCACATCGGGTCGTCGCCGTCGCTTGCACTCGCCTTCACAGACGGTCGTTGTCGTCTCGCGCTAGCCAACAATGGTTTCTCGTTTCTCTTTTTTTTTTGAGATCTAGAAATTCCATTTGTCTTTTGAGAATTTCCTCTCGCTATTGTTCTCATGTATATTCAGATCTGAACTGAACTTCGAGTTCTAGTTTCGAAATTTCTCCCTCAACAATTCCATTTGTTTTTATCTTTTATGTTTTAGATCTTGTTTTTAGGAGAACTCTGAATTTCTATTTACATCTTCTGTAATTTATTGTTATCATGTATTTGTTCATCCTTGTAATACATCTAGAGACTAGATAGTGGAGATGATTTATTTTATTTTTTTGTTTGTCATGAAGTTGAAGTAGGTCTTATCTGAATTTTTCATATGGGTTTGTTTAGTATAAAGAAAAATAAATCTGTAATTTTGTTTTAGTTTGTTTTAGTATCTGAATTTTCTATGTTTGCCATATGGGTTTGGATTTTTTTTTCTATTGCTCATGTTAATGTAAGAGATTTCGTGTTTGGCAATTGTTTTCTTCCGTTTAATTTGGCATATTGGAGATTGTAAATATGTAAGTTTTAATTTGGTTATTGCAAATTGTTTAGTATAGGGTTACGAGAATTTGAGATATTATTTGGTAGAATATTAAAATGGGATAATTTGGTAGAAATAAAAAATGGAGAAATTTTGGTAGAATATTAAAATGAGATAATAAATTTGAAGTATAGGGTTTAATCAGATACTTTTTAATATTATTTGAAAATAGGAATATTGGGTAATTAAATGAAATATAAACAAGTACATGATATTTAAAGTTTAACCCTTAAATTAAATGTAATTTAGTTTTTTATTTAATTAATTATTAAATGTAATAAATTTTATAAATTAAAATATTTAAATGATTATGTAGATATAAAAAAATAATTGAATTTTAGTAATATTTGGTTGAGTACGGTCGGGTTTGAGTTTGAATGCGGGTCGGCCTGTCGTGCGTCAAGATATAATCTTGCAAGGCTGGGTCGGTCTCAGGTAATCCCAAGTCGGGTTTTGGTCGTGTCGTGCTGGGATCGCCTCGCTGGTCGCCGAACGGGTTGAGTCGTCGGCCGGAATCGAGTTGGCCAGGCCGATTCGTTTCGACACCCCTAGGCATCGTGGAACACATGCATCTTATTCCAATCTAGTTTGTACTGTTCGCCCGCTGGCCAATTGATAGTCATACGGAGAGTAGATGTGCAAAGTTATTAAGTATTAATGAATTATTGGGATAAAAAGCCTATCCTCTACTTAAAGACCCGTCTCATCACATGATCCCACCATCCGGCAGATCAAGCTATGAGATGCGGAAAATCTTTTATCATAAACCCACCACGGATGTTGGAGTCTTTGAGATAGACTCCAACAAAGATACCAAAGTAATTTCATAGGTTTGAGTATTATAGTTAGAGGTGTCAATTCAGTTCAATAGTTCAGTTATGGTTATATCCAAACAGTTCAGTTCATATCAGTTCAGTACAATAGTTAAAATTGTTGATGATTCGGGTCGCTTCGGTTAACAAACTTTTCGCCCGCTTTAATTCGATTATTTTTTTCCGTTTCGCTTCGGTTGATTAGTTTAAACCGCTTTTATCCGAAGCAGTTAAACCAACTAACGGTTGAATCCATAGCGATTAAAACACGTTGCGCTTATTTTCGGTTTCGTTTCAGTTTATTTCAGTTATTGACGAAAATCACATAAGTTCGATAATAATCGCATCGGTTCGGGTATAAGTTAGTCACATTCTTGTATTTGTTCGACAAAAATGGAACTTCATGTTGGATTTTGGCCAACTGTTTTTTCGGGTTCGGTTAAAATTAACGTGGCAAATAAGTGTAGTCTGACACTTGCCTCGAAAACAACCGATTGTACTGTACTTCACAAAAAAGTGTATGAAAGTGACATCGATATATGTGTACAAGACTGATATATTCGACAATTTGGAATAAGACAATATTCAAACTTTTAGTTGTACGCAAATTACATCATGTTTGGTTAAAAATGACGTCTCATATCAGTATAAATTCTTATAAACTTCATCGAAAGACGAGTTAGACATTTTTTTAAAAGTCGATTAGATCAATGTCTTACTCTTACTATATTAGATCAATGGATTAATATAACTATACTAGTCAGTAAGCACTATGCATTTGAAAACTGAAAACATATAATCGACGTAAAATAAGTTAATAGTGGATTAGTTCAAGGTATCTATGTGAATCGATAAGTTAAATCAAGATAACAATACTCCATTTAAGTTAATCGTTAACAAGTTATATTCAATTTGAAACTCATGTATCTTAGCCAAACTGAAAGAAATTGATGTTACATTAGATGAATGTATCAACATAAGTCGGTAAAGTAATTGAAACTCAAAACATTTACTTAAATTGAAACATGTTGTTATTGGAATGAGTGTATCAACGTAAGTCAATAAACTAATTCAAGATAATAACAGTATTCTACTTAAGTTAAGCATCTTTAAGTTGAATTCATTTCGGAACCGAAAGCATATAATTCGGTGCAACAGATGTAGAACAGTGTAACTCAAGAGATTGGTTCAATATAACAATGCTTCATTTAAGTTAATCGTCTCTAAGTTAAATTCATATTGAAACTCAAAACATCTAATTTAAATTGAAACAAGTTGATATTGGATTAGATCGATGTATCAATGTAAGTCAATTAGCTAATTCAAGATGGTGTCCAATTGAATTAAAATTATCATTATCATTATTGTTACTATTATTATTGTTGTTATTGAATATTTTATTCAAAATGTTTATCAAAATTTGTAAAGAATACAAAAGGTAAAATTGATAGATTTAAGTATAATCTAATCTCATCCATATATTAAATAGTTAGATGTGTATGATCCAACAAAAAAAAATCACTTCATCCAAACCATTGATCAAATAAAATCTATGGCTGAAACCAAACTAACACACCTTACATGGATTACCATTCGCAGCCGTCAGATTCAACTCAAATCGACGATGTAAAACCAATCCCCTTTCCCCATATTTAAACCGTAAACTCTTTCCTCACCTCAATCCCCTTTTCTGAACCCTAAACAACCGGCCTCTCACTCGCCTCTCTTTTTCTCTGTTTTCTTACTTAATTTCTCTTTTTGCATATTATAGCTCGAATTTCTCATAATTTGTGAGAAAAATGATGGCAATTTTATGCTGTTACTTCAAGATTGTAAGTCGATTTTCATTATTGTTCAATTAGAATTGGCAGATTGACTGAATTCATGTTAATTTCCACAACACAACCACTTTTATGTTTAGGTATTTTCACTAGTACAAAATTAACGATTTGCGTCGGATCTGGGACCACCATTTGCGTCGAATATCGGTCCGACGGCACAAGTCTCGACGCAAATGCGAGAGACAGATCTGCGTCGGACTAGCACACGACGCAGATTTACTGCTATTTGCGTCGAATGTACTGCATAGTCCGACGCAAATGACTCTTCAGACCCTAGCCCTAGCAGCACCATGTGCGTCGTATAATGGTCGGTGTGCGTCGCAGATGACCCATTTTATATTAAAAAAAATGTCAATCTGCGTCGGACATTCAACACCATCCGACGTAGATGACTGTTCTTTTATCAAAAAAAATTAGATTTCGTGAAATGGAGAAAGACTAATACGAATTATTTGCAATTTCTTATCATCCATTTTTTAGATTGCAACAAATCTTAAAAGAACAAGAACATTACAGAAATATTAATACAAAAAATACACCCAAACTAACGGCAAAAGAGATTGAATTTTGATATTGAGTAGAAATGGTGTTTTTACAAACACTAATTAAAAAAATACATAAATTACAGAAAATAAAAAAGATGAAGTTACAGAATTAAAAAAAAAACAAAATAAACAACTCAGATCTTCAGATCTTCAATCCTTTTGGCTTTTGATAACCTGAGATAAATCAATTAAAAGTTCAACTCAAACAAATTAAACTCTAAAATTGATAGGAATTGAATCAAAAAATTCAAAATTAATAATCAAATAACTTACCACTGTGAGGTCTTTTAATATCATCATCGAAATCACCTTTGCTGACTTTTTTTGGGTTAGACACTAAGACCCAGAAAAATAAAAAATAAAACAAAATGTTCATCTAGATTCAGTAGAAAAATAACACTAAAATTCAGCGAAAAAAAAAGGAAGAAAAAGAAAATCAGGGTATCATGGTCAATGGGTTACAAATTTGACAAGGTTGGTTGAGTAAATGCAGCGTTTTTAGACCTCCATTGACGCTTCGGTAGCTTGAAATCATGAATGCACTCGCAAAGATCCCCCTTCTTCATTCACCACTAAAACCGACACCGACAAAACACTTCGATGTTGAGATTCGAAAGAGAGATGAGATAGATAAAGGTAGGTGAGAGAGATGAGATGCGAAAGAGAATGAGAGAGAAGAAAGTGGAGGGAGTTGAAGTGTGAGAGAGAGATGAAGGTGGATGGAGTTTAAGTGTGAGAGAGAGAAAACGGCTGAAGTGAGGGTTTGGAAAATAAACCCTAAACGCGCACTCTAAATATGGGAAACACATGATTTGCGTCGTGTCTCTTGGCCCATCCGACGCAAATCATGGCCCAAAACTTATTTAATGCCCATATGCGTCGCACACTGGGGACAGTCCGACGCACATTGTCGGATCCAAAATCTTGGGCTTTCATCATTTGTGTCGAATATTCGTCAACGTCAGACGCAAATAGTATTTGCATCGCACACTTGGGTACGTCCGACGCACATTGTTGGATCATTTGCGTCGCGTGCTCTAGATGGCCGACGCAAATGACCTTTTTGTGGTTATTTGCGTCGGATCTTTGTTAACATCCGACGCAAATCATCTGTTTCTGAACATTTGCGTCAGTCTTTCTTTTGTTCGACGCAAATATAGAGACGCAAATTATCATTTTTCTACTAGTGTTTGAATGTTCAGTAATTTTATCGCTGTCAATGGTTATGTATTTTTTATTTTTTTTTTATTTTCTTGCTTTGCATATTTCCATATCTTATTGGAGGTGTATTTAGTTGTGTTTTGGTGATTACTGCTGCCAAACTATTGCATGTTTTAACTTTTAGTGAGATCATGCTTGAAGTTTTTAGAAACATTGGATTTTGGGTTTAATGTAGATCTATTTTGGGTCAAATAGATGTCTTTCGTTTAAATTATGCTTGGTCGTTTGGGTTATGTTTGATTATGATTGAATTATAAAAAGATAAATCAAACATCTATTTTTTTTAAATGCTGCCAAATTTACCCTTTTGGTCCTTCAATTTTCACATTCTTACTTGCATAGTATTGGTTCTAATTGATGTCTGATGTATCCAGTTCATTGAAATGTATGAACCGCTTTTAACATCCCCAAACTATGTGACGAGAAGACAATCACTAAAAGTTCGGATGTGATTTACTGTACATGCTCCATCTATATTTTTTACTTGCAATGTTGCAAGTTTTTTCGAAGTTTTAATTTTAGAATGTTTGGATTTTACATTTTTACAAGTTAGAATTTGTTCGTATTTCGTTTATTTTACATGCTTGAATTATGTTCGGTTTTTTCGTGCTATAGCTTCATATCTGATTTTTATTTTTGTTAGTTTTTTTCATTTATTTTTCATGTTTGAATTATGGTTGTTTGTATTTGTTATTGCAATTTGAGTTTTGCTTGTTTCGTCTTTATATATATTATTTATGTTCACATTTTGTTTTGTTTTGTAGATGGGAAGGTCTTGTATGTAGATGGAGATGTGCCTCTAAATCTTGAGGAGAAGAACGGTAGAAGACTTAGTTAATTTTTTTTTTTGAGGGGAGAAGACTTAGTTATTTGAGAATTGAAAATATTTTAAATATACATTTACACCTTGTAATTTGTGTTTAATATATATTGTAAATAATATTCAATAAAATCTGTCTCCTTTACAGTATATAACTTCTCTTGATTTAGTATATATTTACATCCAGTTTATAAAATTGTAAACAAGCACCCAAGTTTATAAGTTTCTGTGTATTGATTGTTGACTATTCAAAGTCACTTAAATTGAGAATGTAAGATAAGCTTTTATTTAACCTCTATTATATGGCATCACATGGGGAGAGACTAAAAAATAGAAAAAGAAAAAAAAGGGAAGGTTAACTACTTGCTTTAGTTAAACAAAAAAATAAGATATCGTATCTCTTTGTTATATATGAAAATTTTTATATCTTTCAAAAGACATCGCGTGCATATAAGACTAATTAGTTATTTAATACAAGTAATTTGTCAACTTTAGATTAGCACCCCTACCGAGAGTATATCATAAAAGTTGAGTAAAATTTAAATTGAGTTTGGAGTATAAAAGTAGTGAACTTGACATAGTTGAAAATTATCAAGAAACTAAGTTATATGTCATAAATTCAAGTACTAATAAAAAATTATCTTGATAAAATTTGTATGAGTACTATCATGAATTTGGGTAATATGTGAATTCGGTTCGGGCACAATTAAAATCGTTTAAATTGGTTTCGGCTCCGCGCTTCGTTTGAATCGGCTCGTTAATTGGCTACATATTCGCTTGGCTCGCTTCGGTTGATCGATCAACTTTTCGCATTTCGCGCTATTTTCGATGCTGATTTGTTTTGGGTCGATTGCGCTTGCTTTGGTTTTTCATTTGACGCTTATTTCGGCTTTGACTCATCATTTTTCGATTGATTTCGATATGCTTACTCCCAGTTGATTTAATTTAGTTCAAATTTCGATTGTTTCGATTCAACCAGCGGTTCATTAACCAAATTGACAACTCTAATTATAGTAAATATAAGTTAGTAGTCAATTATTGTAAAGTTGGTACCGAAATAGTATGTGATACCAATACCAAAGAACTCTTACTTGGTACCAAATCAAAGTGTAACTTTAGTACCAATTTAATCCGCGCTTTGGTACCAACTTACACTTTACTTTGGTACCTCCACACTATAAAATTACTAAAATACCCTTATTGTAGTCCATTTGGCAGTGAGACGTCAAGACTTTCTCTTCACCTACTCTTGTCCAAATTGTACCAATCCCCTTCATCATTTTTGAGATATTATATTTTTTACTTCATTCCTTTAAGATTGTCCCATTAAAATATTTCTACTCTTTTTACTCCCGATCCGTTTTTATTTATTGCTACATTTGTTTCAAATGATTGTTTCTATTTAATTGTTAAATTGGTTAAACTTTCCTTATTTGGAGTATTTGGCCTAACAAAATGTAATAATTTTTTTTTTTTACTTTTTCCACCAAAAAGTACTCTTTTTCACTTTTCCCCCTTATTTTACTTAAATGGATCAAAAGTACCATTCAAAGAGTTTGAAAATAACATATTGCCTAAAATATTGTGCAACGCAATGTAAGTTTTAGTTAGGTAGTGTTGTAAAGAGAGACAAAATTACTGGGACTAAAAGAAGTATACTCTCTTTCCTCTTTTTTTTATTATCCTCATTTAAAATCTTAACACTATCTACAATTAGAGAAAATCTTTAATATTCTTCTCAATATAAAAGAAAATATATAGTCATGTTGGGGTCCTATTTGATTCGTCTCGATGATATTTTATTGATTTTCAATTGTTATAATTTTTACTAATATGTAGTAAAAATATTTAACGTCAAAGAAGTGCATTAGAATATGCGCACAGTAAAGTGGGCATAACAAAAGAATAAAGATACAATTTTTTCTTTCCTTTCTTTAGTTTTTGTTGATTATTATTCCACACGACAATTGTTAAATAAGGTGTACATTCAAACAATAATTTTGTACATACAAAAACCTATGTTTGCACATTTATATTTTATTTTGTATATTTTATGCATTCAAAATCTATTATGTATATATTTTGCATGTCCCTAACTATGTTTGCACTTTGCGGATCCAAACAATATGTTTGTACATCCAAATAGTATGTTTGAACATCAAATCTCTTTTTTGTATTTTGCACATTCATAATTTCTTTGCACATCCAAAGAGTATGTTTGTGCACCAAAAACTATGTTTGCACATTCATTCTATATTTTGTGTCTTGTACATCCAAAAAAAAATATTCGTACATTTTAAAACTATATATGTTTGCACATCTATAATTTTGTTGTCGAACATCTGTATAATATATTTACACATCTAATATAGCTCAAAAATTTAGTTGCCAAAAAAGGAAAACCAAAAAGACAATAAATCATTGTGTTCGGTAACAGATAATTTGGTATCTAGCCTTTCTCATGTTATATAGGGGGCATTCACTTATATATTAAGAGGAACAATTCAGTAAAAAGAAGAATAAAATATCTAATGATGAAAGAAGAAAAATTCAAAGCATTTGTTGATAAATAAGAAAGAAAAGAAAAGTGGTCTAGGCCATATGGAAAATGGAAATTAATACTTCATATAAATCAAAATAATTGCAATTATATTACTTTTCTCCAAATTATATACTCTCTCTATTTCTTTTTATAAGGCGTATATCTGTACACGATATTCGACTACAAACTTTATAATTATAATAATGTGTTTTGAAAGCATCTAAACTAATATATTAAAAGTCGTTCCTAAACAAGGAAGGATGCCACGTGGCGCTTTCCCTTACAATGAGTATTATATCCCATGTAATCCATGTACAATAAATAAAAGTAGAAATGCGTTGTATAATATTCGACCCTGTGATCACAAGCATATATACTAAAGTCTTAAACACTAAACCAAGTGATGCTTGATGTTATCATTTTAAAGTAAAATATTAATAAATCAAAGATATAATTTTCTGGGGTGTAGTTGGGGCCTAAAAACTAGTTGTTTTGTAAAACGTGTGTGCTTATAAAAGTAAAAAGAGGGAGTATTACTAACATATATAGGATAATAAATGTTACTAACTCCATTCCTTTTTAATGTACACACTTTCCTTTTCGGTCCGTTCCTTTTTAATAGTTACATTGTTACTTTATCTATATAAGGTAAAACATCCAATCAATATTCTCAACTTTTGTCCCTCATGTGGTCCTTTACCAAATAAATTAACCCACTTAAAACCCCTCACCTACCCCATTTTTCTCTCTCCTCTATTTTCTTATTTCTTTTGTACTTCCTACTCCCCACTCTTCAGAATTCCTCTCCTCTCTCTCCTACTTTTTCCTTGGTTATACCCCAAAAACAAACTGTAGATTAAATAGGAATGGAAGTAGTATTATTTAAGATGATATTTGATTAATCTGAATGTCAGTGGATTAGTGACATGTATGCCACTCTTAAAGGTAGTATTTAGGTTGTTTTCTAGGTTTTTAAGCCCTTGATTTTATCGTTTTAACCTTAATTTCTTTTTATGTTTTGTTACTTAATTAGAGTGTTCAGTGATTTTTACTACTTTTGATCTCTTACTTTCATAGGTATTTTATTTCCTTTATTCACTTGGATTATTTGATTTTAATAATGCAACCTTTTGGCCATTTGCAACGAATAAGTTGAACTTTAGATTATTCCTAATAATGCAACCTTTGTAGTCAAAGTTCATAGAGTGAGTACAAGTTACCTTCAACCTGTTGAAAATGTTATATTTCCTCCGTTCCGAACTAAATGCAACAAATGCACTTTTACGCATCTCGATGCATTATTTTGACCATAAATATCTATAATTACATATAAGTAAAAATTATAAAAATTACATTTTAGTCACGAGACGAATCTAACAAGATCTCACTTGACTATGTTTTTTATTATGTATAAATCACAAATCTTAGTCAAAGTGAAAAGTGTGAATAGTGAAAAAGTGCATTTGTTGCATTTAATTCGAAACTGATGAAGTAACTCATTAGTTGACTAAGTTCCCTCCTAAATTATGTTTAGTTGAACAAATTAGAAAAATTAGAAAAAAAAAGGAAAGATTAGAAAAAATAAAAGTCAACGCCGAAAACCGGCATAAGGTAGCTGTCAACAAAAAAATGGTAAAAGCAAGGTAGTTTGGGACAATAATTTTTTTATAAGGTAGTTTCTCGCAAAAACATGAAAGTTAAAGGTAGTTTGGGACAAAAAATCCTTACTGAAAAAAAGTTATAAAAGGTAGTTATTTGAACAAATGTGTATGTAAAAGGTAGTTATTGATAATTTTTCCTTCTAATTAATTAGACTAAACTGAATTTATCAATGCAAGAAATTATTAATCATTATTTAATAAAACAAGACTCGACCTTGTATTTTTTTTTTTGAAGGGAATGGCCATGTATTTCTCATATAGTCATCCATGGGAGAGTTACCCATAATATTTATTTGTAGTTATAATATTTTTTTTGTGACACTTGTGTACCTTATATTTAGAAACATAAGGAGTAATGAAGGTGAAAACGAAATGCATGTACAACTGAGCCCAGCTGAGCTACCACCTTTCCTAATACCTTATATTTTAATACCTATAGCTGGGTTTATTGTCTTCAGGGCTGTTAGCATTGAAGGGATTGGTTCGTTTGTTGTCTTCAGCCCAGAAGACAACAAACCTTTCTTAATACCTTTTATTTCGCAGACAGAGCATCGCCCAGCTGAGTTCGAATCCTCATCCCAACAATATTCGAACCCAACTGTTGTCCTGGCCAGACGTTCCTCCCATTGCCCCATAATAAATAAATAAAAATTCGAGAGGTGAGTGGTGGCGGTTTCTGCGGCTCCGGGGTGGGGGAGGTTGGGGCTGCTCGTGGGGTGGAGGGGGGTGGGGGCTGCTTGTGGGGGTTGCAGGGGTGGGGTAAGGGGCTGCTGGTGGGGGTGGAGGGAGGGTGGGGGTGGGGGGCTGCTGGTGGGTGGTGGAGGAGGTGGCTGTGGGGATGGAGGTGGTGGCAATCGGGGTGGTGGTGGCAGGAGGTGATGGTTTTGGGAAAAGAAAAGAAAAAAAGGGAAGGATAAAGTTGAAAATGTTTGATGGGCCCAGGCGATTTTAAGAAGCTTTTGTGACGACGTTTAACATTCGAGTTGGTATGGACATGACTGAAGACAAGAAGCTTCATTTTACTCCTCCTCCCTGTGTTCTGAACTCTGAAGGACTATATGCAGGAGGCTTTGGTTCACCTAGCCTAATGTTGTTGTCTAAGTCTTCCTTCTTATGTTCCGTAGTCCTGTTGTATTCTTTTTTTATTATTATTATGGTTGGGTGGTTTATGGGTGTTTATTATGTTAGTTACTTACTTATCTGCTGGACATGTTTAAGCGTTAAACTTTAGGAATTTTTTTAATAAATACCACACTTTGGGCAATTTTTTGAAATAAATACCTAGGTTGTCGAAATTTTATGTAATACCAACTTTTCGCCGTTTTTTTGGAATCACTACCACTTAATAGATTTCGCAAAACCATTGGTTTTGCTTCGTTGGTGGCATGTGAATTATCTTCTTACCTTCCATTAATCTCGCCCCACCACCACCAAAGAAACCCCACGAAACTCACTACCCTTGCGATCCCCTTCTCTCTAATAACCACCATTACGAGGTGGTGGTGGTTTCATAGTTTGTTATTATTGTGGGGTGGATCGATTTTTTAGTGGGTGGAGGTGGTTATGGTTTCTTAGTTGGTTAGGATGGTGGGGTGGGATGATTTTTGAGTGGGTGGAGGTTGTGGTGGTTTTGTAGTTGGTTGTGTTGAGGGTGCGTCGATTTTTGGGTGCGTGGTGGTGGTGGTGGCGGCAACGGTGGCAAGCATGGTTGTTGCATGTGGTAGGGATGGTGGTGGAAGTGCAAAATCGTAATTTCACGTGCCACTAAAGGTGCAAAACTAACATTTTTTGCAAAGATTCCATTAAGCCTGGTAGTGATTCCAAAAAAAAAATTACCAACCTCGATATTTATATAAAATTTCAGACAACCTAGGTATTTATTTCAAAAAAGTGCTCAAAGTATGGTATTTATTGACAAATTTTCCTAAATTTTAAGCTGATATAATCTTCCCTTTATGTGTTAAAAAAAATTAAACTGATATTATTATTGTTATTCTTATTATTTCTTATCGTCTAATGTTCTTTTTGGATTATTGGCATTTGACAATAAATATATGAGAGTGAAACATAAATTTTTTACAACCTTCGTTCTAAAATAAATGAAACACTTATCATTCTAAGCCGTCTCGAAATAAATGAAACATTACTTTATATGGTATTTACTTCTCTCTATCTCTCTCCTCATCGCATGAATCCATCTTTTTCTTTCTCTCTATCTCTCTCCTCTCCTAAATCATCATACTAATATCCTACATTTCACTAAAATAGAATGAAGGAAGTACAATAATTTGGTGTAAAAGGAAACATAAACTTTTCTTATCCCCGCTATAAAAAAAGAAGACGGGGGAATCGATGAGCGGTCCCCGTCCCATTTTCCTGTCACTGTAGTCCAAATTCACACACGCACAAGTGCACAACACGTTACACGTTGATGCTGGAAATGACCCATTTTGCCCCCATATTTTCCAACTGGTATCAATGGCAAGCTAATAAAGTAATTAATTGGTTAGTGTAAATTTCTAATCAATACGATTAGACGACGCTCAAAATTCAAATGACAGAATTTCAAAGTGGCTTCTTTCAAGCCATTTCAGTGCCACTCTGTTTTTGACTTATAGCGGATAATCAGTTAATCACGACTGTAATAGTTAAATGATACCCGAGTATGGTTCGGTTTTTATTTTATCCATTAAAAAAATTTCACTCTATAATTAGGAAAACAATTCGACTTGTGTGGATCTGGTTCACAGTAAAATTAGTGTGCACCAGGCTTACGCACGTGAATCGGGACACACACTACTATAATACACAGAAACCCACTATATCACAAACATATACACTATATCACAAACAAATACACTATAACACAAAGAAACACTATTACAAATAAACACTATAGCTCTTGCAAAAAAAAAACACTATAGCACATAGACACACACTATACCCACATACTGATGATTTTCATCAACATCAGATGATGTAATTAGAGAGAAAAAAAGAGAGAGAAAGAGATTGTAAGAAGGAAATGAATTTCATTAACTGGAATTAATTGCCAACTAACAAGCTAAGGACAAATATATACAGCAAGTTGTTACAACCTTCTAACAACCTGTAACTAACTTCTAACGTACAATGCCACTGTAGATTCAACTAGATTAAGCTAAAATAAATTACAATAATCTCAACAGCCCCCCCTCAAGATGGACTGGGTGGAGGTTGAGTAACCAGACCAATCTTGGTAGAAAGGAAATTATTTTGATCAGCAACCAAAGGCTTTGTCATAATATCTGCAAGTTGTAAAGTTGACTGAACATGACTCAAGGAAATTGACGTAGGAAGGTTAGCGAATAAGTTCGACGAAGAAGTTCGACAAAAAGCCTGAAATGATTTCTACTAATCAGCCTCCCGAGTCCGATTGCTTATTGGAATACCTTTCCGGAAGCTGAACGGGCCAACGAGTCAAACACATTGCTTTGCCATGACGCATGTGCTTTTTAAGCCATCCGAGTTCATTTAGGGCCCGAAAACAGCATTTTTATTATTTCCGGATTTTATTATTTCCTTATTTTCGTATTAGGGTTTTGTTTTGAGTATTTAAAAATTATTAGGTCATTATTTGGAGGCAGCTTTTGACTTTTAATAATATTTCAGAGTTTTACTCTCTTTTCTGGTGGAATCCGGATTTTCCACAGATTTATCGCTTGTAAATCTGTCAGTTCTTGAACGAGATTAGCGTTTGCTTTTCTTTGAATTTTCCGACTGCGTCAGAAATGAACTTTGAATCCACATGTTCTCTAATGTAATGGCAGTCCAACTTGAGATGTTTTGTTCTTTCTTGGAACACTGTATTATCTGCTATGTATTGAGCTGACTTGTTGTCACAAAACAAAGTGATAGGAGTAGGGACATGAACCAATAAATCTTGAAGTAAGCCTTCAATCCATACTATCTCACTTGTTGTCTGACTCATAGACCTGTATTCAGTTTTCTGTGGAGCTCTTTGAAACAACTTTTTGTTTCTTAATTTTCCAAGAGATTCATGAATCTCCAAGAAAAACACAATAACCAGTGAGGGATCTTCCCGTATAGGCACATGTACCCCAATCTGCATCACTGTATGCTCTGAGGTGATGAGAATTGTTTGAAGCATAAAATAAACCATGATTAGAGTACCTTTAAGATACTTAAGGACATGAAGAGCAGCAGCATAATGTGGAGTTCTAGGTTCAAATAGAAATTGACTTAGCTGTTGAACATCATAAGATATATCTGGCCTTGTCATATTCAGATATAAAAGTTTCCCCACAATTCTTCTATATATTTCAGGATCAGCTAAGGCAGGACCTTCAATAGTACTGAGCTTGAGACCCTTGGGCAATGGAAAAGGAGCAACTTTACAGTTTTCCATCTTTGTAGAGCTAAGTAAATCCAGAATATACTTTCTCTGATTAAGAAATATTCCAGAATTAGATCTAGTAACCTCAATACCAAGGAAATATTTGAGGTCACCAAGATCCTTAATAGTAAAAGCCTTGTGTAGAGCTTGTTTCACTTCAGTAATAAGCTTCAAATTGCTTCCAAGAACAGCTAATCATCCACATAAGCAACTATCACAGTGAAATCAGAACCATCATGTCTAGTAAACATAGAGTAGTCTTGTGTTGATTGAATAAAACCAAGACTAACAAGAAATTTACTCAGTTCAATGTTCCATTGTCCACTGGCCTGTCTAAGACCATATAGAGAACGCTTTAACTTGCACACTTGACCTGGTAAAGCCTTGGAATATCCAGGTGGAGGATGCATGTAAAGCTCTTCATCAATATAGCCATGTAAAAAGGCATTATTGATATCAAGTCGCTGTAAATTCCAGTTCATAGCAGTTGCCAAGGCTATGATAATTCTCACTGTAGTAAACCTTGCAACAGGACTAAAAGTATGCTTAAAATCCTTGCCATGAACTTGTTTGTCTCCCCTAGCAACCAAGCGAACCTTACACCTCTCAACAGATCCATCAGGCTTAAACTTGACTTTGTAAACCCACTTGCACCCTATGGCGCTTTGTCTCGAAGGAAGAGAAGTAAGATCCCAAGTGTCATTGGCTTCAAGAGCTAGAATTTCTTTATCCATGGCATCAATCCATTGAGGATCATTTTTAGCTTGGTTGTACTAAGTAGGTTCAACAGTTGACAACATGTTAGAAAGGCTTTGAAGAGAAAAATCATCTAAATGAGCCAGTGTAGGTTCAGAGGAAGCATTAGAGACTAAGGAGTTAGAAGAAGAATCACTAGGTGTAGATAAAGGAGCAGGCAATGTGACAATGAAGTCTTGAAATTTGTCAGGAAGTTTAGTGATTCTAGTAGAGTGTCTAATAGGAAATGAAGGAGAAGTATGTGTAATGTGATCGATCAGGGAATGTAAGAAGATACACTTATATCCAGAGAAGTAGGTGATGTAGTTTGTGTATGAACTGAAATTAAATCACGATGTGGTGAATGAAAAGAAGCAGAAGTAGTGTCAGTAGGCTGATTAGGAAATGGATGGATAATTGGAAGGATTGATATCATTTTGTGAAGAGGTGATGTTGGAACCATCAAAAGGTACATCCATCACAGTAAGAGGGGGACAATTAGGGATAGAAGAAGGAGTTGTTGAAACAGAATTTTGAAAAGGAAATTGATTTTCTATGAATATCACATCTCTACTAAGAATAAGCTTGTGAGAATCTAGATCATAAAGTTTGTAGCCCTTTTTGAGCATGAGGGATAACCAAGAAAAATACATCTCTTTGCTCTAGGAGCAAATTTGTCATGTGTTTTAATGGCAGGATAACAAAGACAACCTATAGTCCTTAGATGAGCATATGGAGGTGGCTTTTTCATTAAAACTTCATATGGAGTTTTCCATTGCAAAACTGAGCTAGGAAGAAGATTGATGAGATAAGTTGCAGCAAGTAAGCAATCTCCCCTGAATTGTGTAGGAAGATGAGCATGAAATTGAATGGCTCTAGCAAGCTTCTAAGAGATGTCTATGTTTACGTTCAACTCTGCCATTCTGTTGAGAATTACCAGGGATACTTCTCTGATGAATTATACCTTTGTCAATAAACAAGGAAGTACAAGAAGCTTGAATGATTTCGTACCATTATCACTTCTAATCGACTTAACATCTCTCGCTAAACCGAGTGTGTATATAAGCAAGAAAACCGTAAATGATGTCGGAGCTTGTGTTTTAGAGTGAAGGAGGTGTGTCCAAGTAACTCTTGTGTGATCATCAAGGATTGTAAGGAAATATGTAGCTCCAGATAAGCAAGGTGTTTTGTATGGACCCCATAGATCAATATGCAAAAGATCAAAAGAACATTCAGCCACACTAGATGATAGAGTAAATGGCATCTTATGATGTTTAGCAAATATGCAAGATTCACAATCAAAATCATCCAATTTATTGCCATCATATGGTAAATGTAAGTGTTTCAAAGTGTGGACGGAAGGATGACCCACTAGTGGAAAAAAGCCCATCTCCGATGCGGCCAAAACCGAGCTATCGATGCGGTTTTGGTCTCGCATCGATGGGCTCGCAACAGATCCAAATTATTTACTGATCTGGTCCAAAACCGGATCAGTAAATGATTTACTGATGCGGTTCTTAAGAAAAACCGCATCAGCTACTTATGTTAATCGGTGCGGTTTTCCACAATGATCGCATCGTATAGGTAATTGTGAGGGTAAAAAAATGCACTTTATACAAAGCACAAGATCGTGCTTTGTATAAAATACTTTTTTGTGTACTCTGTAGAGGCTAGAGGCTACAAGTATATCCTCCCATCCAGCTATATTAGATCCACAAAGGCACAAATCCAGCCAAATTGAACATTTAAAAATCCAAAAAAAAAAGAAAAAAAGAAAATCAGATTTAACAATCCAACTATATTCAATCTACAACAATATAGTACGATAATTACACAAAAAACTCAACTTATACCACGATAATTACAACAATATATGTACGATAATTACAAAAAAATACAGAGGAATAACATGAATATAGAAAATTATAATATATATGAAAATTATACAACGATAATTACACAACTCAACTTATATTTACGAAATTGTACAACAATTACACAATTTATAATGAAAAAAGGAAAATCAGAAAACGAAAAAAACAAAAAAATTACTTTGGGCTGAACACGATTTCTTGTGTGTTGGTCCCCTCAGCACCATGTACCGAAGCCGTGCAATCGCTGATGCAGCAGCTAGGTCTTCGTCGCTTGAAATGAATGATGCAGCAGCTAGGCAGACGACGAGAGAGGGAGGAGAGAAACTGGGGTGAAGAATGATGGTGGTAGTCCGCCGATTAGGTGAGGAGGAGAGAGAAGAAAGATAGGCGATCGAGAGAGATATGGGGACTTGAGAGAGAGAGGCGTGAAATGGAGGGTGTTAGGGTTAATGAGAGAGAGAGAGGCGTGAAATGGGATGAGGGAGCTGGGCAGGTTTTAGTGGAGAGGTGAGAGAAAGTCCGGCCCAATAATATTTAAGTGATGAGATGAGGGACGCTGGGTCGCGTGAGAGAAGAATGTGGACGAGTGAGCTGGGCCGCGTGTTTCTAAGGCCTAAATTATCCTAGTGGAAAAAAAAAAATATGATGCGGTCCTAGAAGCCGCATTAGATTTTAAAAAACCGCATCGTTTTTTAATCCGATGCGGTCCACAAGAGGACCGCATCGTATTTTCCTCCCAAACTTTCCTTCCCATTTTTTTAATTGATTTTCTGATGCGGTTTTGTAAAAACCGCATTTGTTACTAAGTGACAGATAAGGTTTTTTTCCACTAGTGACCTAGTCTCCTGTGAACAACATGTAAGCTAGGTTTGCTTATGCTAGTATTTACAAAAGAAACATCATCTTTGCTAGCAACATTATTAGAAACAGAAGTATTTGAAAAAGGAACAGAAACATCTGAATAGAAATAGAATTGGAAACAACATGAAATTTGTAAAGACCATAATATCTCTTGCCAGATCCTTTGATTTGTCTAGTAAGAAGGTCCTGAAAAACACATTGCTCTTGATCAAATTGTGCCATCAATTTATTTTGATCAAGTAATCTGCCAACAGAAAGTAAGTTATGTGTAAAGTGAAAAGAACATTATTCAGAATAATATCTGGAGTAAGATGAACTGCTCCAAAGATGTTTCGACAAGTTTTTGAGAACCATCAAGCAAACCTACTTTTATTGGATGTTTTAATGCATGAATAGATGCAAATAAATGCTGATTAGATGCCATGTGATCAGTAGCTCCAGTATCTATGATCCAGGAGGTAGAATCAAAATCATGTGCTAAAGAAGCGGCATCAGAAACACAAGTAATACCTGCAAAGTTAACTGCAGTCTAGTGTAGTTCTGAGAAGATGATTCTCCAGATTTGGTTTGCATCATTTTAACAAACTCTTTGAACAGATTATTCATCACAACGGAATCCATGCCAAAGCACCATAATTAGCTCCAACTTGAGATGAATTGGATCCAATGAGAAAATCCATAATTCTCAAATTCCAAGGGAGAATATCCTAGAATTCCAACTTCTTGAACATGAGCGACCATCTTAGGCCGAGTTTTCCTTTCAAATTGGAATACCACTCCGGATATCTAACAAGCTTAAAACAACTCTCCATAGTGTGACCTCTCATCTTACGATGATCACATAGTCTATCGATTTCATCCTTCAAATCTCTTTTTCCATAAAATTTTTGTCCAATGTAAGAATTCCCGACCAAGCAAGAGCTTCGAGATGCTAACAAAGCACTCATTTCAACTTTTTCAGTCTTTAAATTGTTCATGTTTTGTCTCTCTACTTGTTAAAGAATATGAAAAGCTCGATTAACAGTAGGTAAAGGATCACTACTTAGCAGATTTTGACTAGACAAGTCATAATCATCATTCAAACCAGAAACAAATTGAATGAGTTTCATGCGTTGATCAGCTTCTAAAATTCTCTTCAACAAATTACAACTACATTTTGTAATTGCACCACAAGAACAATCAGGAAATCCTTCTAAAACTTGAATCTCATCCCAAACTCTTTTCAATTTACTGTAATATTCAGCAATTGATTGTTTTCCTTGTTCAGTTTTCATCAAAGTTCTATGAAGATTGTATAATTGAGGTATGTTTGTATGTCCATACCTTTCAAAAGCTTCATTCCAGAACTGATAGGTAGAATCAGCAAATAGGAAATTTTCAGCAATTGATTTCTCCATTGAATTGGAAAGCCATGACATTACCATATGATCATTGCGAATCCATTTCTGATAATCAGCAGAATCAACAGCTGGTTTCTTCAAGGTTCCATTAAGAAATCTGAGTTTATTTCTCGCAATCAAAGCAACTCTAACAGCACGATTCCAATTGATGAAATTGTTGCCATTAAAAGTATGATTTGTGATAGAATGATTAGTATTATCTCCATTTGACAGGAAATAAGGATCGTTGTAATTAGATACAACATTATCTGATTTTACAGGAGAATCAGAAGAATTTGTCATGATTTGAGGAAGAAATGAGTAGAATTAGGAAGAAATCCGGAAGAATTGAGAAGAATTTAAGAAGAATCGTGTAGAATCCAGGAAGAAATCGAGAAGAATCAAGAAGAAAAAGGAAGAATCAAGAAGAAAAATGCGGAAAAACTGATTCAGAGTTCCATAAGCTCTGATACCATGATGATTTTCATCTACATCAGATGATGTAATTAGAGAGAAAAGAAGAGAGAGAGAAAGAGATTGTAAGAAGGAAATGAATTTCATTAACTGGAATTAATTGCCAACTAACAAGCTAAGGACAAATATATACAACAAGTTGTTACAACCTTCTAACAACCTGTAACTAACTTCTAACAGACAATGCCAGCTGTACATTCAGCTAGATTAAGCTAAAATAAATTACAATAATCTAGACACATACAAACAAACTATGTCGAAATTGACAATATTATCCTAATCTTCTATAACAGGTTCAGTTGTACAATCAACTATATTACAGAGAAACACACTATATCACAAATAAATACACTATATCAGAAAGAAATACATATAGCACAAAGAAACACTATCACAAATAAACATATTATAGCACAGAGAAACACACTATACCACACACAAACACACTATATCAAAACTGACAATATAATCCTAATCTTCTATAACAGGTTCAATTGTACAATCAACTATATCACAAAAATTGAAAAACAGAGTAAGAACTTGACGAGAGAGAAAATGAAGCAGTTATGAGAGAGAAAGTGAAAAGGCAAGGAAATCTGAGGAGAGAGAAAGACAAAATAGTAGAAGTTTTAGTCATTACAACCTACATAACATCTATTAGGTGCAGTACACTACTTAGTGTGCACCCGGTTCATACGAGTTTTTTAATTAGGAAAAATAGTCTAAAACTATATTTTATAGAAGTATAAAGTTATAAACTTTTATTCAAATAACTATCTTTTACAAATTTTTTTAAAAGCTATCTTTTAACTACTAAAGCCTAATAAATCACTACCATATAATGGATTTCATACAAAGATCGATTTGGTGGACCCATTAACTGACCTAATTATTTTTTCATCTTTAAAGCGCCCCTCGATTTCCTACTATTAATCTTTTCCTCGATTTCCCACATATAAGAAATTCCACAATTCATCTTTTCTCTCCACTTTGGTCTTGGAGGGAGTTGGCATATCTCTTCCACATAGCAAAGGGCATAACAATTAAAACCAAGTTTTAGTAAGGAATTGAAGTCTTAAAGAGTTAATTAGAAAGAAAAATCAAAATCAAAATATCCTCAAATTATAAATCGTATCTTCTAAATGAGTAAATCTTAAAACTGAAGCAAATATAAAACTTTGAACTAGCCTTTATGTGGTCGAATTAACTTGGTAGAAGTTCTCTGACCTGAATTTAAATAAATTAGGGAAAAGATTGATTTTGGGCTGATTTGATGAAAATAGGAAGAAGAAAATGTAGTTAGTAAAAAAAAGTTATAAAAGGTAGTTATTTGAACAAATGTGTATGTAAAAGGTAGTTATTGATAATTTTTCCTTCTAATTAATTAGACTAAATTGAATTTATCAATGCAAGAAATTATTAATCATTATTTAATAAAACAAAACTCGACCTTGTATTTTTTTTTTGAAGGGAATGGCCTTGTATTTCTCATATAGTCATCCATGGGAGAGTTACCCATAATATTTATTTGTGATATTATATAAGACATATTTGTAGTTATAATATTTTTTGTAACACTTGTGTACCTTATATTTAGAAACATAAGGAGTAATGAAGGTGAAAACGAAATGCATGTACAACTGAGCCCAACTGAGCTACCACCTTTCCTAATACCTTATATTTTAATACCTTATAATAGCTGCTTTGTTGTCTTCATGGCTGTTAGCATTGAAGGGATTGGTTCGTTTGTTGTCTTCAGCCCAGAAGACAACAAACCTTTCCTAATACCTTATATTTCAGAGCATTGCCCAGCTGGGTTCGAATCCTCATCCCAACAATATATGAACTCAGCTGGGTTCGAATCCTCATCCCAATAATATTCGAACCCAGCTGGGCAATGCTCTGAAATTCGGGTTGGTACTCCATTGAGCTACGACATTTCCCTCAAGTGCATTTTTTAGATGAAAGTGGTATTTTTATGTTAGTTCTAAATGAATATGAACATGACAATCTAATAAATTAGATTAATTCTCGACCCATATATAAAATCTAATATTAAGAATCATTAGATTGTGTGGTCATATTTATAAACATAATAGAATTTTGAGATTTTATGCCATTCCATAATTCAGGTGCTTCAACACTAAGATTGGAGTATTGGATATTTGGATTGTTGTTCAATAATCAATGGCGCTCCTTTTTCCTTCGTTGTAGCTGACAGTACGGGTAGATAAAAAGCTTGTAATTTTAATCTTTACACTCATGAATGGTCTCTTTTATCTTCTCTTTTAAAAAGTGCTTTTCTTATAGTGGAGGTTACATTTTGAAATTTTCTCCACTCCAATTATTTTTCAGTTTAGAAAAAGGAAAGCCCTTGACCTATTTCTTACTATATATACATGCAAAGGTCCGGTTGATACCTATCATCCTAAATAACACTCTGTATTTAGAAGTAACAATGGCAACTCTCTCTCCTCCCACCATTACCACTACCCCCATCCTTCTCAACACTCCCAAAACACCCCAACTTTCTGGTTTTAAGAAACGAACCCATCATCTTCGATCTGCATGTGGGAAAATCTCATGCAAATCAAATAACAACAACGACAACAATGACCACCTATTTCAAAACCCTAACACACCATTTTTACTAGATAGGAGAAACATTCTCCTTGGTTTAGGGGGCATGTACGGCACAACCCTAACTCTAGGAAGTCAGCCTGCTAATACTCTAGCTGAGCCAATTGCTCCCGACGTAAGTGCATGTACCCTCACAAACGGTGCATGGGACGGGTCCGCCGGGTCCGTGGGGGATCATTGTTGCCCGCCCAAGTTCCCCGACTTAGAAAAGATCAAGGTTTTCATACCAGATGAAAAACAAACAGCGGACAGGATCCGTCGTCCTGCCCACAAAGCCATGCAGGATCCTGTTTGGTTGGCTGATTATAAAAAGGCGACGGCCATCATGAAGTCCCTCCCTTTGAGTGACCCTCGCTCCTTCATGCAGCAAGCGAGGGTGCACTGTGCTTATTGTGATGGGTCATACCCAGTACTAGGTCACCAAGATCAACGGTTGGAAGTGCATGCTGGATGGTTGTTCGCTCCCTTCCATAGGTGGTATCTCTACTTTTTTGAGAAGATCCTAGGGAAGTTGATCGACAAACCAGATTTCGCCTTGCCCTACTGGAACTGGGACCATCCTGATGGGATGCGAATTCCAGAGATGTTCAAAGACGTTGAATCTCCACTTTATGATCCCAACCGCAATGAACAGCACCTAAACAAGATCATAGATCTGTCCTACAACCCTCCTGTGGATAATCCACTATTTGAGCATGAGTACTCTGATGAGAAGCAAATCAAGGAAAATCTTCTACTTATGCGGAAGCAAATGTTGTACGTAACTAAGCCCAAGCTCTTCTTTGGGGCTCCATATCGTTCAGGAATGGAGATAAGTCATAGTGACAATGCCCCGGTCACAGCGGGAGCCCTCGAAACTGCACCTCACAACATGGTCCACGCTTGGACCGGAAGTAATACCGTTAGGGTGGTCAAGACATGGGTGCATTCTGGTCTGCAGGACGAGACTCTATCTTCTATTGTCACCACGCTAATGTGGATAGAATGTGGAGTGTCTGGAGGAACGAACTACCAGGGCGTTCTAGGCTCGACATCACTGACGACTCCGACTATCTTAACGCATACTTCATTTTCTACGATGAAAATGCTGAACCAGTGAAGGTTTACGTCAAGGATAGTTTTGACACGGATAAACTTGGGTACAATTACGAACAACAGGATTTACCATGGTTGTCAAAGACTTCAATTCAAGTTTCAACTCCTCCATCGTCCGGTGTTGATGCGGTGAAGTTCCCGGTGCCATTGGACAAATCGGTCATAAAAACTAAGGTTGCAAGGCCGAGAAAGGGAAGGAACAAGCGCGAGAAGGAGGAAGAAGAAGAGGTTATAGTTATTAACTTTTTATATGGAACGGCTAAGGAGAAAACCAAGTTCGATGTTTATGTTAATGATGATTATGATCATAAACCTGCAGAGAAGACTCAAGTTAACCCTAATTATGCTGGAAGTTTCACGAGTTTGATGAATAAGGGAGCTCACAGTGGTGAGGGGATGAGTATGGGTGGAAATAAGCCAAAGAAGGGTGGCGTTACATTAGCAATTACGAACATGCTTGATGATATTGGTGCGTCCAACGATGATTTCATACAGGTTACCATTGTCCCAAAATCAGGAACTGAAGGCATAGTCATTACCGATGTCAAGATTGACTATGTTTCTTAGGGTATTAATGGTTAGCCTTTAATGAACATGTAGCACCCTAGATAAATTGGTGTTGTATATGTTCATAATGCATTTGCTTGCATGTACCTACCTTTCATACGTACCTGGTCAAAAATAAATTATTGGGCACCGTTGTAGTTTCTAGGTTTACTCAAGTGCATGTACTTTGTTTCTAGTTATTTCATGTATTTTCAAAACATTAATGGATGACTTGTCTGATTTTAGTCATAATTGCTCCTTGTTTTAGAAAGCTAGTAGTACAACATTTGCATCTATTTTATTTTATTCAAAAATAAGATTTCATGACCATACAATTATTACAACCTAATCAAGAATGTCACCAAATGAGGTTCGGTTTTTTATATGTCTCCTTCAATGAGAAGTCTATGGAGAACGGCGAGGACGAAGATGGTGCAATGGGACGGGTATAAATATAAAATCCACACCCGCTCCACCATCTATATTGCGGTTTTTCAACCCATCCCCACCCTCCGCCAAATCTATACCCATCCCCGCCTAAGTCTACCGTTTAACCCGCCCCACTAACATCCCTTGAGTAGTTCATTGGAGGCCCTCTTTTCACCCCCTTTGTGAGGGGGTTTGATTCTCGCTCTTCCAAAGATCCCAAATTCCACCCAACTTGCAAGGAATTTTCATCTTATCTTTTGAAAAAATACAAAATTAATATCTAGTGGGATCAAAATAAATCGATAATTATTATTAGGGTCAATTGGTAATACATTTTTAAGTAAAATTTTAAAAAATTTAAAACCCTCAGATCCGATTAAATAGGCAAATCTTGGAAAAAAATTCATTTCTAAGTGTGTGGGCTCAATTCAACGCACAATAAACATAAATACGCCCATGACAAATAGTGATCTCCATACTCGTGATTATATATTAGCTCATATAATGTTCTAAGGTTATATATATCTTTGCGAGGAAGAGATTGTAAGTTTGTAGTATTGATCGATCATCAAGAAGTTTGGACCGACGATTTAATTGACCATGACGGGCTCAAGTTATATGACACTTGAGTAAGGAATTTTAGTTATACGTCATCCAAGAATAAATTTTTCGATGTATGTATCCTACATAAATTAGGCATGATATAATTGTTTCGCAAATTTATCAAAAAGACGGTCTCACGTTAAGCTCAATGTCAAACCAATTAGTTACGCGCTGCGATTAATGAGTTAAGGCTAATGCACCTACTGTTTACGCACTTCAATTGATGATAAAATTCAATGCAAAATCATAACTATTAACTAGAATATAAAAAAAAAAATATCACAACTATCAACAACCTAAAATCATAAAATAAACCAAAATTACCATAACCATTAACTCAAAACAATAATTATTAACCCCAAACGAAGACCTTGGTCGTCTCTCTTTCTCACCTGTTTTCTCCCTAAGAACCCTAGTTTTTTCGGCTTGACTAGTCCATGATTGCCACCATCCTTTTGATGGTGGTAGCCCAATTTCTACTTTTATGGACTTACTTTTCTAGTTTTCGTTAATAATAATCCTCTTTTCTCTCTGTCGGAGAGTTTTCTACCCAGTTAAAAGTTATTATTTTGGGTTAATGGCTATGGTGTTTTGGTAGATATTATGGTTTTGGGTTGATAGTTATATTTTTCTAGTTAATAGTTATGATTTTGGGGTCAATATGGTCATCCAATAGTTATGATTTTTGATGGGAATGGGGAAATTATCATTAATAAATTGCCATACGGCATCTACAATCATAATAACCCTTACATAAAAAATAATCTAAAATATCAATCTGAAAGTTGTCATCCACGCTACTAATGTAGACGCTTCGGGACCGCTGTCGTGACATGGTAACATTCCAACCATAATCGATTTTAGATGACTCAACATCGTTAAAGCCTGATGTAATAGTAACCTGAAATCTGACATTCATCTCGATATTCTTGATTTTCAGCCGGAGAGTATGATTTCCCAAATCTGTAAAACGATGCTTCTGGGTCCACAAATCTACAAAGACAAAACTTCCAAATCTATTTCCCCGGATCCACACACAAGAAATAAACAAAAAAAAAACAGACTAATTGACCCACCACGAAGGGGTGACTCCCAAATTCCATGAAGGGCAAAAGTCATCACGAGATGGAACTTATTGAAACTGGAAACCTAATAAATAAAAAACAAAGAAAGAAAAAATAAAGGGGAAGGGGAAGAGGGCTCGACGGCCACCCGGCGGCGGCCGGCCGAGCCCCCACCGCTTGGGGTTTTCGGTGGAGATGGGTTTCTTTGAAGAAGGGTTTAGAGAGAGAGAGAAAAGAAAGAAAAGCGGCGGCCCTCGGCCCTAACTTTTCTAATATGCTAAATCATTACATTAATAGTTATGATTTTTTACTTAGCTAATTAGTAACTAACCCAAAACCATAACTATCAATCTAGAATAATAACTATTAACCCAAACTACAACTTATAACCTTAAAAACTATAATTACATCCAAAAACCATAACTATCTACCCAAAAATCATAGCTATTTATCCGAATACCATAATTATTAACCCAAAACTATTAACCAAAACACAACTATTAACCTATTAGTTTGAACTATTTACCCAAAATGATAACTATTAATCTAAAAACCATAGCTGAGCAGTCAACGAGGATTATATCTTGCTTCCACGTAGGATTATTTATGAGTAGTCCCAACTCTGCATCATGTTTTACAAATTAGTCCCGACAGGTTAATGAGTTGCTACAAGATGTAAACCGAATTTTCTTTTATTTTTTCCCACACATCTCATTTTCTCTCTCCTCTCATTTTCTTCAACTAAACGCGACACCAGCAAAAGCAAAACTCCCACCACCGCAACCACCTTAGCTTCACTCCCTCTCCTCTAGTCTCCTCCGTAACAACCTCCATCATATATTCTCATTCATTCTTCAACACCCACGATCTTCATCCCTCCTATCTCACTCTTTCTCGCTTCAATCTTCTCTCTCCTCTGCCTTTCTTTCTCTCTCTAAACTCCAATCTTTTCTCCACCTTCAACCCTATTTTCGGGCCCCACATTCTCCATTTTCCCACTGTTGATTTCAAAGATTTCTCCTTCTTCATCTGATGAAGATCCTAGATAGGTTGATTTCTTCCATATGTCAAAACCCACATTTTATCTTCTCAATTAGACACTTTTTGATTCTCTTTTATATGCTTTACCTTCATCGATTTCTCTTGAAGTAGCACTTGAGGTTGCTATTTATAAACAAGATTCATAATGGTCCGTTTTATTTTTGGGTAAAAGATTTGGTTTAGCTCAGATGATGTTAGTAAGACGTTTTATGTTGTTTGTAAGCTGATTTGTGATCGATTGGGTGAGTATTTGGGTGGGTTTGGGTCGGATTTGGGGGAGACTTTTGGTGGGTTTTGAGCGGATTTCTTCCTTAAATCTCTTTAAGAGCAGCAACTTCCTCTACCTCATATGAAAATTTTGGGAGAAGGGAGGGAGCTATGATCTTCTTCTGAGAAGAATGGAATTTCGGATTTCCAGGAGATAGAGAAGTTGAATAGTGTGAATTTTGCAGCGCAGGATAGGGTGGCAGGGAAGAAGAGGAGGAGGGTGGTAAGGGGGGGGTAGAGTAGGGGAGGCAAGGGATGGAGAGGTAGAGGGGTGACAGGGGAGGGAGGAGGGAAGAGAGAGGAAATGAGGGAAAAAGGAAAAGCGGTTAAAAAGAATTTTAACCTATTGAATAGGTAGCAGGTCAATTGGGGCCGGTTTTCGTAAAAGCATCTTGAAAGTTGAAGCAATTTCCGAAATAATCGCTTAGTTGAAGCCAAAAATGACGGAGCACTGTAGTTGGAATGCTTATTACTGTCAATTTTTCCTTAAAAAAGCCATAAAGACATTGTCCAAAGAGTAACTATTAACCTAAAAATCATAATCCAAATACCATAACTATTAATTAATAATTAGTAGGATAACTTTCATGCAACTACATTTTATAACAAAAAATTTTCAAAAACTACCTTATAATTTTTTTTTTCAAAAAGCTACGTTATAAAAGCAAAACCCGTTTAAACGACCAGTTAATGACAATATCAGTTAATTTTTGGCCAGTTAACGTTAACGCTCCTTTGGCCATCCATCTTGGTCACGTGAGTTCATTAAGGCTCAGCGTGAGTCGCTGATCTTAGATTTGTATTGGATTATTTTAGCGTTGAAATTTAGTTTTTGTTAGTTTTAATGAACTCGCGTGACCAGTGAGTGTGATGGTCAAAGGAGGGTTAGCGGTCAAAATTAACGGATGTCGTCGGTGGTGGTCGTTTGAAACGAGTTTTGTTTTATAAGGTAGTTTTTGAAAAAAAAAAAATTATAAGGTAGTTTTTTGAAATTTTTTTGCTATAAAAGGTAGTTCCATGAAATTAGCCTGATTAGTAGTTACGGTTTTGCGTTAGTTATTTTTTTCTGTTAATGGTTATGGTACTTTGATTTATATTATGGTTTTATGTTGTTAGTTACGATTTTCTAGGTAATAGTAATGATTTTGCGGTTAATAGTTCTAGTTATGATTTTTGGCTTATCTAATAGATTGCAGTGCTTAACTAAGAGATAGAGTGTGATATTTTTTGAGATTTAACTAAGTGGTTGTTTGGTATATACAGGAAAATCATGTAAGAAATAGAAATTCACATGATTTTCTGATTTGGGTAGTTGTTTGGTTGATGGGAATTGGGGAAAATGGGGGCAATGAAAATTCCTTGGGAAATTGAAATTCCCACAAAACGTGGGAATTTATTCACCCACCCCCTAATGATTTAGAATTCCCACATCAATTCATGGGAAGTGCAAATTTGTTGATGTCAACCAAACATATTAAGGTTATTTCCTAGAAATTACACATAAGGGAAATAACTTCCTAGGAAATGGAACTTCCCAGGAAATTGAACTTCCCAAGAAATTGAACTTCCCAGGAAGAACTTCCCATGGAAATTAAATTCCCGTGTATACCAAACAACCACTAAGTGATTGGAGCACTTAACTACGTTAAACCTTAACGTCAGACCGCCGTCTCACCAAAGACTAGCCGGAGGTTAAAGGCATTAGACTGAGATGATTCCTTCTAAATAAAACTATATTCAATGTGCAATTATATGGACGATGTTTACGTTTGAGTCAATTTGAAACTCTTATCTAAATCTTCTCTTCTTAATTTTGATCATAAATATATAAAAAAAGTTCTTATAATTTATTTTTAGATTGAAGAAAATAATATTCTTCTTGTATGTCACCTCAAAAAAAAAATTTGTGTCTTGGGTGTAACATGTTACACCATAACTTATTGTGTAACATGCATAATGACATGGACTCCACAAGAATGACATGGACTATACAAATTATGACATGAATCTCATGTCCTTTTAGTTTCTTTTAGGTGACAAAAGAAGTGGTGGTTTGTGGGTTGTTACACTATAGATTATGGTGTAACAGTTACACCCAAGAATTTGTGGGGAAAAAAATCTTCTTGTATATAGTCTTACTCTATCACAATTATTGATATTTCTAGTATTACAAGCTCACCTGTCCAGAAAGTTGTATCGTAAATTCGTAATTATGTTTTTTCCGATCTAATAATGTTAGATACATATGCACATACTGTGATTATGATTTAAGTCGTAGTTAAATTCCTGTCTGTTTGGTTCGCTATATCCCATTTTTGTCTGATAATGATTGCTTTCATTAATCAATTTTTTTTTTTGACATCACGAAAATTTGCATTAATAAAAAAACGGAATTACAACCTAATGCTATTACAACCAAACTTGAAACATATAGCATACAAACATTACGGTAAGCATCATTTTCTCTTACATACCCTACTACGAAAAACCAACTTGTTGCAGATCCAATCCAAATGAACCTTAACTTAGGCTACTTTTGGTGGGTTTGGGAAATATGTCTTGTCGAAAAAGACCTAATATAATGAGAGGGAGTCTGCTGAGATGCTGAACTCAGACGATCTTCAGAGATAAATTGCTGCAATTCATCTTGTTGAACCCTTTGTTCACAAGATGATAAATCCCAAGGTCCTTGAGCAGATTTTTCATCCTGGGATTCTACTGATGGAACCACCAAAGATGCCACATCATTCGGTGACTTTTGACCCTACTTTGAGGGTACCTAGAGTTTATCCCTGTAAGGCTGAAACTCAAAATGCGTTTAGGTCGAAGCTTGCCCCAAATCAAATTGGAGGGATATGTGATGACTCTTGAATTCATCACATGAACTAGGCGCGAATTAACTTGATTGAATTCGCCCATTCTTCGGATCTGAAGATCCGACCCTGCAATCCCGAAACCAGAAGATCGAGCCACAACAGACATAATTCCTATCCTAGAATGAGAACTGCCTCTCATTGTACCCAACATTCGGAATCCTGAAGTTGCTTGAACCAAACAATGCCAAACCTCAGGAGCATCTTCACTATAGATCGAATTTCCTAGATCATCCCTTGTGATAGGAAATCACAATCCTTCGATTGCCCACCCGATATTACTAAACATAACCCTAGCGCAACCATAAACAAAATGGCAAGGATAATTGGATCTGGATACAACTAAACTAATACTGAAACAGAAAACGTAACCAAAACAAATTGAAGAACTGATCACCATAACGAAAAAAAACCTTCGATGACGAGTCTTCACTAGATGAACTTCGCCGGTACTTCTCAAGTATACCAGCCAGACCTAATCCACACCAACAAAAAACAAAAAAGGATAGCACTCAGACGGCGTCAAGGCACTCAGACGCACCGACCAAAAAAAGCCACCGAACCAACAACAACTAAACCATCAAATAGGGACCGGGGTAGGAGAAGAATGGGGAAGGGGAACGACGCGACTAAGGGGAAGGGAAGGGGAAATCGAAGTGATTATGGGTGAGGGGAATGGAGACCGACTCGACTATGGGGGAGGGGAAGGGAGATCGACGCGACTACAGGGGAAGGGAAACCAACGCGATTACGGGGGAGGGGAATGGAGACATATGCGACTACGGGGAAGGGAAAGGGAGATTAACGCGACTACGAGGGACGATAGCAACCGACGAACACCGGGTACGGGGATGACGCAACACAGGAGATGACGAACGACGTAAGTAGGCGGCGACGGGGCTTGGCTTGCCAGCGACGAGGCTGAGATGCCTGCCACCGACGAGCCTAGGAAGGTGGGCGGCAGGGTTGTGTGATTTAGGTTTAGGGTTTTGGAACTTGTAGAGAGAGAAGATAACGTTTTACTACCTACTAACACCTATTACATCTACTTTTTCAATAAAATAACAATTGATAACCAAACAACAACTTATCATCTAAAATTACGTGCCCTGATAAGTGTCAAGAGTATTATGGGACGGTGGGAGTAACTTCCTAAGCACAAAATTTTTGACTCTTCAAATATTGACGTGCAATTTAATAAGTGATTTCATAACCCGTTTTTTATCTGATTACGAAAAGATTGATTACAGAAACATTAAATGATGACCTTTTTCTATTAATTATAGGTTTAGCTATTTACTTCTACCTTTATTGAACAAAAATGATACATGTCTTAGATAATTAATGACATTATCTATACTAATATATTAAAAAGTGTTCTTAAGCAAAGTGTACGCGCCACGTGGCACTCTCCCTTTAGTTGTTTCATTCCATGTCAATATGTCATCATTATGCACATTAAAAAAAATTAGAAACCTGCTTCATATAAGATTTGGCCAAAGTGACGCCGAGTTAGTATCTTTTAAAGTTCTAACCAGTATCTTTATCTGACGTTAGATGATATTTTTTAACATGAAAATGTTAATAACCCGGGGCATCGGTCGGGAATAAAAACTAGTTTTTCACCTATAGGTCGTCCACTGGACGCAAGTGCTTGGCATGAATCGTAGGTTGGGTGCACTAGGCTAAGGTCTTTGTCTCTCTCCGCGACATATTTTTCGAAACCCTATTCTCGTCTTTTGCCTATAAGTACTCGTGTTTGGCTCCAGTTTTGAAATACAAATTTCCAGCATTATTCAACATATTTCAACACTCAAATATTTCCAAATACACATACATAAACTCTCTCAAAATTCATCCTTCACAAACATTCAAAAACATAACAAAGTTCTACCTGAACTGAATCTACACACCCTTTTTCAAGGTTTTACAATTGATTCATCTGACATTCGTATAGTCAATCCTAGCGACAAATGTATAATTCTTTTGGGTCAATTCTTCTTTAATTTCTTTCTTTAACTAACATCTGCATTTTCATGATGTAGGAATCAAAATCATAAAAACGTGCTTGTACAATTGTATAGTTATCTTTATATTTTTCTTTATTGCGTTTATATGAATTTTTGCCTGATGTATTGCCATTTAACTGCAATTGCATAATCACATATATTATTGTTTAATTTGCTAAATCATACATGCAAATTAGTTAAATCATTGCCTAATATAATAAGATAAATTGAACAACCATAATAGGAACCTTTTAATCTTGTGATTAGGGATAGGCATTGATCAAGGACCTGACCCCAGACCCGGTTGAACTCGACCTATTTTTAATGGTATGGGTCTAGAATTTTAAGGCCCATTGAGGAGTCTAGGTGTTAAAATCGGTGCAGGTCCAATAGATCCATATTCAGCCCACAAACCCCCCCCACACACATATATATATATATATATATATACAATTTTTCTTTTGGGCCCCTTTTGGGAACCGTGGTAAGATGAAATTCGCTCGGGTTGCCTCGCACGGCGCCACTCACCCCTGGAGGCCCGACAAACCCCAAAGCCCCTCGCCCCAAAACAATATTGAAATTTTCCTTTCACCAAGATTTGAGCCTGGCCTACCATTGTAGGAGATAGGAAGTCATACCATCGGGACCCAAGAGTCCTTGATATATATATATAGGGCGAGATCACATGGGAATGCTCCTTACATGAGAAATGAGAATGAATCCCAACCACGAGTTGGATTAGAGTTACAACTACTTGTTCATCGAGTTATACCCCGAAAAACTTTGAGCCCAATTTTTTTTTTAATATTCTTTTTTGGAGTTACATCACCTTTTCATTGAGTTACATCACTTGTTCATTAGAGTTATAGCGCGTAATCTTCATTCCCATTTCGATGTAAGTATGTATTACCATTATATATATTTATATATATATATATATATATATATATATATATATATATATATATATATATATATATATATACTTTCCTCCAATTCAAAATAGTTGTACCATTTGGCGTTTGGTCACTATTAATCAAGCAAACTTTATGAAGCTTACTCTCATCATTATATAAGAAAAAACATGAGTCAAGTGGGATCTTGTTAGAATTAAATACCGATATGAGGATTTCAAATATCAATTTTTATAATTTTTACTTATACACAATTAGAGAATATTCATGTCTAAAAAGCGTATTGAAACGTGAAAAAACAAACGGTCTTTAACTATTTTGAAACGGAGGAAGTATATAGAGTAATGAAACTTTTACCTAACATTTGAATTTTTAGTTTTTCACGTGACCATACATTGAGTCAAGTGACAGTCTTTAATCCTCAACTACTCACTTAATCTATATTCCCAACCATTATTCAAGTCGACTTGTTGTGGATGTTTTAATTGGAATATTTTATAGAAGCATTAAACTATTATTTTGGTCTTTTTATGATTTTATTAATAACTAAAAAAGCGGAGTAAGAAAATCGCGAGTTCAAACAATGGAATTTCCAAATCTAAACTTGAGACCCATTTTGGACTAGGACTCACTTGGGCCCGACCATGCCCATCTATATTTGTGTTTTTTATGATGTGATAATCAAAATTAGATATTATGTGTTAAACAATCAACCTTTAACATATTTGAATTTTTATGCAATTAATTAGATTATGTGCATTGTATTTGCAATTAAAATATCTCATTTAATGAAATAAGGAAATTGACTTTGAACTCAAAATCTTTTTTTCTTTTTTGGTTTTAGTTTTTTCTGGCGAATGGCAACTCTATTTTTGACCAAATAGATAAAAAAATTTGTATTGTTAATCAAGATTTTTTACGCGCCTACAATTATTAAAAAATTTCTCTTTGCGAAACAAATAAATAAGAACTTGAGATGTCTATTGTTTTCGTAGATGCCTCTGTTTTTTGAACAACAAAAAAATTAAAAATTTTTGTAGGCTAAAACAAGATTTTTACATACCTACAATTATCAAAGAATTTCTCTTTGCAAAAAACAAAAGAAGAACTCGAGAAGTCAATTGTTTTCACATAACTTATTTAAGGGAGTTAGGTTAATAAATTTATGAGGAGGATATATAACAATGCTGACATGATGTATACGAAAAGGATTATGATGATAGGAAGAGAGAAATGTAGGAAGCTCATATAATTACACTTGATAATTATAAACAAGAACAAAAGATTGATAACCCAACTTAAACCATGGCTAGAGTTAATAGTTATAAAGAAATAAGGATTATTTGTCGGCAGCAAACTTTTTTTTATAACACTTTTGTGAGAAACCAGCCTTTTAAAAAATTTGGGCATGACCACCTTTTAGTTCTTTTTTTTTTTTTATTGGAAACCGCCAAACTGCTTGCGAATCGGTGGTTGATCCTCGATTTTCGGCGTTGACCATCATAGAACCCATTTTGTTCCAAATTTTCGCCATTTCTTCCACCTTCCGCCTTCTCC